>CM055104.1:53840964-54158537 GCA_029204225.1 Diphasiastrum complanatum | reverse complement strand
TAAGAATCTGCACCATGGAAATTCCAACACCTGTGCCAAGCCTAGACTCCTGCAAATATAGCCAAATGCATGAAAGCTATAGGTAGCTTATCCATGCTCGTGATGGTAGATGTCTCCCCATCGATGCCAATGCCAATGACTGGCCCCCTGTTGTAATTCCAACCTGTACTCCCAAATGAGCACACCATGAAGTCCTCGACATCAGTGTCCCCTGCAGTAGATCGCTAGCAAAACACTCATCATGGTGCTTGCCCTCCGATCACACCCCGTGCGATCTCCATCAGCTCTCCAACCTAGAGCTGGCTCCCAAAGCTTCACGCTTTGCCCATTTGTGTTTACAGCGTCCTAATTCCATCGTGAATCCCCTTGTAAGTCCTGTCCATCAAATGACTCAAGTCCAATCTGAAATAGCTGCCCCCTGATGATCATCCCATGTCATCCTGCAGTGCTATCCCTACCAAGTAACCCAATGCCATCTCTAATCACAAAGATCTGAGCATCTACCCTGTAGTGCCCACCTGTATTCTCCCAAGCTAGCTCCAAGCTGCTCCTGTGAATGATTCCAAACCAATCCCTGAGGAATACACTGAGATGTGAACTCCAAAGCCACTATCAAGTCACCTCAAATGACTGTGCATTGCCAATTATCCCTCCAAGTGAAACCTGCGAGGAATCTTCCCTGGTCCAAACCAAACGATCTGCACCCTACTATCACTGGAATCTGCATCTTTGATGCAATCATGATATGGCAAATTGACTTGACTTACCCATATTAGGCAGTTGAAGTGTATCGCTTCGATGACAAACCCGATACACTGCTCCACAGCTACAATGACTTGATCAAATTTGACTTATCGATTGCAAAATCGCAAAATCATCACACTCACCACTCGCCAAGAGGCATCCAAAGTGTCTGATTATCCGAACTCATCCTCTGCGTAGTCCCACACACAGGGCTCGTCCACTGCAAGTCCACTATTTTGCTCAATGGCTTCCAATTGGGACCACCTCGCACTTCCATCACCTGTGACCACCAAAATGTGTGTACCTCCAATCTAGCCCATATTCCCCCCCAAACGAGAAATTTTCAAGCTATAGATGTGTTACGAGCTCGTAACCAGTGCCGAACCCTAGAGAACACAGATAGGTCAGATACCACAGTCAGGGTCGTGTCCAGCGTACATGACCAACAGGGCAAGGACAGTATGAGTAGTGTGCCCCAGCACGGTCCATAGCCATGGCGGGCCTAACACAGCCTAGGGACCCTGTCAGCAGGATAGGGCCCCCAGTTGGGTCTCCGACGTGCAGTCGGCCACGTCAGTGCCACTGTGGCCGACACTTGGCAGTAGCATGCTACCAGTCCCTCACACTGGGCTAGGAGGGGCTTACTCTATATCAAGGAGTAGGCAAGGTTGGGTGGATAAGTTAGTGTTTGCCCTACTGTGGTGTTAGGATCTATTACACTGGTATCAGAGCCATCTCCACTCTAGGGAGTTCAGGACAGCAGTAGAGAAAGCTATCAGAAGATAAAGATTTCTCAGATTCTCAGGAAGATTGAGGAGGAAAAATCGCTGTAGGAACAGCTTTCAAATCCTTGAAATTTGCTAGGGAATTTACAGTTGTTTGGAGGCACAATCCCTTGTAGAAGCTCAGCGCTGAAAAATCAGGGATTTACCCTTGATTTTATGTATCAGTTGTGGATTTTTGAGCACATTTTAAATAGAAAAACGTGGAGCAGGTCCAGCGCTGCCAAATTGGGTGGAAACTTTCGAATTTGGAGTGAAATTTTCTGGAATTTGGAACGGATCTGAGACAGAATCGTGGGTGCAGGTCCAGCGCTGAAGGTCTTTGGCAGAAACCACAAAGTTTTGCAACTGTTTTTGGGTCCTAAAACGGGAATTTTGGAGCAAAAAGTATACACCTCAGACAGCGAGGGACGGGGCCAAGACGATCAGAAGTTTTTGTTTCTTTTTTCCTTGGTACCTTGATCTCTGACTTTTTCCGGACAGCAGATCTAAAAGCAGTGGGAGGAAAGAGCTGAAAGGGCTTTTCTTGATTCTCTCTGTGGAAATACAGTTATCAGAAAGAGCTAAGTTTTCTTTCCCTCCTTGTACAGTTGTAAATTAGTCTTTTAGACTTTTTTTTCCTTCAGAAGTTAAGGTAGCTCTCTTTCAGTTCCGAAGATGACCACTCTCAGGGACCTGATCAACCCCCGTACGAGAGGCTTCGACGAACTTGAAACAGAAGCCTTGGCTTACAGAAAAGGGAAGGAACCCATGGAAGTAGAAGAACATGAACAGTTCGCCGAAGAAACTCGACGAACTGGTTACCAAGGCAGCAGTTCCTCCAATTGGTAACAGAAGTGGATGAACTGAAGTTGGCATTAGCCAATTTCAAGTCCAGTGTGGACGACTCGTTCGCTGAACTCAAAAACTTGTTTTTGAGTTCCGCGAAAGGAAGCCTTCCCTCCCACTTCTCAGTTATCCCCTTCTCCACTTCCATCAGTTTCGGGTGAGACTTACTGGTCTCACCCCAGTGTTTTTTAAAGATTAAAAGCCTCCTACTTTTAATGGGGAGAGAAGGATAGAAATGCAGATATTCTACAAACCTTTCCTCAGCAAGATGAAGAACATTCATGCTCTTAAACAGACTCCCTGACCATTTGCAAGCAATTGAGGCCAGTCTTTCTTTAGGGCCGTATGGCCTATAAGTGGTGGTTAAATCTCCAGGAGACTGGGCAGACTCCCCAGTCATGGAAAGCTTTTGAAGAAGCTTTCCTAAGAGAATTTCTACCAGAGAATGAACTTGATAGAGCCTGGGAAGCCTGGGAAAGAACAGTAATGGACAAGTCCCTCATCCAATATATCTCGCAGTATCGAGAAGCAATTTTAAAGATTAAAAAATATGGATGACTATCAAAAAATCAGGGGATTTGTCCGTGGCCTCAAAGATGAATATAAAGTAGAGGTCCAGAGAAACTCACCTACTACCCTTGAGGGGCAAGCCTCTCAGATATGCTCAAATCTATGATGATTAGTGGGTAGGAAGAGAGCGAGACAGCAACCACTTTCTGAGCAGCTTCCTCAGAAAGACTTTCAATTTAAAAAGAAATTTTTAAAAAGGAAAGAAAGAAGATAAATTTAAAGGTGAAGCTCCTCAGAAACGCCCTTCACTCATACAGCCATTAAAACCAGATGATTTTGAGAAAGCCAAACAAGAACGTTTGTGCTTTGTGTGTATGGGCAAGGGACACACAGTCAGACAGTGTCCCAAGGGGCCTTTCACTAAAAAAGATAGAAAAACAAGTTCATCTTGTTCAGGACTGTATGTTTCCCCAGTGACTCTGGCAGCTTCCGAGATCAAAGTGTATCATGAAGATCATGAACACTGTTGCCAGCTGACCTCTGCAATGCTAGCGGAGACCCCTTCAGCTTTGGGCCGCAATGACCTAGTACGTATGCATGGGAAAGTTGGTAACCAGTCAGTATGAGTCATGGTTGATGATGGGGCAACCCCTAATTTCATCAACCACACCCTGGTTAAAAAGCTTAAACTCACCAGAAGTACCTAGTCAGCATAGGTACATAGTTTCATTAGCTAAGGGTGAAGATAAAAAAATATGGGAAACTATGATAAGTAAGTTAAATCTTGGTATTCAGGGGTACCAAGATCAAATAAACTTTCAGATAATGCACCTGGATCGAACAGACATTGTTCTCGGAGAGATTGGCTCTACAGTTTAGGACCTTCCCTCCACAGAAACTATCAGGAGAACACCCTCAGCTTTCAGTATAAAGGGCCGATGAGATCCAGTTGCATGGGGAGGCATGATGTTCCCAACAGCCCTATGGTCTGCAGTTCAGAGCTCTGTCAGCTAATCGGAGACGAAGACCATCAGGTATTCTTATGTGACTTTCAGTTTATTCCTGAAGTTTCTATTTCCAGTTCTATTCAGCAGAAAATCAGTAAATTAGAAACTTTATTGTCTAAATTTAAGATGTTTTCCTGAAGATTTGCCACATGGTTTACCACCTAGCAGAGAGGTAGATCAAGTACTAAACCTAGTACCAGGTACAGCACCTGTTTCTAAACCTCCGTATCGGGTCAGCCGAACAGAGGATGAAGAAATAACTAGGGCAGTTAACAGACTATCTTGGGAAAGGGCCAAAATTCAGACCAGTAGTTCACCATGGGCCTCACCAGTCCTATTGGTGAAAAGGGTCTATGCGTCTTTGCGTAGATTACAGAGCCCTCAATAAAGTCACAATTAAGAATAAATACCCTATGCCTCGGGCAGACGAGTTGTTTGATCAACTCGACTGGGGCTAAGTTTTTCAGCAGCAAAATAGACTCAGATCGGGATATCATCAAGTCCGTATAAAATCGGAAGATGTCTCGAAAACAGCTTTTAGGGACTCGTCACGGTCATTATGAGTTTAAGGTGATGCCATTTGGGCTCACAAATGCTCCAGCTACCTTTATGACCTTGATGAACAGTGTCCTCAGACCATACTTGGGTAAGTTTGTAGTCGTATTTTTAGATGACATCCTCGTCTACAGCAAAACGAGGAAGGAGCATCTAAAACACCTCAGAAAGGTGTTTCGACTGCTCAGAAAGCATAAGCTTTATGCTAAACAATCCAAGTGTGAATTCTTCGTTGAAGAAGGTAGCATATTTGGGTCACATTATCTCTTCAGATGGATTAAGATGGACCCAAATAAGGTTAAAGCCATACTCAGTTGGCTGAGACCTCAGAATATTTTGGAACTTCAAATCTTTCTTGGTCTGGCGGGATATTACAGACGATTTGTCAAGGAATATGCTCAGATAGCAGTCCCTATGACAAATCTCCTTAAGGGGAAGGGAAAGGAGTTCATTTTGGGAGTCCGCACAACAGGAGAGCTTTGATAGCTCTCAAAACAGCCTTAGCTACAGCACCAGTTTTAAAGGTCGTCGACCTCAATCAGTCATTTGTGGTCGAAACAGATGCTAGCGACTTTGCAGTAGGTGCTGTGCTAACTCAGGGTGGACGACCAGTTGCGTTCGAGAGTAAAAAACTCGAGCCAGCACAGACTAGGTATAGTGCCTATGAAAAGGAACTCTTTTCTATAGTCCATGCCCTTAAGACTTGGAGCATTATTTGTATGGTGCCAACTTTGAGGTCCTGACAGACCATGAGAGTCTCAGATACCTTTGCAATCAACCTGAGCTTAGAGGTCGGAAAGCTCGTTGGGCAGAGTTGATGCAAGAGTTTGACATGTCTATCAGATATAGGCGTGGAGAAAATTCAATACAGTAGCAGATGCCCTTAGCAGAATGCCTATGATAAACGAGCTGAGTTTTACTCAGATTCGTAATGAGTTACTCGAGTCCTTGAGAGGGAAATGCCAGCATGATGTATTCTTCTCTATTATCTGGAACTCAGTCCAGAACAGACAGTTACAGACTCCAGAACCAGTTCCCGGGGGCTGGTGCCAGTTCATCCAAGAATACGGCAGCTTCGTTGAGGATGATGATGAGTCCGAGTATACGTCATCAGATGACGTTGAGGATTCTGAGCCTGTATTACCCAAGCAAACCCCAGTGGTTGAGGGTCAGTTGACTCAGGATTCAAATGGAAACAGTATTCCATTCAGGATGAGTACTTGCTCTATAGAGATAGAGTATGTGTCCCCAATTCAGAGGATTATAGGCAGCAGGTCCCTATATGAATGTCATGACAATCCTAGCGCGGGACACCCAGGCATACAGAAGACCTATGAGCTTCTTCGTAGGCAATTTTTTTGGCCCAGTATGAAAAGGGACGTCCACCAGTATGTAACCAGTTGCCAGAAATGTCAAGTAAATAAAGCAGAGCGTTTAAAGGCAGGAGGGTTGTTGCATCCCTTAGAAATACCAGCTGGTAAATGGGAGAGTATCTCCATGGATTTTATAGTAGGCCTGCCTAAAACCCAAAAGGGTAATGACGCTATATGGGTCACAGTTGACCGTCTGACCAAAATGGCTCATTTTATTCCGACCAAAACAACCGTTAGAGCTCCAGAGTTAGCGAGGTTGTTTGTAGACGGGCTATTTAAATTGTACGGTCTACCTTCCGGCATAGTCAGCAACCGGGACAGTAAGTTTACTGGAAATTTTTGGAAGGCAGTATTCCATCATCTCCATACTAAACTTAATATGAGTACCACCGACCATCCACAGACGGACGGTCAAACATAAAGGGTAAATCAAGTGCTGGAGGATATGCTTCGTGCATACGTCAGCAAGAGGCAGACTAATTGGGAGGAGTATCTCTCGATATTAGAGTTTGCTTACAACAGTACCAAACATTCAGCTACGGGATACAGCCCATTTATGCTGATGTACGGTTTTCAGCCACGCTCACCCACAGCTGTAGGGTTTAAACAAGAAAAAGTTGAAGCAGCCAGAAACTTTTTAGAAGACCTAAACCAGATGATAGAACATGCTAAGCGTAGCATTAGACAATCCCAGGATCGAGCCAGGCATTATGCAGATCCACACAGACGGGATGTGCAGTTCTCCACTGGTGAGAGAGTCTACTTGAGAGTCCCAGTTGACTCTAAAACCCTCAAATCAGGAGTGTGTGCTAAGTTGTCTCCAAGGTATTGTGGTCCTTTTACCATCAGTAGGAGACTAGGCGAGGTCACCTATGAACTAGAACTCCCACACAGCAGTAAGGTTTTTCAGTTTTTCATGTAAGTCAGTTACGAAAAGCCTTAACCAGATCAGATAATCTGGTAGGGGACAGTGTTCTAGTTCTCCCATTGGATCCTCAACAACCTCCACATGAACCAGAGGAGATTCTTGATAGTAGAGAGACGCAGACTCGTCATACTCTATACCGAGAATATCTGGTTAAGTGGAATGATCAGCCTGTTGAGAATGCCACTTGGGAAAGAGGCAGCGTCCTTCGCAAGATTTTTCCAGACTTTGTCTTAGAGGACCAAGACGGTTCTTAAGGGGGAGGGAGTGTTACGAGCTCGTAACCAGTGCCGAACCCTAGAGAACACAGATAGGTCAGATACCACAGTCAGGGTCGTGTCCAGCGTACATGACCAACAGGGCAAGACAGTGTGAGTAGTGTGCCCCAGCACGGTCCATAGCCATGGCGGGCCTAACACAGCCTAGGGACCCTGTCAGCAGGATAGGGCCCCCAGTTGGGTCCCGACGTGCAGTCGGCCACGTCAGTGCCACGTGGCCGACACTGGCAGTAGCATGCTACCAGTCCTCACACTGGGCTAGGAGGGGCTTACTCTATATCAGGGAGTAGGCAAGGTTGGGTGGATCAGTTAGTGTTTGCCCTACTGTGGTGTTAGGATCTATTACAAGATGCATGTGTCAATGCAGCTATCACCTGACTCGACAATACCATCGCCGATCATGCCTGTGAGAGCGTTCCCCCAAAACGCCACCTCACATTGGTCGGTTCTAACCCCAAGAGTTGAACCTAATCACAAGAATTTTTCACTTGATGAAAACACCCAAAACACATTTCTCCCTGCTCTGTGACATCGCTCTGTCCGCTGGCTCTGAGTAGCTAGTTTCAAGGTCAATTTGGCCCAAGGATGGCCAAAAATAAGTGCCTTCTAGCCAAAGATAGGTCCACTTCCAAAATGCCTTGTAAATTTGAATTGTATCTTCATAATGAAGATTTTTAATGAAGTGAAGTTCAATTTGAACTTCATGTCCCTTCACTGGCATTTCATCTAAATTTTTTTAATGAAGTTAAGGCTAAGTCTGCCTTTCAAAACTTCAAGGGCCCTCTTCAATTGAATCCAATGGTGGCCTTTGATCCAACAGATTACATTGCTCCCCGAACAGTTCATCCAGATCATTGATCGATGTCTGACCATATCCAAAGGTCTATACGCTCTCTGCCCGCCGATGGGAACCCTTCCAAACACGTCGCACTTAAGTCCACTATGGCTCCATTCTCCTTGGGCGCGCGCGAGGCCCGCAGCCTCTCCTCCTCTCCTTCATCTCTCTTCCTTTGCTCTCATAGCTATGGACACCCTCAAGAAGATATGCTCCAGCATGCTTGCCTCTCAATGACTGCCCGCAGCCTTTTGCTAGCATCCACATAGTATTAGGGCGCCTTGCCTTCTACTTTTACAACAATAAAATCTGCTTTCTATTGAGAGAAAACCAGGGTTTTTGCCCTGAAAATCCTAGCAGATAGAAGAATGGAGGTTTGTTGGGCTCCACTCAGGCTTTCCCTGAGTTTTCTCTTGTAGCTCCTTGTCTGAATGAGGTCACCCTACCTCAAGGCATCTGATGCAATTTACGGCTCTTCGATTGATGCGGTATTGACTGCAAACAAGCAGAATTTCTCAGAAATCCGTCAATACCTCACGAAACTGGAAATTTCCCAAATTTCTTCCGTTTTCCACCCAATTGCCTCCTGTAAATTTTTATGGCTCTCTGTCACTACTCTATTCATAGCCATGCAAGCCCCGTTGCGCCAAACGGCTATCCACACAGTGAATAACGTAGCCAACACCGATGATTTCCTCAAAACCACCGACTGCAAGATTTTCTCCGTGAATCCTCCCCGGAATTTACCTACGACGATCGTTCTGATCTTCCCCAAAGCTCCAATTGAAGGAACTTTGCTATCTCCAGCCTAACGATACCCCGTATGGAGTCCTCTCTCTTGAGATGCTCTGAGTGCTATTTCTCTTGGTGAAAGACACCATCCTATAGCTCCATCAGATCGTGCATACCTGCAGCCTCACAAGCTCTCAAAGATGGCACAACAAAAGTTATTGATTACAAAGAGAAAACTGTACATATAGTAAAAGCTCCAACATGCATGGGCTCGACAAGTGTCAACACATTGAAATATAGACACCTGACTAACTAATAGGCCCAACATGGGCTAAAAGACTGACAAATTCAGGACATGCCCCTGAGTATAGCAAGTGCCATGAAAAATATACTGTACAGGCTAATTTCTCTACGTGTGGCTACTCAACTAACCCAAGTAGCCGGCTATGGGACAAGTGCCCGATTTATAAGTCAATGATGGGTCACGTCCTGGTCACAACCAAATACAATAAATCTAATTAACTGTACACTAATTACAACATCACATTTAGAGCTTACATAAAATGTATATTAAATTAACTCTAATTTCTAACTAGGAGTTGATCAAATACAAGAAGAAATCTAGACTAGCACTTCATTGTGTGAAGTTGAATGTAAGCAATGACCTTTTGAGAGAAGTATCATCTTGTACTAGTGATATGGAATTCTTTGAAATCAATCTACGAATCAAGCAACACCATGCTTAGAAACCAAATCTTGCAAATCATGAGAAGAAGTGAGGAGAGTGCACAAGACTATGTGCTTAGAACCAGGTCCCTAAATAGGGATTTGGCTTCCATTGGAGAGAAGATTCATGATGGTACTCCTTAATGGTCTAGGATATGACTTTACAAATTTGGTCCAAAGTTTTGCAATCCAAGACACCTTGCCAATTATAGAAAAGCTTCATAGTGTATTAGTGGCTGAAGAGTGTAGGATGCTCCACACCAAAGCAAGATTGAACTCATTGTCTTTGCAAGATGGTGATGAGAAAGCCAATTTCTCATTCAAGGGCAAAAAGAAGACCAATGGAAAGAAGAAGCATCCAAAGGAGGCCAAAGAAGAGGATGATGCATCAAGCTCAAAGGGCAAAATCAAAGATAAGTCAAAGTTCAAATGATTGTTCTGTGACAAGAAAGGGCATTTTGCATCAGAATGTATCAAGAAGAAGAAGGCACAAGAACAAGCAAAGCAACATTGCACATCAAGAGGAGGAGGATGAAGAAGAATCATCTTTGATGGTTTCCAACACACCACCATCATCCAAGTGCAACACCAATGATTCTTGGTGGATTGATAGTGGGGCTAGCTCCCACATGACATTCCAAAAGGACTATTTGTCCACTTTACTAATAATGATGTAAAAAGATCAATCTTTACAGCTAGTAATCAAGAATGTAGAATAAGTGATATTGGAACCATTCCATTGCATGTTGGATCATCCAAAAGGATGAATCTTGAAAATGTCCTTTTTGTTCCTAAGTTAACCAAGAATTTGCTAAGTGTTGGCCAATTAATGGATAATGGCCTTGATGTGCAATTTAAACATGGAGATTGTTCCATCCTTATAAATGATGAATGTATAGCAAAATGTTTTAAACAAGGTAGATTGTTTAAGCTTGATGATAATGTTGCAATGGAGAGTGTGAATTTTGGCAAAGGTGGAGATATGGCACAAAAGGTTGGGCCACCCCAACTTCAAAGCTATGCAAAGGACCTTGCACTCGGCCTCCCCAAGCATTTGTCAAAGTGTGGAAAGATTTGTGAGGCTTGTAGCCTCTCAAAGGCTCATAAGCTACATTTCTCTAGATCTACAACAAGATCTCACACTCCTCTTGAAATCATCCATTCGGATGTTCATATTTTTTCACAAGAATCTAAAGATGGTGCCAAGTACTATGTAATCTTCATTGATGACTATTCTAGATATTGTTGGATTTACCTCTTGTCTAGTAAATCTATGGTGTATGATTCTTTTGTAAAGTTCAAAACTTTTGTAGAAAATCAACTTAGTACCAAGATCAAGGTATTAAGAAGTGATAATGGAGGTGAATATATCTCCAATAAGTTGATTGGTTTTGTAGTACTAATGGCATAAAGAGCGAGTTGTCATGTCCATCCTCAACAAAATGGAGTGGCCGAGAGGAGAAATAGATATCTTTGTGAGTGTGCTAAGGCCTTAAGACTAGATGCTTCTCTACCCAAACCATTTTGGGGTGAGGCAATCACATGTGCTAATTTCTTATGCAATAGATTGCTCAACCAAGCCATTGGAGAAATCACACCACATGAAGCTCTATTTGGAGAGAATCCCAATTGTGAAATATGGTGAGAATAGCAAAGGTTATAGAGTTTTCAATCCCATCACTAAGAAAATAATAGTGAATAGGGATGTTATTTTTTATGAAGGACATGCTTGTGAAATGGATGACAATGCTACTAATCATATTGATGCCAAAGAACATGCTAGGATGGGGGAGGAGCTTCAAATCCACTCCTAATGTAGGTTAGGTTGAGTCAAAAGAGATGGTTGTGTCTATTTGCTGATTTGTGAGGAGATTTTGACCAACTATCTACCTACCAAGCATGGCTCTAGGAAATAGACTAGGGTTTTATTTTAGGGCAAAAAGACTGAGTTAACTTCCTTATTACATACTGGAAATTCACCTAACTTTACAAAGGAAGCCACTTTTGCTATGTATTCCAAGCTCCCATAGTGAGAAGATAGATTATTTTTGGAGCTCATTGGCAATCTCGAGTTTGCTCTCCGTGTATGTTGATCTTTTGTGATCCAAGTGAAACTAAGACATTTTCTACTTCAAACTTTGTCTACAGGCCGTACAACAAGTTGTAGTTCACACGTGTGGGCTCAAATTTGTGTTTATGTTCAATGATTTGATTGTCAATGCTTGTTGTTTGTCAAATTGCCAATCTAGAATCAATTTTTGATGACTAGTTTTTTGATAGATTGTTAAGCAAGTATATAATCACTCCTGTGGATATTTCTAAGATCCATTTATGGTCCTAAAGTACAGTACTTTCACAACTCTAAGCATATGGACATCCATTGTATGTTGGTATTTACTCATAGGAACTTTGGGAGTACGTAGTCCTAACTCAACAGGTAGAGGCTCAAGGAGTGTTGATAGATTCATTCCATTTGTGGCTTATATTTGGAATATAGATTGTTTGAGAAATAAAGTTTGCCTACTTTATCACTTTCAATGAGAAAATGTAGTATTTCGGCCAAACGTGTGATTTGGACTGGACGAGCTCAAGAAAGAGTCATATATTGTCTTGTAGATTCATAATGAGTTCATGAATCAATATAAGGTGATAGTTTGTTTTACTGAAGTTTCTAAGGACGACATTATATAGGTAACCCTTCGCACTAGGTGTAGGTCACATAATCTGGGCTCAGGCCAACTTTGGTCTAACAATAATTTGTCATAACAACACGATTTTTGTTTGGAAAAAATAATTGTCGCTAATGATCTTATCTAAAAAATTCACACCTTTTGGATCCTATGCCATATATAGAAACATGGCTGAATTTATGTGGAACCAAATAAAGAATAAAAAATTTACAAGCAGACGAGCTTCAAAGATCCTATTGGATTCAATGCAATGAAAAAGGAGAGAAAATCATACGTAGTTTGCCATGGATTCTTACAACAGAGCAACAAGCTAAATATGTCACAATAAAAATGAGAACTCCAGCCGACTATGCACATTCTTTATGTTCATGGGGTGGCCGCATGCACTCTTAAAGTAAGGTAGTTGGCTTTCATTACGTGATGCCATAAAGTGCGGCCAACAACTACATTTCAATCTCGCACTTCATTGCTTCCTTGGTGTGATTCTTTTATTAAGATGGTTGGTAGACACTCTATTTTTTTTCTTCCTCCACTACTACTTCCTATTGGCATCTATCTAGGTGGTCTATGTTGGGCATTAATGCAATTTAAGCCTCCAAGGTCACACATTTCAAAACATCATTAAGATATTGTTGCTTTTGTGCAAGACCCAAAATTGATAGCAAACCTCAAAGTGGGGGTGTGGGAATATGTAACAAAGCTATTGTCTTTAAGTGCCCATCATTGAGATTTTGCCACTTGTTGTGCAAAGATAATAAGAATGCAACTTTGACAAGTGGCAAATATCCAAGCGGGTGAGGTCTAACATTGGTTGTGTCATTAAGCCGGCCAGCAATCAGAAGAAGCGCATTCGAACTATACAGCTGCTGCTGCTGCTGCTGCTGTGTGTGTGTGTGTGTGTGTGTGTGTGTGTGTTTGTGTGCACAGTGATTCATGAATAATTTGATTGATCCAAGCATATGCTTCAATTCAATTTCTCCAAAGCAAAGAGGAGGTGGGTTGGCTCAGCAAATAGCTTTTCCTCAACGCCCACCTTCAATTTTGCTGGAATTTGTCAATGGCTTCCCTGGACACACTGCAGCACTAACATGCATGCATAGTCTCAGATTAATTTGGGTTTGTGGAGCTGAATTCAGTCTTCCAACACAATCACCAGATCATAGTCTGCACACACCACAAGGTGGTTTTGTCACAGCCCAAGAAGGAAGAATGGAAAGTTTGTATATGGTGGCTTGGTTTCATGTTCTTGCTGCACTCTACATGGGTTAATTAGAAGAAGACACGCCAATTGGAAGAAAGTATAAAAAAGGAGGTATAGAACAGGAGGAAATGTTCTGCCGAGACATATTAAAACGACGAGAGCTGCATCCTGAGAATTTTCAAGCTTCAGTAGTTTGTAGCAGTCATTGCAGTACGAGAGTATGGGTTTGGATGGAATATAGCCAAAGGTAGAAGAACCCACTGCAGAGGCTTCTCTTGATCAATGGCATCGATAATTCAGTCTGCAGGACTCAATTATGCTCACCAATGGGTCATCAAAATGTAGTCAGCGTCTTCCCAGGTAAAACCAACTGACAAATAGAGACTTGGCAGTACTTAAAACATCTTCCATCAAAATTATTCACATTAGGAGTTAATGGATTTTTTCAGTAAAGTGTTGTTGAATGAGAATCTACATATAAAGGAGTATTTTCTGTTTTATTCTTTTGAATATGTCAGTTCTAATGAGAATGAGTTCAAGCTAATATGACGCAACTGAATCACGGTGTGCTCGTCTCCTAAGTTTGTCCAACCAACAAGTTATCACCATCATGTAAAACCTTTTTTAAGCGTGAAACATAAAACACATGATAAACCTTACGATCAACATGCAAATCCAATTTATGAGCAACTTATCTAGGTCCACAGTATCTAGTTGACAACTTATAACACTTCTTTGTTTTAAGGGTTTTTGAGTCCTTTGGAATCTTGAAAAACACCATGTCTCCTTCCTCAAACTCCCTTGGTGCATGATCCAAATCAACATAAGTCTTTGCCTGATCCGTCACCACTTTTATATCTTCTTTTGGTAACTCCAGCATCTATTGCATGTGAGTCAGAAATTTGACAACACTAGGTGTTTTATGAGGCATACCTATAGTAACTGGACTGGCTGGTCTAAAATCATAATTTAGCTCAAAAGGACTCATCTTTGTATATGTATTTTTTTTATTATTATAAGCAAACTCCAACAATGGCAAGTAATGCCCTCATTGCATTTGCTTTTCACTCAATATGCCCTAAGCATGTCTTCCAAAGTTTGATTGGCTCTCTCCATTTGTCCCTCCGTTTCATGATTATCAATATTACTCATTCCTAACTGCACCTCGAACTTCTCAATTACTGCATTCCAAAAACTACTAGTAAAACGAGTCTCTGTCAAATACAATGGAGCTGCTTACATGCTGCATAAACAAATTAGTCGCACCAAGTGCATCAATCTTATTATTAGATGGAATAAAATGAGCCATTTTAGTGAGTTTGTCAACCACAACTAGGATAACATTATGTTGTTGTTGTGTACGTGGTAAACATGTAATGAAGTCCATAGAAATACCATTTGGAGAATAAACAAGCCAAGTAGGAGAAGATGCTCAAAGGCTACCAGAAGATCAATAATCCACCATAGGGCTTCAATCAGCTATCTTATGGGCTCCAAAACTGCCAACAAATCACCTATAGTAGGGTTTTTTGTTAGAAATATAATTGATAATGTTACTTTCCCATAGGTTACTTTGACCCAAAAGGTTGGGACTTGTGTAACCATGGGTTAGGTTTATTATTTAGACCATGTTAAGTTAGTTTTAGCTAAGTTGGACCCAATTTTGGTCTAGTAATAACTCGTGGGTCCAAGTAAAATCTAATTGTATTAAGGGGCCCTATCTTGACTTTTGGGGGTGCCCTATAATTAGTAGTGGTTTTGGAAGGTTCTAGAACTTAGAGTTTGGAAGAGTCTAGGCCCTTGGAAGGCCTATTTATCATTGTTGATTTGTAATTCATTCCCTTTCAAGCATTGCTACTAGTTTCTCTCTCCTTGAGGGTGCCTAACCCTCTCCCTCTTCTCCCTCCTCTTCTTCTTCTTCTTCTTGTATATGGAGATTGAATGTTAGAAGGATCTTGGCACTTTGATTTCCTACATGGTATCAGAGCCATGGATCTTCTATGCTTGATTTAGGGCGCCCTACCAAAAGAGATCGTCTTCACTTAGGGATCACAAAAATTCAGCACCTTGGCTGATTTTTTGGAGTGAAGATCCGTTCAATTTTGTCTCTTTTCCGTTTTGCAGGAGGGCGCCACACATCAAAAGAGATAATGGGATTTTGGGCGCCCAAAAATCAGGTTGTTGTTTGCTGATTTTTTAGGTTGCAGGAAGGCGCCATTGATTATCTTCTTCGGGGCTGCTTTTAGGTCGCCCACATCCGTGTAGGTTTATCCTACTTCCGTTGGTCCGCTGTTGCCCTATTTTTCAGATTTGCTCCTTTGCAGCACCCTTGCTGATTTTACAAAGTGAGGATCCGCTTCTTTTTGCTTGTTTCCAGGTGTGGAAGAAGGCGCTAATTTTTGTGATGATCCAATCACATTCCGAGGCTGAAAATTGGGCAGCATATTACCAGTTGTAGGGTGTTTGCAACAGCCCTATCCGTGTATGTATTGTTCACACTTTTTGGCAAGAAAGAAGAGTTTCGAAAAAGCTTTGTTGGAGGCTTACCTAATTCTTTGCTTGCTGGTTTTTTGAGTTTGTAATGCAATTTCAGGCTGAAATTTTCAGCACACAAGGCTTGTAGGAGGGCGAGTTCCTACATCCATCTAATGTGTGGTTTCGACACATTCCAGTGCTGATTTTTCAGATTTGATACTTGCTGGTTTTTGTGTCTTTTAGGGCACATTTAGGGTTTGAGAAAGTTTATCTTCTTGGTTGGTTCTTATAGCAAGAGATTTAGGAGCAATTCGTACTTGTTCAGGCGAAGATATGTTGGATGGCACCAACTATTCTTCATGGAGTTGCAAGCTGAGGTTTGGCATCGACATGATGATCAAGCTCTTTCAGTTTGATCATTGTCTTTCTACAAGTACAAGTTTGCATCGGAATGTTGGTATGGTAGAGCATTCTTCTTCTCTTGAGCCATTTGTTGCAAATGATGGATGCATTAGCGAAGAACTTTATGAGCAAGCTTCTCAAGTTAATGTTTTGGAAAGCCATTTTGTACTAATGGAGGAGGGGAAAAAATCATGTCAATTAGTACATTGGTTCAAAGTGGCGTGTTGTTGGATTTTTTGGGTGTTCAAAGTGGCAAGCTGCCGGTTTTTTTCTTGAAGATGGTGGACAACAGATTTAGCCATGGTTTATTGATCATTTTCAGCCTATGTTACATCGTGAGATCCTAATGTGCATCGGGAACTGCGGAAGGTTTTTGGACAGCAAGGTCCACATTTGGAACACTTTGGACAGCAAAGTGTTGGTGATTTTGTGGCTGTTGGACAACATGCTACAGTCTCTTGTGGCTGTCCGAGTCTTTGCGGGATAGCAAAGCATCTTTTTACCTTGGAGGAAACACACATGCTCACCAAAATCAGTACCTTATGCTGATTTTCCTGTTTTGATGCTTATGAGGATGGTTTTGCCTTACCTAGTGTTGGTGAGCAGATCATTGATAGTAAGATTCAGGAGGATGTGATGGTAAAAGAGTATCATACTCTTTTTTATGTTTCTTGTGGTAAGAAGACTTATGGAATCATGTGGGAACCATTGATGGATTGCAAATCCATATTTCGGCTTGTGGCTGGCTTTTTGGTTACCTACTTTGGATGGAGCATGCTTGTCTTCACTCTTCGACTTGATGCTACTGCACTTCGTATTCTACATCTCTTCTACATCGGGCATGATTGGGGCTGAGATTTCGGCTACTTCGACTACTTCGAGCTGGAGTTTTTTTTTGGCTACATGAAGTTTTGGGCAGCAAGCAACATTTTGCATTTTGTTGCAATTTTTCCATTCTACTTCATGTCATGTTATGTTTTTTACATTATCATTTAAGGAGAGTGTTAGAAATAATAAATGATAATGTTAGTTTTCCATAGGTTACTTTGACCCAAAAGGTCGAAATTTGTGTAACCATGGGTTAGGTTTATTATTTAGACCATGCTAAGTTAGTTTTAGCCATAGATGCAGCGCGCTTCTGAAATGCATTTCAGAATCGCGGTCAGAAACGCGGTCCAGAAACGCGTTTATGAAATTTTCCAAAAAATTCCAAACATTTTTAAAAAAAAAAAAAATTTGGTGCAACTATTAGCAATTTTGGTCTAGTAATAACTCGTGGTTTTAAGTAAAGTCTAATTATATCAAGGGGCCCTATCTTGACTTTTGGGGGTGCCCTATAATTAGTAGTGGGTTTGGAAGGTTCTAGAACTTAGAGTTTGGAAGAGTCTAGGCCCTTGGAAGGCCTATTTATATGTACTCATTGTTCATTTGTGATTCATTCCCTTTCAAGCATTGCTACTACTTTCTCTCTCCTTGAGGGCGCCTAACCCTCTCCCTCTTCTTCTTCTTGTTGTTCTTCTTCTTCTTGTATATGGAGATTGAATGTTAGAAGGATCTTGGCACTTTGATTTCCTACATTTTCTTTCGTTCTCCATCTCTCATATTTTTTTATGATCTTGTTATTATTTGGATTTGCTAATTGTTTTGGATTGAATCTTGTCATGCTGTTTGTGAGAGAAAAGAGAGAGAGAAACGTAAGCTTGATCTTGGTGATTACGGTTAGCGGATCGTAGTGTTAGATGTTGAATAATAAGCATGTGTTGAATCTGAAATATGCTATTGCTCTCATGGGAACGAATCTGCACATGAAATGTAAAGAATCCTCTTCCTTTTTTGAAGCTTTGCAAGGGCGTAGATCTAGGGTTGAAGGTGGATAGGAAGACCCGCTAAAATTTTGGTACCGTTGCCGGGGAGCTACGCCAATTTTTCTTTTTCAGCATGTTTGTGATGCTTGGATGGATGTTAGCTTGCATGTAAGCATTGTGGTTTTTGCATAATAGTGTTAAAGTTGCATTTTAGGATTAGTTTTGGATGAATTTTCATGTTTTTTTGTGGATTTCTTGCTTGTAATTATGTGAGATTGATGAGCAAGAAAGGTTAGTTAGAACACCATTCCTAAGATCCATTTGTATATGAAGAAATCAGAGAAACCACAGATATCATTCATTTTCTGCAATTTGGAGACAAAAGGGGGCAAAATCTTCATCGGACATTAATAACTTTATGTTGCCTTGCAACCAACCTTCGCCGACTTGCAGACAAGATTGCCTTGATGTAGTGTAGCTACAAATTGAAGGGACAAGGTTACTTCCCAGCCAATTTCCAGAAACTGAAGAAAAACAACCAAAAACAATGAAAAAACCCCTAAAAATAAAAAAATATTGAAAATCAACCCTCGCCTATTCTACTGCAGCTAGCTTTGACCAGATCTAACCACAACCAAGTCGACGAAGGTTAATTTTGAAAAATAGAGGGCCAAGTGAACATTCTCTAAGTTTTTGATAACCTTTTGTATGGAAAGTTTACTTTTCTACAAGAATATCAACTCGGAGGAGAACCTTTGCTTGAACCTTCGCCAGATTATAGAACCCTCCCCGAGCTCCACCATTGGCCAGGAACCTTCGCCGAGTTTTTTGGAAGCTATTTTCACAATACTGAAGATGCCTGACAATTTTTGTTCAGAACTAATTAGCCAAAACAACACTTTGTCTAATAGACCCTCCAAATTAGCCTGTAGAAGGGCCCAATTCGATTCATTTCTCACTAGTGCTAGCGAAGCTCTTGCCGATTTTTCTCATGACCAAGCCTTCTAAAAACCTTCAAATAGCCTTCTTTCATACACTCGTACGCAGTTTTACTGCCAACATGTCTTCTTCGACTGACACCGACACCTTTGCATCACCCAAAGACCTCATCAAGCGTGATGTTCCTATTGAGACAGACATCATGGCTTTAGCTAGCCCCTTTATGCCTGTCCTAGATGATTTTGAATATTATCGTCGATTTGCCACGTTGCAAACGAGGACGAAGCCCTTGGACGTCTACTTGCAAGACTTCCAAGAGGCTGCTTCACGGTTTTTTAATCGCATATACGGGGTACTCCTTAAGCTGCATTTCATTTTGGGCTTGCCCAAGGAATATCAGTTGGAGGTACGCCGTATTCAGCCACAGTCCTTAGAGGATGCCGTGCGTTTCGCTCGGATTTTCGACGATACGCACACGATAATCCGCAAAGAGCAACCAAAGCCCGAAGCCAAAGACAAATCCTCTGCGGGCCCTTCTTTCAAAAAGGGCAAGGAGCGCATGGTCGGTGAAGGAGTGGTTTTATGCTAGGAATGAGTCCTTAAAGAAAGACTATGTATCTCATTGTATTTCTTTCTTGCATAATGACTCATTGGCTTGTCTTACAGACGATGAGCCAGATCTACCTTTTGTAACTGCTCATGAAGCGAATGAATATATTTTGAATTCTGAGTATTTTTCGTATTTATGTTATCTGAAAGATGAATCTTACATAGATGCTTTTAGTACTCATAATGTCAATGTTGATGTATTGTCTTTCCCTAGAGCATTGTCTTTTACTGATGATAATTTAGAATCTTCGCCTGAGGGCAAAATCTTTAAGAGACCTAGGGAGGAATATAATGATATATTCCCTGAGCAGTTGCCTGAGGGTCTCCCCCCCTCACGGGGTGTAGACCATCACATCGATTTCCTTCCCGACAGCTCTCCTGTATCGCTTTTTCCCTACAGGATGAGCCCGAACGAAGAAGATGAAGTTGCTAGTCAACTTAAGGAGTTGTTACGTAGAGGCCATATTCGGCCTAGTAAATCCTCTTAGGGAGCTCCTGTTTTGCTAACCGGCAAGAAAGACGGTGGTATTCGTCTTTGTGTCAATTACAAAAAGCTTCATAAAATGACAATTAAGAACCGCTATCCCTTGCCTCGGATGGACGACTTAATGGACCGATTGAATGGTGCTAAATATTTCACCAAATTGGACCTTAGGTCAGGGTACCATCAAATTAGAATACATGAGGGGGATGTTTCCAATACTGGTTTTCGTACTAGGTATGGCCATTATGAATTTTTACTTTTACCCTTTGGTCTAACTAATGCCCCGACAACCTTCCAACAGATGATGAACGATATTCTTCGTCCATATCTGGAGAAGTTTCTCATGGTATTTTTAGATGACATACTGATCTACAGTAAGACTCTTGAGGAGCACGAAGCGCATTTGCGTACAGTCTTAGATAATCTAAGGTTCATCTTGTATTCCATGTTAGTCGTTTAAAGGAACGACTTGGTGGGAAAGATGACCTGATTCTCACAGATGATCTAGTTCTATTGGAGGATTTGACTGCTTTTGTATCCCATGAACCGGAAAGGATCATGGACACTCGACAACATCAGCTGAGAAATCGTTTGATTTCTGAACATCTGATTCATTGGAAAGGTAGGCCAGATGATGAGGACACCTGGGAGAAGGAAGATGATTTAAAACTTAGATTCCCTGGTTTTTTCCCATAGAAGGAAGTTCTTTACGGGGGGGGAGAATGTTATGTACCATAACGGTACGCCCTTCAGCGACGGCCTCTCAAGGGGCATGACGCAGGATTGGAGTTATCAACATGTCTAGGTGCCACGCGTCACCATCCTAGGTGGTCACGTGTCGCCGGCAGGACCGTGCTTGATGGGATCCATTGTGCTATGCCTATATAGTGGTGGGGTTTCCCTCTTTCCATTCACTTAGTCTACCCGGGAATTGGTGGATGGAGAGCACGTGCATTAGCCAGGATGTATCTCCAGGCCAGGAGATGTGTGCTAGGGAAAGCCGAGTGCGATGGCTGGTGGGATGGGACGCCAGTTATTGTAGGAGGCTTGACCGGGCATGATTATGTCGATTGCTCCAGGGCATGGGGGTGGGTCGGTTGTGACCCTACGGTTGGGCGGTTACGGTGCGTCGTCACTGGTATGGGGTGTGCTGAACCTTCAAGGCAGTCGATGATCCTAGGGAGTTGTAACACTCCCAGAGTCGTCGAAGGGTTCGCAGCGAGATTGTTTCTCCCAACTCGCCTCTAGCGGCCCGATGGCAAACTCAACCACCACCGCCAGCTGCGCAAACTTTAGCTGCTTCCACCCACTCCGACCTTCCCATCCCCTCAGCCTCTGCAATTACCCTCGTCTCCGATTCCTCCATTGTGCCTTCTGTTACTATTGGCTGATTCCAACCCCCTGGAGACAAATATCCAGTTTGTCATCCCATCCAATCCTCCTCTTTTCTATGCCGCGGGATTCAATTAGATGGAAGACTTTGAATGAGACCAAGTAGCACAACAGGAACAACTAGCAGTTCAACAAGCTAGCTTTCAACTTCTAGATTCATTGCCGATCCTTCCTGACACTTGATAGCCAAAGATTTTTGATGCTACGGTGCCAGAAGGTTTTGAAGAAGAAGATTCGTAGGCAATACTTCAGGCCAGTTCATCACAAGCTGCACCTAGTGCAGGACCTACTACTGGATCTATCGTAACTGCTATTTCTCTTGATTTTGGAGATGTGTTGGGCATCCATGGACATCTTGAAACACTGATCTAGAAAATGATAGAGTGGAAGGCGTGAGTGGAAAAGCGGATGGCTCAAAAGCTTATCCAGGTCAATAAGGAGTTGCAAATCGCAAGGCAACATGAGCAACAATCAGCAGCTGATCTTAAGACTTCACAAAGAAATGAAGCTGCTTTGGAAGTTATGTGGCTAAGCTGCAAGGGGATTTAACTACAACCCAAGAACAAGTCGACAAAGCCGTCCTGGAAGTGAACAAGCAAATACCAATCTTGCAGGGCCAGCTCAACATGGCGCACATAGAAAAAGAAAGAATTTTGAAGGAGTTGGATACGGTGGCCGTGGAAAGGGACAGTCTGCTTCACACACTAGTAGTAGACAAGCCCGTATCGTGGCATGAAATCAGTTATCTAATCCACAAGGTGACCAGTTACAAGCTAGTCTTGGAGGGATTTCGGGCGACATTTGACTCCTATAAGCATCTGGCCACGAAAGAATTAGCAAAGGCCAAAGAAATCATCAAGGATTATGAGCAAGAGGCTGTTGCTGCACTTCAAGCCACTCCACAGATCCAGATGCCGGTTATGCCAGCTTTTTCGCCGCCAAGGTTTGATCAAGATCAAGGGCAGGCTGACCAGGGTCAGGGTTTGATGGATGTTGGATCTTCTGAGCAGATAGAAGATGTTCAAATATTTCAACTGCAACCTGAAGCTGAGTCATCAACATGCAGAGTTTCAGCCAAAAGAGCCTTCAAGCGATTGGTCACCGTCGAGGAGGGGATCCAAGAATTTTTGGCCAAACATCCACATGATTCCTCCCGAGGTGGTTGGGTGATAAAATTTCGAACTTCAGAGATTGAAAAAGGCAAGGAGTTGGACAAGCTAACAGCTTTAGGCGAACAACCTAGTTGGCGAAAGATTGTTTTTGAGAAAACTCCGGAATCCATCAGTAGTTATATGGCAAGTCCAAGGCAACTACGGGTGAATATGTACTAATGCCACGAAGGAATAAATGGGCGAAATGTGGAGTGCCCATAGATCCGATCACTATAAATACTCCCAATTTGGCCTGTCATACATTAGATTTACAATTGGAGTATATTAGTGGACTTCCATCGAGCTCTTCAAGGCTATGCACATGAGTACCGTACCTTGCCAGATCTGACGGTTAGGCAATTTGCAGTATATGCTCAAGACTTGACCTGTCTCGCATCCATTCCGACAAGGTGGAACTTGGGAGAAGAAATTCGTTACATGGACAACTTCAAATTGGTTGTCAGGAGCCAATAATTGCTTTTTACCACATGATCTAGATTTAAATCAGCCGCGGTTGGAGAAGGTGGTCCATCACCTCATCAAAATCCGCTGTGAGGAAAATCAGAGCCCCAAATGAATAATTCTCGCGAGGTGTCGTGCCACCAGTTTTGGTGGGGGATACTATTGGAGGGTTTGTGGATATCCAGGCAAACCTAGTTCTTAGTTAGATCTTAGATCTATAGCATTTAATAAGTGAGAGGGATTTGGCACCCTACGTGTGTAAGTCCAACCCGATGATCACATAGTTATTTGATTAATTAGAAGTTAATAAAAGGACATTAGGCCAAAATGCGGGAATGAAATCTCGCAGGGCCTAATAGTCAAGTTAGTTAATAAAAGTGGGTTCCCCCGCAATTTCAAATTCAAATAGGGAGGGAGGTAGGAATTGGCCAATAGGCTTCTAGGCCAAGTGCCCTAGAATCCACCATATATAGTGGTGCTTTGTAATTCATTTCTTATGTAGAAAGCAACTGTTTCCATAGGACGGCCATCCCACTGTACCAAAAATTGAACCTGCCGATGGCGACAACTATGCAATAAGCTTTGTCCAAAAACCTGATGTAAACTTGGTATCTGATCAATGATAATAGATCGTGGAAAACCATGTAAGCGAAAAATCTTAGAAATAAAAATACGACCACTCTGCTATGCCATAATAGTACGTCTGACTGGAATGAAATGAGCTTGCTTAGAAAACCTATCAACTACCACTGGACAAGAATCATGACCACGTGATGTGCGAGGAAGACCTAAAATGATGTCCACAGAGATGTCAGTCCATTGGCGGGAAGGGATAGGCCAAGTTTGAAGGAGACCGTTGGGCTTTTCAGGGGAATTCTTGTTATGAAGGCAGAAGTCACAAGTATGAATGAGGTGGGAAAATGAGACCCTCTCAAACATGTAAAAGACTTCTGAAACCCAAAGTGATCACCAACGGGGGAAGAATGGGCATCGAGAAGGAGTCGAGGATGAATGTCAAGAGTGTTGGGAATACGCAAAGACCTAAAATGAAACAAACGGTGATTAACAAGGGAATAGACTTGGTGAGGGTGAGAGGAGGGACGAAAACTAGAAAAAATACCATCATGGAAATCTTGCATCAATAACAACATTACTTTTACCAGGCTTATAGTGGATATTAAAATGGAAGGATTATGAACGGTATTGACAATCACTAAGATCCGTTTGCATATACAAATCACTAAGAGACTGGTAATCGGTAAGGACGTCAAAAGGAACATGGTAAAGGTAATGACTCCATTTCTTCGAAGCAAAAATAATAGCAAGCAACTCCTTCTCATGAATGATATAACACTGCTCATATGAACGTAGACGTCTAGACTCATATGCAATAACACACTAGCACTGACGAAATAAAGCACCTATCCTGTAGAACTAGCATCAGTCTCAATGGAATTCTTCTTATCAGCAAGCAAAATAGGAGCACTAAAAGGATTGTGACTAGGGACAATAAGCCCTTGATGTAATAATTCAGACACATGACGTTGGACTTCCTGCTCTCAACTCTAGACATACGAAATGGAGGACAAGGAGGAGGTGATGCAAAAGGCACAAGGTCAATTTGGTGGTTAACATTTTGTGAAGGTGGTAATTGAGTCAGCTCACTAAAAACATGCTCAAATTCACGCAACAGTTTAGAAAACACTTGTGGCAAAGGTGGTGCATCCGCAATAGGCTGGAGTGCTGAATGGGAAGAAGAGCTACACAAGGGCCTTCTGGAGGCTCCGCATAAGCGGTTTTCCAGAAAGGAGGTGGTAATCCTGCCGAGAATCAATATCAGAAAGTACATGTCTAGTGCCATCATGAAAAAATGTCAAGGCCTACTACTGTAGATCCTAAGTAACTGCTCTCAAAGAGGCAAACCAACTAGCACCCAAGATGCGATCATAATGTGTAAGTGGAATGATGTGAAAATCTGCTTTTCCAAGGACTGGTACTGGGATGGTTGTTTGCTCACTCTTAGCCTTTTAATCAAAGCGGAGTTAATAACGTTATGTGAGGACCCAGTGTTAAACAGAATCAAAACATCAAGGAAATTGATACCCGTATGCGCCAATTTTGATAATTGTGGTGAAGGAACCAAATCCTTAGTTTGTTCTTGACATACATCATATTCACAATTAGAATTAGACATATCATGCAAGAAACAAACATACGTACACTTACAATGAACCTTACGCAGTTGCGTCGTCGAGATCAAAGGTCCTAGAGGCATATTAGGCCCTCCACGCAAGGATTGAATCTTACCATCGTGCTGGAACTCGTATACATGAGTATCTCAAGTTTTCTAGCCACATGCCAACATATTCCAAGCACCACATCGAAATGAGCGAAACGGGTAATCTCAAAATCTAACTCCTCATTATAGCCTTGAATGGTTAGAGGCATCCTAGACAATTCAGTAGGTGAGTAGCAATGGGCAAAAATAGGGCGAGGAAAAATAGAAGGGCATGGTCCAGGAGGAAAAGTGGAAGGAGAAGAACTAACAGGGATAGGACTAATAGAAGAGGTAGAAGAACGAACGGGACATGTGAAGGACATGCCAAAGTAGTCATCTAATCCCCAACAATTTTTTTCATTGTTGAAGTCTTGATTACTTTGCACGAGCTTGTCCATACTATCTTGCTACTCCTCCTAATGATGGTGAGGACCTCAAGGATCCGTATTCCTATATTCACAACTTAGAGGATTTTGCTGAGTCTTCCACTCCTAATGTGTCGGCTCCTCGTCCTGCTAATGATAACAAGTCTGCTTTCCGTATCCATTCTAGTTCATAAGGGTCTTTGATGATATTCTTGTTTCTTTACAAGAACACATGATTCATTTGGGTTATGTTTTTCACATCCTCGTCAGACATGTCATGTATGCCAAGCATTCTAAGTGTGTTTTGGCTATTACTAAGTTTTCTTTTATTGGTTTTGTTATCTTTGATGATCTTCGCCTTGATCCATAAAAGATTCAGGTGATTTTTGTGTGGCCTATTCCATATGATGTCCATGCTCTTCGTGTCTTCCTTGGTTTGGTTCTTCATTTTGACATCCTATTCCCCATTTTTCTTCTATTGTTGGTGGTGGACGAGGAGCTAGTGGATCCCATGGGGTGGATGACACTACTGCATATACATCAAGATCTAGTGACATACCGGCCTGCGTCAATCGAGCTCCGTATATGTCAATGAGCCTACAACGCTCCTGAGCAGGCATGTGTGGGCAAGGGAGGGAGCCTAAGCGTTCGCCATCACCCTTGACAGCACCAAGGAGGTGGCCTTTTAGCCTAGTGAGAGTGCTGACAAAACGAGCATGACAAAACCTACTGGTCCATCCACGCGTCCCAGACCGAACGTCAGACGTAACGAACTCGGGGTCTTGGTCTACCTCACCCCATAGCTCATGCATATCTCCAGCAGGCATGGTGTGAGACGGTATAGGAAACAGGAAGTACGGAAGTGAAGTACGGAAGAAGTGCAAGAAAAGACAAATGAGTTACCGTTCGGTCAGAGGAAACCGGTCTTGGATAAGTGGATATGTGCTCCCACACAATGCAATGAACCTGGGAATGCCAACCCTGGACCCTATCAAGCTAAACCCCTAAACCTACAGAAGGGGCCCTCCATATTGCTAAAAACTTGTTTTTTTTGCTCCAAACAATAACCTAAACCCTAAACCTTATCCTTCTCTCTCTAGATGGGCTGGTACAGTCTCTCTCTAGACTGTCCCAATCTCTCTCTATGATTTAAAATGCCTAGACCCTAAAAATAGACCTATTTGCATGAGGGAATGTCAAAAAACCTGATTTTTGAGCCAAAAAAATAAACCTACAACTAAATCCTAATTTTCTCTCTCTACAGAGGCTGCTACAGATCTCTCTCTACCCTGCCCTCTTCTCTCTCATCAATCTGAGCAGCCCTCTCTCTCAAACCAAAGCGCCCTCTCTCTCAACCTCTACCACAAGAAATGTGAAATGAGGGACAAAAAACGAGCTTTGAGGGGTTTTGGGGGGAAAATTAATTAATTAATCAATTAATTAGTTATTTAGATGAACCGTACCACGGTTTAAGGAACCGTGGTACGGTTCCTTCCACGGTTCCCAGGACCCACAATTCTAGTAACCGTGGGTTCTATGGTGTCAATTGTTGTGGAAAAGGATGCAAGTGACATCGCCGTTGGGGCAGTTTTGATGCAAGAGGGTAGGCCTGTGGCCTTTGAGAGCAAGAAGCTCAACCCTGCACAGAAGAATTATCCAACTCATGAGAAGGATTTGTATGCCATAGTCCACGCTCTGAAGGCATGGAGGCATTATTTGTATCATGCGGAATTCTATGTGAACACCGACCATAACACTTTTAGATATTTCTGCAACTAGTCGGACCTTATAGGGCATCAAGCCAGGTGGGCTGAGTTGATGCAAGAATTTCACATGGAAATTTGTTACAAGAAAGGTGCTGAAAACCGTGTGGCTGATGCATTATCTCGTATACTGTATCAGATGTCTTTTGTGGTCAATGAAAATGACCGTATTGCTGAGATTAAGTTAAGCCCAACAGGAGGATCCTCATTGTAAGAAAATTGTGAGAGAGGCAAATCTTGTACAAGTAAAACCTTAGGAGAGTTCTAGTCTCTTTGCTCACACTTACCTTAAATATACCATAGAAGATCGTATGGTGAAACTTCTCAATCTAGCTTGTGAGGAGCTGCGTAAGAAGATTGTCCATTTATGTCATGATAGCCCAAGTGCTGGTCATCCTGATGTGGATAAAGAGAAAATCAGGACAAGTTTCATAAGCAGTCGGGAGACAATTAAACCAAGTAGGTAATATGGTAGTAAGGGTATTTAAAAGGGTAGGTAAGTGTGATAAAGCATCAACACCAGCATTACTCTTACCAAGGCAATAATGTAAGTGATAATGAAAACATTGTAAAAATTGCAGCCAGCGAAACTGACGATCACTAAGCTGTTGTAAGTTTCAAAGTAACATAAAGATTGATGATCAATATATAAATCAAAAGGCAGAGGCTGAAGATAATGGCACTACTTATTAAGGGCATGAATGATTGCTAATAACTCCTTTTCATGAGTAGAATAATGAGTCTCATAAGAACGTAAGTGATAACATGAGAATCTTGAAGAAGAAGAGCCCCAACACCAATGGCATTAGCATCAGTCTTGACAATAAAATTCTTGCTAAAGTTAGGTAAAGCAAGAACAAGAGTCAAAGCAAGAATAGATTAAAGAGTAGTGAAAGCATCATGACATAAGGATGACCATTCAAACTTAGCACCTTTACGGAGCAAAGAGTGAAGCGGATGAGCAATAGTAGCAAAATGAGGTACAGGCTTACGTAAATGTCTAGCAAGTCCTAAAAACATACGAACAACATGAACATTCGTAGGTACAGGCCATTGGAGGATAGCACAAACTTTGGAAGGATCAAGGGAAATGGTGCCGTTAGTAACAACAAAGCCCAAAAAATTGATAGATGAAACGACAAATGTGTAGTTGGAATGCTTAGCATAAAGCTGAGGAGCAAGAAGAAGCTAAAACACAATGCGTAAATGGGCAGCGCGAGATGGCAAATGGTCAGGGCTACGACAATAAAAATAGAGATTCTCAGAACGAATTTCAGTCATTTCCTAAGGTGTAGCGCCTAGCTAAGTTTGAATGGTCTTCCTTATGTCATGATGCTTTTTCACTACGCTTCAGTCTATTCTTGCTTCGACTCATGTTCTTGATTTACCTAACTTTAGCAAGAATCTTATTGTCGAGACTGATGCTAGTGTCATCGATGTTGGGGCTCTTCTTCGTCAAGATTCTCATGTTATCGCTTACGTTCTTATGAGACTCATTATTCTACTCATGAAAAGGAGTTATCAGCAATCATTCATGCCCTGAATAAGTGGCGCCATTATCTTCAGCCTCTGCCTTTTGATTTATATATTGATCATCAATCTTTATATTGAAGCGTAGAACAGCTTAGTGATCGTCAGTTTTGCTGGCTGCAGTTTTTACAATGGTTTGATTATCACTTACATTATTGCCCTAGTAAGAGTAATGCTGGTGCTGATGCTTTATCACACTTACCTACCCTTTTAAATACCCTTACTACCATATTACCTGCTTGGTTTGATTTTATCCATGGACTTTAGTTTCCTCACACACAGCGTGGTCATGATACTTGTCTTGTTGTGGTTGATCGTTTTTCCAAACAAGCACATTTTCTTCCTGTTTGCTCTACCATTATGGCTGCACAATGTGCTCGCATTTTCTTATCTGAAAATTTTCGTCTGCATGGTCTTCCACATTCTTCACATATCGCGATACTTGTTTTACTTCTGGTTTATGGACCAAACTTATGCGTATTTTGGATATTAAAATTTTCATGGCCACTGCTTATCACTCTCCTACTCGTGACCAATATGAGGTTCTTAAATGTATTTTAGAGTATTATTTGTTTAACTTGATTTCACCATTTGGTCGCAATTGGGATTAGCACTCGTGTTTTGCAAAATACAGTTATAACAGTTCGGTTATTACCAACACAGGTTTGTCCCCATTTCTCCTAGCTACTGGATATTCTTTGATCTTACCAGGTGTTCCACCCCCTCTTGATGATGTTTCCATTACTTTGTCTTCTTTTCTTCCTAATTCTCATGATTGTATTGTACAGGCACAACATCATTTGGCACGCGCTCAACTTGATTATAAGTCCTTGGCTGATCATCATAGGTCTTTTTTAGAGTTTCGAGGGCCAAGGGCCAATCTGTTTATGTTCGTCTCTCTTTCGCACGTCATAAGTTTGTTTAGTGTTGTTCTCTTACTGAAAAATTGTCTGCACATTACTATGGCCCTTTCCAGATTGTCAAAAAGCTTAATCTTGTTAGTTGTCATTTACAGTTGCCTGACACTACTCGTGTTTGTGACATTTTACATGTCGGTTTATTTCATTCATTCCTTTTTCTTGGCGAACTTGATGCTCCTTCGTTTCCTACTGGTCCTGAACTTTTTCCTTTTTTACCTGCTGCTATCCTCCAAGTTCGGTTCATTTTCACCTTTATAGAAGGAACAAGTTCGTTCCCTTCATGTGTTGGTACATGACACTACTGTTGTTGATCTTGATGCTAGTACACTTTTTAGTCCTGCTATTGCGGTGGTTGTTGTACCTTCGGATATTGTTCCTGTTTCACCTGATCTTGCTCTTGTTGTTGATTTACCTGATGCTGATGTCACCGATTCTGATGTTGCTCTTGTTGTTGATGTCCCTTCTGCTGATCTACCTAATAATAGTGGTCCTGATGCTCCTTCTATTGATTCTTCATTCCTTGTTGATGATGATCCCTCAGTTGCCAGTAGACATCTGACATTACTTACCTATTCATATGGTCTTCACATCTACTAGAAATCAGATTTATAATTCTCTCTACTTCATTGTACTAAAAGCGAGTTTCCGCGGTTGTAGGGGATTTGACTTTTGAACTGACACCACTAGCAGGAAATGTATAACCTAGGGAAGGAAACGACAATACAGCAATACCAAAGTAGCTCTAGTAGTCAAAAAGTCTAGCTCACTTTGGGGGAAATGTTTTAAAAGAGGGGAGTGTTATGGACACGTACTATAGTCCATACTTCTCTACTTTTGAGCATTATTAGTGGACACACATTTTATATTAGATGTGACAGGCCTAGAAATACTGTTGTACATGGTTTTCTATTTTGGCCCTAATTTTTGAATTTCACCTTCCCTCTAGATCAATATGAAGAGAGGTAGGATTTGTCCACAATAAATAGCCAGTAAGGCTAGTCATTTGGTAGTTCGGATTTTTGAGCCTTGAGCTTCTTGTAGGGGAGTTGAATTGTTTCAGAGATTTTAGTTGGAGATTCGCTTGAGCTATCGGCGGCCATTGATATTCATACATGTTTTCTTAGTTGAAGAATGCTCTGTGAATGATTTTTGTTGTTTCATATCAATACCTATGGATGCATTCATAATAGACATACCTCTCTCACCTAATGACAATCCAATGGCAATCGATTTTTTTCTATTAGATGCTTGCGATGTTATTGATTGGGCTACTATCCATTTACAAGAGGTACAATAGAGATATAGGTCTTCTTGCGGATCAGCATTGTGGGGTGAGTTTTCAAGATAGTGCTATGGTTTACTTACGCTTGTGCTTTGCTTGATGTCGCTTTGTTCAAGGTCAAGCTACTATAGAGAAGTTTGCTCCACATTATTATGGCCCTTTTAAGATATTATAGCGTGTTAGCCCGGTTACCTATTGTCTTCAGCTACCTTTGGTTACCAAGACATGTGATGTTTTTCATGTGAGCTTGCTACATGTTGCTATTCTTGACATTGTCCCTTAGATGATTTAGAGCTTTTTTGCTTTCTTCTTGCTACTATTCTTCAAGTGCATCTCTAGTATGGATATGACGTCATCAATTTTTGGTTCAGTGGGATGGTCGTCCTCTTGATGAGGCTACTTAGGAGACCCAAGACCCTTGATGTGTTCACACACTCCTTTACTTGTTGATCAATCTTGTGCTCTAGTAGCTACCATGCAGGATCCTTCACATTATACTATTGTTTCAGCTAGATAATTACTTTTTTTTGTCCAGATATTGGGTGTTTGGTACAATATGATGGTTTGGGCCCTAATATTTGAATTTCATATGTCCCTCCAGTTATCTGAAGGGAGTTACCTTTTGGTTGGTATAAATAGCCACTAAGGCTCCTCATTTGGTAGCTTGTTATTTTGGAGATCTCTCCTACTATTGCTCAGGTCGATCTGTAGCCTCAAATATTTGTGATATTTAGATGATGTTCTTAGGTAGAGGGCCTCCTTTGTTGTCACTAATGTTTGTTGTTTATAATGTGATGCCATATTTTTGTGGTGTCGTGTTCATATTATAGGGGCTAACTATTGTAATGTGCATACTATACTGGACCATCCCCAGACTTTCTTCTTGAGCATTGGGTACCTTAATTACTAAGGGCACTTGTGTAGTTTTTAGTACAAAATTGAGAGATTTCTAAAATAGTAACTTGTAGGTAGGAAACTCAAAGACAAGTTGCTTCACCATTTGTGCACATTCTTTACCTAGATGACAGTTTCTTGAAAGGTTGCATAGGGATCCTTTAGAGAAGTTTAAATAGAATAGTTGCTATTTATTTAGCTCTTGAGTCCATTATAGGGGGCTCAAATGTGTTTTGTGTAATGATCTACATCTAAACATCTTGAATGATATTCATTCAGCAATCTTCGTTGGATTTTGCTTTGTGATCATATTATGCTAACCTTCTTGAGCTTATGAATTGGTGAATTGTGTTCATAACTTAAGTTATGCGACATATTTTATCACCAAAGTTTTGTGGACCGTGGGAAATTTTTAGAAAGATAAATCAAGCTGCTTATTTGTCTCACATTGGAGATGATTTATAGACTAATAAAGTCAAGTGTTTGCAGCAGCATGGGGAGGCACTGTACAAACCTGCAATGGTATTGGATGACAGGCAAAGGCAATCGCGAAATCGTTTGCTTAGAAGAATACATGGTTGCATTGTGTGGAAGAACTCTTAGTGATGCAATCTTTGAGATAGAGTACAGTCTATGTTCATGATACCCACATTTTTACATTGGAGAGGTGATGCTTGAATAGGAAAGGGATAATGTATGCTACAAGAACACCATCCCAATGTAAGTTGTGTAAGCTATGAAAGATGTATATGTTGGCTAGGTCTTTGGGCCTAAGGTGAGATGCTTGAAATTTGCATACAAGTGTTGCGATTCATGAGTCTATTGGACTTGTCTCCTAAGATTAGGAGTTGACTAGTCATAAGGTGCATGTGTCGTCCTATGTTAAGTGCGACATTTTGTAGACCACATGAGGGGCGCGATGTTAGATGGCTTTTGTAATTTTGCATGTCATGCCTACATGTAGAGGACCTATCAAGGGCATGAGTTTGTGGTTGTTATGCACGTGCCATGTGTCAACTTAGAAATGTCTAGGCTAGCTACTGTTGAACTCAAACCTGTGAATGTATAATGAGTAAGCAAGTTTCTGTAAATTTGGCTTGTTTAAGGACATGTTGAAAAGTAATCTATCACATCGATGTTTCATGTAATTCTACTGGAAGAGTTTTAAACAATCTACATCACTTGTATATCCGTTCTTTGACTCAGAATCTTGTACTGTTAGGTGATTTAGCTTCCATGCAATGTACAAATTTCAAATGACAATGAGAAAATAAATTACAAATTATGACTTATAGCACTTTAGATATGGTGTTTTCTATATCTCAATAATCAATAAGTGCATGTTTCTTATTATTTGTGAGTGATTAACTTTCAGAAAATTAGGAATCATCTTCTTGCATCTAGAACCAAAAGGATGACTTGAAAGACAATTGTGTCGTGTGTATCCTAGGTAGTATGCAAAGAAAATTATGCGTGTCTATCTAAATTTGCCTCATAGCAGTTGGGGTCATGGCATATCATTGGGTGATGCATGAGTAGTTACCAAGCTTATTAGTGGTTTGCTTGTCTACAGCAAATTGATACATGGTACATGTACTAGTTATCATGAGAAAAAGTATGTGCTTAAAGGCAAAGTTTACATAGGAACGTATACTTATGCATAGAAAACGAACAGGTTCATCATGCAAATCTTAGTATGTTGCCGTTATTTGATTCAAGTTTATTTAAGTACAAATGCAAATTCAAATGAATCATAAATATCCTTTTGATACTGAATTTTGTGCTTATAGTGTGCTATAGCAAGTTGAAATTTTAGTCTAGTTGTAATTAGTAAAATTTAGTAAGCTTGTGGTTATAGTGTGCTATAGCAAGTCGAAATTTTAGTCTAGTTGTAATTAGTATTTATAAATTTTGATTGGTTCAATTGTCACCATGATAAGCCTTTACTTTCCTAGTAATTGCATTGGCTGTGACAATTATTTTGTGGAATCAAATCCAAGTATGAACTTGCTGCATATTGTGGTGAAGTTATTTGAGGGAAGTAGGTGCTTAGTGGGGAAATTTCGTTGATTGTTGATGGTTGCACATATAGCAAAATGTTTGCTTTCCTTAGCCTACATAAGGATGATGAGTTAGAAATTTTTTGGAGTGTGTGTCAAGGTGCATGAAGAAGTTTCTAAAGAGTACGCATTGGTTCTGTGCATGTTTAATTCATCTAGTTATCAATGACTCTATTAGACAATAATGCTATTAGACAATAATGCCACCTATAAAACGTCCCCCAAGACCTCCAATAGAGAATGAGCGTAAAGAACACAATAGAGGAGTGCAGTGGACGAAACCTGATACCAATAAAACGTCCCCCAAGACCTCCAATAGAGAATGAGCGTAAAGAACACAATAGAGGAGTACAGTGGACGAAACCGTCCCAACCAATCCTAGATCGTCCGATCTAGCCCCTGAGCACTAGGGAGTATGGCAAGTCTCAATGATAGTAAGCGCTTACCAATCCGACAGCATAACGGCTGCAGACTCTCAATGAATCAAATGGACACAGGATGGGGTATATATAGAGAGAAGCCCCTCCCCTGCCTGTCCATGCAATGAATCCACACGTAAGCGTGCTATCAACTCATGCCTAACTCCCATGCATGTCCACTGCATGTAGGTACCTCTAACTCATAATAGCAAAGACCCATGCATAGACAGAGTGCATGTACATCCTATCCCATACTAGGATGCAACACACATGCCTATACCGCATGCAGGCATAGCCTAAGGTCCTACTCAGCTATTACCCAAATTAGGCCTGGCCCCTACATCTAAGGTAGCCCCCTAATGGTACAAACCCCCCATTAGGGCCGTAACAACCTAGGTAGCTTTCTTGGAATTAGACGTGAGTTTCATCATGAGGAATACCCAAATATTTCCTTCTACATTATCATGCTGAATACACTTAGTATCAAGGGTTTCTCTCAATTGCTTTGCTTCATAAGTAGGTGGCTATCTTGGATTTTCATTGTCGATCAATATTACAATTGGCAATATATGCATGTCATTGACAGTGACATTGAATGGATGGGTAATTGGTGTGGACATGTTGGTTTTAGAAGCACAAAAATTGTTAGTTGGATCCCCTTGGTAGTCTAAGGGGCCTTTCTCTCAGCTAGTTTTCTACTATTTGATTGATGTACTTCTTGTTTTGTTTGTACACTTGTTGCAACATAAGAGAAAAGAAATGCCCTAAGTAGTTTTTGAGGCTTAGGCATACTTTGTAATCTGCTGGGGCCCAAAAATTACTTTGTATGTCTATGATGTTTTGCAACAACAAACCATTGCTCAACTCCACAATGGTTTGATCAAGCGTTAACCTAGAGAACTTTCAAGGTGTCCCTAGTATCCATTCAATCTTGAAGCCCCGCCTAATTTAAGATGTGGGAACATCACAAAAATGTTAGGGTGGGAAAGTTCGTCTAATTTCAAGATTTGGGAACATAACAAAAATGTTAGGGTGTGAAGGTTGTCAATGACCTCCATGCTTAGGCTACTACCTAGTGGTGTGCTATGCTCAAAAAATGTTAACTCTATGCCCATTGAATCATATGTGGGTGTGTTCTTTGGTAGCAACAACTCCATAATGGTTCGATCAAGCTTTAACACAAATTTCTTTTAAGGAGGTCAAGGCACCCATTTGATCTTCAAGCTCTACCTATTTTCAAGACATGGACACGTCACAAAAAGGTCAACATGAGAAAGGTTGCCGATGACTTCCTGTGATGTTTACACTTCATTTAATTGGCCCTTTTTGGAAAAATTCTTTGTGAGTCTGTGCCTTTTTTCAACAACACTATAAAAGGAACTCCTTGATGGGTGTAGCCCAAAACACCTTTTAGGTGGTCTAGACACCCATTGAGACACCCAAAATAAGGTAGGGTGGGAAAGGTCAACATTGGCCTTTCCCAGCCTAATCTTTTTGCCCTTTCCCACCCTAACCTTTTTTGTGATGTTCCCTGTTCATTAAATTGATGACCTTTGGCATGGCCACTAGGATATCCATGCCCCTACCCATGCCAACATGCAAACCTAAAACATCTTGAGGCCACAAGATACAAGCTTTGTGGAACTTACAACTTATATGTTGAGTATACCAGGTTCCTTCTTGCATATGAGACTATTCCAATCCCATTTTTCTCATTGTAAGTCTGTTACACACATGGTTTTGGTAAGGTTCAATCCCAAGTGTGGAAGTAACATACTTCTCCCCCATGATAGAACTTGTCCCGAGTTCCTTGTAGACTATCTACCTAGCAGATTTGCACTACAGTCAACTAGGCACAAGGCCTTGAACTTCTCTAGAACCAGTGGCATGCCCACCAATAATTGTACATCTCAATGGTTTGATTAGGGCATTGAACAAAACCTTCCAAGTACTTTAGGTTGTACATTTTTATTTTTTGACTCAGATTGTTTTTGACTTTAGCAATACAAAGTCATATAACAACTCCATTGTTTTCTTAAGCACGGTGCTATCTCTAGGATCTCGTATCGGAAATCTTTAGTATGTTAAGGTGATCTTTGAGATTGATGTTGCTAACACACTCTTGGACTTTTATGATGCTTTGTTGCATCAACGCCTATAACATATCAGCCCAAGAAACTTACACGAACTGTGTAAGCAAAATTATTTTACAGGTGTACGAGACAAGGTTACATATCATGCGGAGGTTCGATCCCATGAGAGTGATAGCATAAATCAAGATCCAACATGCATAGATGATTCCTTAACACTAATATCCATTAACACTAAGAATTAACCCTACATCCATTAAAACTAAATCCACAAATATGATAGCTTACCCTTCTCTCTCTCCCTTTCTCTCTCACAAAAAACATAAGAAATAGCAATCCTAATAAGCATTAAATCCAATAATGAGCAAGCAATAGGAAAACATGAGATATGGAGGAAAAGAGATAGAGAGCAAGGACATTCCAGATCCATTCCATAAGAGGGCCAACCTGCTTGTATTGAAATGAAGAGAGAACATGTACAATGACTCGAAATTGCTACTTATATAGTGAATTGAGGAGATGGGCGCCCAAATTTCTATTGGCTAATCTTAACCTAAGTATTCAAAAAGTGGAGGGAACCCATTCAGTAATGGGAGGATCCAATTTGAAAATAAATCATGGTGGGAATCCCTACTTTATTCACTAAATTGACTTTAGGACCGACAACATTAAAAGTCCCACATAATAGGCCTAAAGTCCTTTTATTGAGTTTCTAATTAATCAAATCTCTATGTGATCATCGAGTTGAACTTACACATGTAGGGTGTTAAGAATCGGATTTGATCTGATATGTTTATTGTAAGCTCGAAATGTTGTATTGTAATCAACTATACATATCTTCAGTTAATCAGGATTTACAGTTTTTGGTTGTTATCGGGACGTGACCCACTATTGTCATATCAGTCGGGCACTGATCCCGTAGACGGCTACTTGGGCAACTTTCTGCGGATCCGGTTTTATTCCATCTGCTGACACTGTAAAACCTAAATATGTTATTTCTTTTTTAAACAATTCACTTTTTTTATTGTTAGCGAACAATGTATTTTCCCTCTCAAGTTGATAACACAGTTCTTAGGTGATTAACATGCATAGCATCACCACAACTGTAAACAAGTATGTCATCAACAAAATTAACCACATACTTGCCCATAAACGGTCTAAGCACATCGTTCATTAACATCATAAATGTTGCAGGGGCGTTAGTCAATCCAAAAGGCATGACTAAAATTTCATAGTGTCCAAAACGAGTTCGGAAGGCAGTTTTATGCACATCCTCTTCTCGAACTCTCACCTGGTGGTAACCATTCTTTAGGTCATTTTGCTAAACACTGTAGCACCATGGAGGGCATCCAAAAGATCATCTATACGTGGCATAGGATATCGATGCTTAACAATAATCTTGTTCAAGCCTCAATAGTCCACACACATTCTCCAAGACCCATCCTTCTTTTTTACCAGAATGATCGGAGAGGCAAAGGGGGAGAAGCTAGGTCTTACTTGCCCCTTGGCAAGATAGTCCTCAATCATGCTTCTGACCTCTTCCTCCTCTTTCAGACTCATTCTATAAGGTGGTCTATTAACAGGAGATGATCCAGGAATTAACTCGATTCTATGCTCCACAATTCTTTTAGGGGGTAAAATAGATGGAAGTTCATCAGAGTGGATGGAAGTTCAGCAGCGAAGTTTCGATGCTTTGAAACAAGCTGACTTTGCTGACTTTTAGGGGTAAAATGGAAGGGTCAATCCTCGCAAGAGCAAATTCAGAGTGTGAAAAAGAGTAAAGGTGCGGGCACCTCAAAAGGCAAAGGGCGGTATGGGACGTCCAATGCCCAAGGGGGCCAACGCTTTTCTACGCTATCGACGCAGGACTTGGAGCGGGCAAAGAAAGAGAACCTTTGCTTTGGAGTGTCCTCGCAATCCCTCACGGACCACCTACGGTTTGCAAGTTGAGGAGCAAATCCTATGAAAGTTGAGGAATTGAGACAAGAAGAACCTCTTGATGTTCCACGGTTGATGAACGTGTTGGTGATTCGGAAGGTGGACTCAGTTCCTTTGCCACAGTTGTCAAGAGCGGCACAACATGGGTATCAATTTCCTTGCACTTCTTTGATTGTTATGCGTGGACAGCTGTGTGGTACAGATGTTTTGATTCTATTTGACACTGAGTCCTCACATAACGTCATTAACTCCGCTTTGATTAAACGGTTGAGAGTGAGCAAACAACCATCCCTGTACCAGCACACAGTCGAAATGGCTATTGGAAAGGGTGCGGAAGTGTGGGATGCCAGGGTTGTGGGTACGCCTCTAACCATTCAGAGCTATACTGAGGAGTTAGATTTTGAGATTACCCGTTTGGCTCGCTTTGATGTGGTGCTTGGAATTTGTTGGCATGTGGGGCTTGGGATACTCATGTGTATGAGTTCCAGCACGATGGTAGGATTCACTCCCTGCGTGGAGAGCCTGATATGCCTCCAGGACCTTTGATCACGACAACGCAGTTGTGTAAGGTTCAGTGTAAGTGCATGTATGTTCGTTTCTTGTATGATATGTTTGTTTTTGCTAATGAGTCTGATGTATGTCAAGAACAAACTAATCTTACTAAGAACCTAAATCGCCAAATTAGGGAGGAGTTTCTAGATGTGTTCACGAATGAACTTCCATCTATTTTACCCCCTAAAAGAAATGTGGAGCATAGAATCGAGTTAATTCCTAGATCATCTCCTGTTAATAGACCACCTTATAGAATGAGTCTGAAAGAGGAGGAAGAGGTCAGAAGCATGATTGAGGACTATCTTGCCAAGGGGCAAGTAAGACCTAGCTTCTCCCCCTTTGCCTCTCCGATCATTCTGGTAAAAAAGAAGGATGGGTCTTGGAGAATGTGTGTGGACTATCGAGGCTTAAACAAGATTACTGTTAACACACCCAAGTTTGCGCTCTACCTATTTTCAGGCTTTGGAAGCATCGTAAAAAAAGGCAAGGTGTGGAACATTGGTTACAACCTTTCCCACCTTGCCTTTCTTTTTATGTTCCCATGTCATAAAAACGGCCCTTTATAAATGGTTTGCTAGACTTTACCTAAGTAGAACCAAAGACTTAGGAAACTCCTCAATGCATTGCTTACAAAGTGTTGGGTTTTTTGTGCAACACATAACGAACTGGGAAAGGATATCTAAGTTGCTTAAAAAGTGCTTTTCTATACTCCATAAGTTTTTGGCAAACCATTAAGCAACTCCTCACTAGTTTGTGTGCCCAAAATATTTCAAGGTGACCACAATAGTACATTGATGCTTTAGCTCTTCCTATTTCTAGGTTGCAAAAGGTATGGTGGGTTTCGCTTAGGAAACTCCTCAGTGGGTTGCTTTAGGGCATTGTCCAAAAAATGTCAAGTTACGGACTACAGGATACAGGCCTATTGGGCTACTCTGCATATATTCCGCAGGCCTCTTTACATTTACTGTTGGTTATGTATATTTCTGGTTACGCATTTTATATTAGTCATGTACAGGCCCCAGAGCCTTTTTATATGCTTATGACCCGCACTGGGTCCTTTTTTATGACATTGACTGGCCTTGGGCCCTTATTATATGGTTATATGTGGAGTGGGGGCCCGTAGGAGGGCGCACTATTTTCCCTCCACATTTTGCCTCCCTTTACTTTTGAATTCCTATTTTAGGGTTCATTGGTAGGGTATTTATAGGGGCATTTGTACACTCATTTTTCAGATTATTGATTGGTATTGCTTGGGCTCTTCGTGGGAGAACCTATTGTCTTGTCTATTGCTTGTAGGGCTTTAGTCTATTGCTGTCTTTTATGCTTCATTGATTCAACACCTGAGATTTTGATCATAACTTGGTATCAGAGCACTTTCCTGATTGCTGAATTTCAGATCTGATTTTTTGATTGGGTGCCCATTTTCCTTGCTGATTTTTTCTCTCTTTGCTGAGGGCTTTCGTCTCTTTGCTTCAGCAACATTCAGCACAGTTTGGAGGAGGACCAACTCCCATCAGAGCATTTTCCTTGGCGGAGCTTTAGCAAATAGTTAGCGGAAGTACTTCCGCTAAATTTGGCGGCCGGAATTTTTTTTTTTTTTTTTTTTTTTGGGCAGATTATTTCCGGCGCCCAAGTTCCAAATCCTTTTCCCTCTTTTTTTTTGAATCCTCTATTTGCTTCAGGGAGAGGATTCCCAGCCATCTTTTCAGCATTGCACATTTTTCAGCCATTGTTCCAGCAGAGTTTCAGCCATGTTTCAGTTTTGATTGGAGGCTGTCCATCGCCCTATTTCATCACGTTTTCCACAGATTTCCAGCCATATTTTCAGCATTGATTGGAGGCTGTCCAGCGCCCACTTTCATTCTCCTTGTGGTCACATTTTCCAGCCAGCTCTTCGCACACGCTTGGAGCTCTATCGAGAGGTATCTTTGCTGGTTTTTCCTTGCTTTCCACACCTTTTCTTGACATTTGTCATTTCCTTTCTTGCTCTTAGTGTCGTTTGTGTACCTAAAGCGTATTTGGGGTGACGACAAAAGTCCGCTCCCTCCGATATTAAGCTTTTCTTACACTCTTTTCACTTCCTGCATTCCTTGACCATGGATACTTCCCCTACATCTTCTGAGCCTCGTCTACCGTCTTCCACTTACCTTGACGAAGTACGGCATGAATTCCGAGATCATCTTAGAGAAGCCATGAGTGATGTACGCACTGATTTACGCCAGGAGTTACGAGAGACGTTCACTGCTCTTTCTGCCCAGATTGCTACACTATCATTACAGTCCAGTGTTTCTCCACTATCTCCACTTGTTCCCCCACAGCGTACATTTCCACCACCCGAGACTCCTTCATCTTTTGGTCCTTTGCCACGAGACTTTAAGGATAAGGTTCAGCTTACCGTGTATTCTGGGTCATCCGATGGGAATGAACTCGAGAATTGGTATTCTAAGCTTGAGACCTACTTCCTTATGTTTCCTAAGATTGACATTCAGCGGATACATTTGGCTGCTTTACATTTGGAGGGTCGTGCTGCTACTTGGTGGCGCATGTTTCGCCAGACGGCTTCACACCCTGGCCTTGCTAGTTGGACAGAGTTTATGACAGCACTCCGCCTAGCGATGATTGATCCTCAGTGGCTTATTCGACAGCGCGACATCTTTCGCAGTTTATCTCACACTGGTGACTTGGCTGCTTATACGACACGGTTTACAGAGCTTTCCTATCTATTCCCAGATATTTCTACATTGGAGCTCATCTCTCGCTACGTTGCTGGTCTATGAGGCGCACTCAGGTATGATGTTTCTTCTTTTTTTCCACTCACTCTTTCTCACGCCATCTCCCTTGCTACCGCACTGCAGCACAAGTACTCTCCCATCTCTTCCTCTGTTTCTCGTCCTTCGCGTCCTTTCACACGTCCTATTTTTTCCTCTCCATCCTCTACTAGTCCCACATCTGTCAGTTCACCTTCGTCCACTCTTCCTTCTGCACCACGTCCTCCTTTTTCTCCTCGTCCTGTTTTTGTTCGTCGCTACTCACAGCCTAAGATGTCTGAGATCCGTGAAAAGCGCTTATGTTTCAACTGTAAGAGTCCTGATCATATCGCCCGTGATTGCCGACAGCCTGCCACTGCTACTGCCGTCTATTTCCATGATGCTGACACACCTGATGATAGTCCTGATTCTGCCATATGCCTTCATATTCTTGATGATGACCCACTTGTTGATCAGTTTGCCACACCCACTGAGCCTGTTCCTGATCCCCCTGATCTAGCTGTATGCCATGCTCAGCTTGCTTATGCTACTTGGGCCGGTAAGCCGGGTCCACGCCATATCCATCTTCGCGTACGTATCACTGGTTGTGAGTTTATTGCCCTTGTTGACACGGGTAGCACTCACTCCCTCAGCAGTCATATTACTACACGCATTCGTGCTATGCCAGTCACTACGCCTCATCCCCTGCATGTTGAGGTTGCCAGCGCACACTCTTTTCCTAGCACGCAGATGTATCAGCAGCTTTCATATCGGATTGGAGACTTCCTTGGTCAGGCAGATTTTCATATTATTCCACTTACACGGTACAATCTTATCCTTGGTGCTGATTGGTTTGCATCCCTTGGTGCGGTTACAATAGACCTCCAGCAGCAGGCATTGACATTCTCTCATGATGGTACTCAGCATATATTTTCCAGTATTGATTCTCGGCAGGACTATCAACTTATTTCTGGGAAGCAGTTCATACGGAGCCTCCCGAAGGCCCACTGTGCGGCTATTCTTTCTGTTCAGCCAGTTCAGCCTATTGCGGATGCACCACCTTTGCCATAGGTATTTTCTGAACTGTTGCGTGAATTTGAGCATGTTTTTAGAGAGCCGACTCAGTTACCACCTTTACGAGATGTCAACCATCATATAGACCTTGTTTCTTCTGTATCACCTCCTTCTCGTCCACCTTTTCGTATGTCTATTGTTGAGCGTGAGGAAGTCCAACGTCAGGTGTCTGATTTATTATGTCAAGGCCTTATTGTTCCTAGCCATAGTCCTTTTGGTGCTCCTGTTTTACTTGTTGATAAGAAGGATGGTACTAAACGTCTATGTATTGATTATCGTGCTTTAAATAAACTTACTATCCATAATCAGTACCCTATCCCTCATATAGATGACATGTTTGACCAGTTAGGCCAAGCCAAGATCTTTTCTAAACTTGACCTCCGTTCCGGTTATCACCAGATTCGTATGCATCCTCCTGATGAGCACAAGACAGCTTTCCGTACCCACTTTGGTCTGTATGAGTTTCGTGTCCTTCCTTTTGGTGTTACCAATGGCCCGCCCACTTTTCAGAATGTCATGAATAACATTTTTTGTCCTCTGCTTGGAAAGTGTGTCATTGTTTATTTTGACGATATCCTCATTTATAGCACCACTCTCTCTCTTCATGTTCAGCACGTTCGTTCTGTTTTTGTTTTGTTAGTTACTCATCATCTGTATGCTAAACGTTCTAAATGTTCTTTTGTTGTTGTACAAATCGAGTTTTTGGGCTTCTTTGTTACTAATGGTACTGTTCGTCTCGACCCTCGTAAGGTCCGTTCTATTCTTTCATGGCCTGTGCCTGCTGATCACCAGTCACTTCGTTATTTGTATACACAAAAGAATCTTAGTGATTGTCAGTACCGTTGGCTTCAGTTTTTACAGTCCTTTCATTTTGATATTCATTATAAGCCTGGTAAAAGTAACGCTGTTGCTAATGCTTTGTCTCGTTTACCTGCTCTTACTTACAGTCTTGTTACGTCTCCCCACTCTTGGTATGATGATCTTCCTCAGGCTTATGCCACATGTCCAGACTTTCGTGATGTTATGTCGTCTGCCTCTCGTCCTTCCTCTCACCCTCACCAGGTTTATTCCATTGTTAATCATCGTTTGTTTCACTATGGTTCGTTATGTATTCCCAACACTCTCGACATACGTCCACAGCTCCTTCTTGATGCCCATTCCTCTCCTGTTGGTGGCCATTTTGGTTTTCAAAAGTCCTTGTTCCGTTTGAAAGAACATTTTTATTGGCCTTCCATGAAGCGCGAGCTTTCCCACCTTATTCATACTTGTGATTTTTGCCTTCGTAACAAGTATTCCCGTGAAAAACCTGGCGGTCTCCTTCAAAGTTGGCCTATTCCTTCCCGCCAGTGGACTGATATATCTATGGACTTCATTTTAGGTCTTCCCCGTACTCAGCGTGGTCATGATTCTTGTTTGGTGGTAGTTGATAGGTTTTCTAAACAAGCTCATTTCATACCAGTCAGACGTACTATTACAGCAGAGCAGTGTGGTCGTATCTTTATTTCTGAGATTTTCCGCTTACATGGTCTCCCACGATCTATACTTACTGATCGGGATACCAAGTTTACATCAGGTTTTTGGACAGAGCTTATGCGTATCTTGGATGTTAGGATACTTATGGGCACTGCTTATCATTCTTCTGCGGATGGTCAGTCTGAGGTTATTAACCGGGTATTGGAGGATTATTTACGACATTATGTTTCTCCTTCTAGTCGTGATTGGGATCAGCATTTATGTTTGGCTGAGTATAGTTATAACAGTTCTGTTAGTTCCAGCACAGGTGTTTCTCCTTTCCTACTTGCTCATGGATACTCACCAGTTCTACCCGGTATACCTGCTCCTCTAGATGATGCACCTGTTACTATTTCATCTTATCTTTCGAGTGCTCGGGAGATTATTACTAGAGCGGCTACTCATTTACAGCATATTCAGCAGCGGTACAGGACCATTTTTGATTGTCATCGGCGCCATGTTGAGTTTGCAGGGGGAGATACTGTTTTTCTCCGGTTATGCTTCGCTTGCCATCGTTTTGTACAGGGTCTTGCTTCTACTGAGAAGCTTGCGTCGCGCTATTATGGGCCTTTTCAGATTCTTGAGCGCCTCAGTCCAGTTACATATCGTCTTGAGTTATCTGCTGCTACTCGGGCTTGTGATATCTTTCATGTCGGTTTATTACGTGCTGCTATTGAGGATGATGCTCCTCGAGATTCCTCATTTCCTACAGATCCAGAGCTTTTTCCATTCCTGCCAGCTGCTATTTTACAGGTGCGCTTATTGCATAGTCGTCGCCATCGGCAGGTTCAGTTTTTGGTCCAGTGGGATGGTCATCCTATTGAGGAGGCTACTTGGGAGCCCATTGATGTTTTTTATCATACCCCTATCCTGGCTGATCAGGCTCGCTCACTTGCAGCTACCATTGTGATGTTCCTTTCTCAGATGGGATATCTTGATGCAGTATTTTTCTCTGGCACTGGTTCTTATCTTATTTTGCCTACATTGGGGGCAATGTTCTTTATAGCCAGGGAGAGTTACGGACTACAGGATACAGGCCTACTGGGCTACTCTGCATATATTCCGCAGGCCTCTTTACATTTACTGTTGGTTATGTATATTTCTGGTTACGCATTTTATATTAGTCATGTACAGGCCCCCGAGCCTTTTTATATGCTTATGACCCGCACTGGGTCCTTTTTTATTACATTGACTGGCCTTGGGCCCTTATTATATGGTTATATGTGGAGTGGGGGCCCGTAGGAGGGCGCACTATTTTCCCTCCACATTTTGCCTCCCTTTACTTTTGAATTCTTATTTTAGAGTTCATTGGTAGGGTATTTATAGGGGCATTTGTACACTCATTTTTCAGATTATGGATTGGTATTGCTTGGGCTCTTTGTGGGAGAACCTATTGTCTTGTCTATTGCTATCTTTTATGCTTCATTGATTCAACACTTGAGATTTTGATCATAACTCATCTCGTCTGACTACTGAGAATACTAGGTGCAACTAATCTCTAAATAGACATGTATCTTTACATTAGAAACACTTACTGCTTATTAGCGGAAGTGTCAGACAGAGTCAATTAGATACTCAAAGATAGTTTCGAGTATGCGGTTGCATCCGTTATTGTTTTGTACTCGCGATACTTTTGATTTGTACATGCTACTTATTGGATTGATCATACAGTTTTATCGCGTTAGTAGGTGGATGTTGATGGGGACAATTACAATTGAGATGATCAGGGCTACTGCAATCAAAGCAAAGGTTCTTAGAATGAATTTCATTCATCTCTTGGGAGGAATAGCATTTAAAAACAACATTAGAAGGAACAAAAGGAGGACAAAAGTTGGTTATGTATATTTCTGGTTACGCATTTTATATTAGTCATGTACAGGCCCCAGAGCTTATGACCCACACTGGGTCCTTTTTTATGACATTGATTGGCCTTGGGCCCTTATTATATGGTTATATGTGGAGTGGGGGCCCGTAGGAGGGCGCACTATTTTCCCTCCACATTTTGCCTCCCTTTACTTTTGAATTCCTATTTTAGGGTTCATGGGTAGGGTATTTATAGGGGCATTTGTACACTCATTTTTCAGATTATTGATTGGTATTGCTTGGGCTCTTCGTGGGAGAACCTAGTGTCTTGTCTATTGCTTGTAGGGCTTTAGTCTATTGCTGTCTTTTATGCTTCATTGATTCAACACCTGAGATTTTGATCATAACTTGTCATGGTTTTTTATGCATCATAAAACGATTGAGCAAATCCTTTATGGAATTTAGTACGAACCTTAATGCTAAAGCTAATTGTTGATGGATTGTTTAGGATACTCCCAAAAACTACAAGGTGGATGAGAGTGTCAATGAACCAAACCACCTTGGGTCCAATGCCTTTGCCAGACATTTTTAGCAATCGAGTTTGGATCTAGTTTCTCCAATAGTATAAGTCTTCTCCAAAGTACAATAGACTTAATGGAGGTGGCTACAAGGGAGCAAAGGTTATGACCTTGTTGTACAATTAAGCAATGTTTTTATATTTTTGAATGTTTTGTTACATGGAAATGCTTCCCAAAAATTTTAGGAGGCTTAGGTGTCAGATGATTTTGCCCTCCGTACACAATGCCCTTGTTTGCTGCAAAACTTATCTTTTAGCAAATTTAAGCATTTAAGAAAAGTTTGTATAAGGTGTTCTTATCCTCAAATATCTTACAATAATTACAGCACGGACCTTTAGTGTTTCTTCAACTCATGTACTGCAAATTAAATTGGTGCAATTTTCTAGTTCAGAGGTATGTTGAACATTGTGACTACAATCAATCAATTCCTGAAATTATAGCAATCAAAAGGATAGGGTATTTGTGAAAGGTATGTGAGAGATTTCCACTTGTGCGTGTGGCTGCAGAGTTCAAATTGATCTAACCAAAACCTTTGCTCCTTCCTGTGGATTCCATAAGAGCTTTGGTGAGTTGAAATCGTTTCTTTTCATGTGTGCAATTTTGAGTAGAAGGTTTTGGATGTTTGATGGTGTAAATGTGATGAGGCATTATTAAGATATTGTTAGCTACCAAAATACGGTGCAAAAAAAATCATGAGAATTTAAATGGAAAGACTTAGTTGCATTACAAATTTTGGACCCTCAACATTTTAGAATGATCATCTTGGAATGTCGAAACCAAAAAATAAGGAAAATGTAAAAAAGAAGTGTAACCCCGCTTTCAACCCTTATTGAATGTAATTATACTGTCTTCTGGGTACCCTATTGTTGCTCTTAGCATCCAAAGATGAAACATGACCATTCCTTAGCAAGTGCCTCCTGAAAATTGTGTGTAATACTTTCAAGTTCTGATTAAAGTCACCACCATCTATTATTCACCAGGTGCTCTTTAAGTTGGCGCCCATTGGAGACCCTAATGGATGATGTATCAATTGAACCATATATTGCATGTCTTCTTTTAATTTTATTTTCCAGTGCTGCATCATCAACTAGCTCTACCTTTAGAACAAAGAGATGCTGTATCGTGTGTGTTCTGTTGTCATTCTACTACGGACATTTTTCATTAGATAGCCTATCACTTGGAAAAGAAAGGAGCTTTGGCAAACATAGGATTAGAAGAAAGTATGGGGGTTGTCATTATACTGATGTTGGGCTTGAGTTGGTGCTCACTTAGGCCCTTGTTTGACTCCAAAGTGGCATCATGTTTGAATAATTCAAAAGTTCTCTCCAAGCCCTACATTAGTTGTATGTATGAGCTTCCAACTCATTTCAACCCTTCAATTATTTGTTCTTCTACTTTGTAGCTATTCTAGTGCATACTAGTTAGGGTTGAATACTACACATGAGAGGAAGACTCTTTGCTTCTTGTACAAATGGTTAATGCAATGTTTCAGCTCAGTGCTCCATTGTTTGGTACTAATCGGTATGATAGAACTTGGCTCATGAGAAGTTAGGTAACAATGACATATCAAGCTCCATTTTTAGCTTTACTTGTAAATGGTTTTCAGCTTGCAACATTGATTGATATGCGAAACAGTGCACCAAATTTTTAAGTTTGGTGGCAATAACTATGGCTCTAAGACCAATGTTAAACTTTTGTTGCAAAGAACAAAGCATTTTCATGCAAATAGTGAGCTCTAAGACACATCTTGGCGTATACTTCATGATATACATGATGCGATCATCTAGGAGTATCTTGCCATGATTTGGTCAATGCTTTCACTTGTGAAATCTTTTCTTAAACTACACTCAAAAATTTGTTGTAAATGGACTTAGAATTGTCCATGCACCATTCAAAATTACTCAGTTCTTTTCACCCCAAATAGTTATTTTCAAACCCCCTATGAGATTATCTAAATTTTTTGGAGATTTATTTATGTTTTACATTCTAATCCAGAACTCTCTAGAATTCTAGAGTGAGCACTCTATTTGCATTCTAAATGTGTGAACCATGGTTCTATCATAAGTGCAAACTACTTGACTATCTTTACAAGCATACAAGATGTGGTAAAAGATATGCAAACGCAAATTCGCATTATCAGATTTTGCCTTTTGCTTCTATTTTAGTGTTTGCACCATGACTTTTTTGCTTTATGGGATAGGAGTCATTTGAAATGCGTATGTTTGTCTATTAGGACGAGAATCATTGATTGTTTGGACGGAAACCATACACAAGGTGTTGTTTAAGGATATTAGTAGACATGTGTTGGTGCAAGTGAGCTCCATATAGTCACCCACAAAAGGGAGGGATGAAGTTATTGTCCTCAATGATTCATATTAAGTGGTTTCATTTCAACTAGCAAGTATGAATATATCTTGGTTAAAATTTTTGATATTATGGTGTTGAGAAATATTGACATGACAATGATGCAAATGGAGCATGTCAAAGAGCTTGTAGATACCATAATTCAACAATGTTAGAATTTGTGATACAAATTCTAGATGAAGATACTAGTCCTACTAGCACTCACACAAAACCGAGCATAAAGAGAATTCAGATCATAGGAGAACTGAGCAATTGCTCTAGCATAATAGAATGATTGTGGTGGGGCGCCAACCTACTTAAATAGTTTATCTAATGAATGAGAAAAGCTAAAAGCCTAAAGCAAATAGCAAAATAGCAAAAGCTAATTGCTAATAATACTACCTATATTTGGTAAAGACCAAAAATGAACTTCTAAGTACTAAATAGATCCTAATCTATTTGTAGTGCGCCCACCTATATGCATAAGCCTTAAAAAATAAATCTCCTATAAATAGAATGGCTCCTAAAAATAGCACGTAGGCATGGCCAAACTATCATTAAGGGGTATCAAATAAACATTAATTCCTAACACTGCCCCTTAAAGTTTACTTTGTTATCTATTACTCCTAGAAGTTCTTTAAACTTCTGAAATTTTTCTTTGCCAAGACCTTTGGTAAAGATATCTGCAACTTGCTCTTCCGTAGGGCAATAGATAAGCTCCACTTAATCACTTTGAATTTTCTCTCTAATGAAGTGTTGTTGTACTTCAATATGCTTTGTCCTGCTGTGAAAAACTGGATTTTTCGCTAATTTTATACAACTCGGATTGTCGCATTGAAGTACGTAGGTGAATCTTGTACCATATGTAGATCATGTAAAATCCTTCGCAACCATATTGCTTCACATATTGCACTCGTAGTAGCTCGATATTCTGCCTCTGTAGATGATAAAGAAATAGTATGCTGCTTCTTTGAACTCCAAGAGATAGCACTAGGACCAAGACTAAAAACATAACCTGTAGTAGATCTTCGGTCTTCCGCATCTCAGCATCCACATATCCCTGTAACTTCAAATCATCCTGTCTACCATAGAGAATACCAAATCTCAAAGTGCCCTAGATATATATGAGTATTCGCTTAGCAGCTTTCCAATGAATCTGCTTAGGCTTAGCCATAAACTGACTAACCATACTCACAGCATAAGCAATATCTGGTCTTGTAGTAGTTAGATAGATTAAGCTTCCAACAAGCATTCTATATGACGTCCCATCTACATTTTGATCCTCCTCAGCTTTAGTAAGCTCACATCCACTATCATATGGTGTAGAAATAGGCTTGCACTCTGACATATTGAACTTTTCAAGAAGTTCATGAGCATACTTAGATTGAGAAATAAATAGTCCCTATGCTACTCTCCATACCTCAATCCCAAGAAAATATTGTAGTGAACCAAGATCTTTCATATCAAACTCTGATGAGAGATCTTTCTTGATTCCTTGAATCATAATATGATTTGATCCTGTAACAACAAGATCATCCACATACACATCACTACAATAACAATATGATTATCCCTGATCAAAATATAAAGTGTATGCTGTGAACTACTTCTCTGAAAGCCAAGCTCCTCAAATTATGTGTCAATCCTCGTGTACCACGCCCTGGGTGCCTGCCTAAGTCCATATAGTGCCTTGTCCAACCTGCAAACCTTGTCGTCATGTCCTGCTACTATGTATCCCTCCGGCTGCTCCATGTAGACTTTTTCCTCTAAAAATCCATTCAGGAATGCACTCTTTACATCCATTTGTTGAATATCCCATCCAAACCGAGCTGCCAATGATGAAACAGTCCTCCTAGTAGTAGACTAAGCAACTGGTGCAAAAATTTCCTCATAGTCAATCCCTTCCTGTTGAGCATAACCTTTTGCCACCAATCTTGCCTTATGTTTATCTATAGAACCATCTGATTTGTACTTATAGTTCTATAGACCCACTTGCATCCACTGGCCTTTTTACTTGTAGGTAACTGAACAAGTCTCCAAGTCTTGTTCTTCATGATTGAGTCGTACTCCTCATCCATAAGTTTTTCTTGATTCCTGGTATATAAAGCACATCCTTTATGTTTACAATCTTCCCTGAAGGTAGTTGTACTTGTACTTTTCCAGCTCCCTTTATATCATGTGTGTAGTTGTCCCCCAACTTCACATTTTACCCATCATCTAATTTTTGAAAATTAGATAGCCAGTCTTGCCTAGGTGTCATGTGCTTCGAAGCTCCTAAATCGATAAACCAATAGTCATCTTCCTTCGAGAAGCCACCACTAGAAGATGTCGATGCCGAAAACAACTCATAGTCTTCAAGATCCAAAGCACTTAATTTTGCATTAGATGTTTCTTCTTCTTCAGCAAAATTCTCGTCCTGCTTTTTCTTGAGTTTGTTGTGCCAACACTCCTTTGCATAATGTCTTGATTTTTCGCAAATAAAGCAATTTCCTTTTCGAACCACTTTCTTTCCATCTTGCTGCTTCTTCTTCGTCTTCTTCCCTTTGCCACCCTTCTTGGAACTTTGCTCTTGCTTCTTTGCCAGGAATGCCTGTTCCTTGAAATCGTCTCTGTTGACAATATTTCGTCGTCTCATTTCTTCCTGTAGTAAGATAGCATTGAGCTCATCGAAAGAAGGCCTCGTTTTTCTTAACGATAACATCATTACAAAGTTCTGATAGGCCAAAGGTAGACTATTAAGTACAATGGATACCAATACTGAATCTTGAAGACTTTCTCCAACTGCAATAAGTTGCCCTCTCAAATCTTTCACTCGAGTAAAGTAGTCCGTTACTGATTCACCTGTACCCATCTTCAACGTGTGAAGCTTATTAGTCAAGAACAAGATCTGTAACTGATTTACCGTCTCATACAAGTTTTTCAGTATATCCCAAGCCTCCTTGGGTCTAGCAGCATCTCTGATATGAGGTATAATAATATCTCTAAATGATAAGTTGATGATATGATGAGCTTTTCTTCTACGTCTCTAATACTCTCGCAACTCTCTGTCAGTGGTAGGAGGTATCTCGACACCTGTGACGATCTCCCAATATTCTCTATCTTGGAAAATATTCTGCATCTTGAACTTCCATATACTGTAGTTCGTTCCATCTAGCTTGCTAGACTCCGACAACACAACATCGTTCAATCCTGCCATTGTACTGATCTACAACAACTCCCAACAACCTGATTTTAGTTTAACAATCAGATCTATCCAGAAACAAGCTGTTCTGGTCATGGAAACAATTTGATTGAAGCTAGAAAGCATAGGAATGGTAGCGCCCTCCTCCAAGGATCAGTATGCAACTGTCCTCATCGAAATCTGATGAGAGGAGAGGGAGAAACATGAAAAAGGATCAGATTAGATCCTACTGCGACCACCTGCCAAAATCAGATCAAGGAAACAATGAAAAATGATGAAGATGGAAGATGATTCCATTCAACACACTCCTCCAAATCGTGGAGGTTCTATTTATAAGAAATGATGTATGTAAAATGCTTTGCATGCTATTGCCAAGTGTCCAAGTTAGGTGGCAACTTGCATGTCTAATTGCATGTGCCTAATTTGTCATGCATGCATCTTGCATGTCGCATGCAAACTAGGATATGTGGCAAATTAACTTATTCTCCCCCATGCACATGTGCATGGGGGTCTACCAAACTCAAGTGGACAAGTGGCATCATCATGCAAGAAGGCCCTCCACGAGTTTGTACTAAAAAAATTTGCCTAAGTTTATTTGGGCCTTAAAAACTTTGGCCCCAAATAAAACCATGTGCTATGTTTTATTTATTTAACTAGGTTTATATTTCATAAGGACACCACTTTTTGCTTCTGACTACTCCATGTTGTAGCGCTTGCCTTGAGGTTTAAAGAATATCTTGTTATTGACCTTCGATCTTCAACATCACCTACACATCAACATATACTATAGTCTCATCTTTTCATAATCATTATACTGAGACCTAATAGTTGCCTTGACATACCTAGTAACCTCTTTGTTGCTTTCCAATCTGGCATTTGGGCTTTGTCATGTATTGACTCACGCTACTGACTACATAAGAAATATCTGGCCTAGTAGTGATTAAGTAGATAAGACTACCTACTACATGTTTGTACAAAGTACTATCTACCTCTTCTGCATCTCTTTTAGTCAACTTCACATTTGCATCAAGGGGAGTTGCTATGGGCTTACAATTTTCCATGTTACAATGTTCAAAACACGTGCATACTTTACCTGAGAAATGAAGGAACTATTATAATTTCTCTAGATTTCAATACCCAAACAATATTGTAATGCACCAATTTAATCATCTCAAAAACTTTCAAAAGATCATCTTTTACTTTGTGTACTAGTTCCTTATCAATGCTAGTGATAACCAGGTCATCAACATAAAGAACTAAGAAATTGAGCTCATCATTCTCATCAAGAACATCTAATAAGGGATCAAAATGGCTTTGCTTGAAATATACTTTCTCTAGATATGCATTAATATTAGAGTATCAAGCCTTGGGAGCTTGCTTAAGCCCATACAATGCTTTTCTTCGACCTGCATACATAATGTTCTTTTCCTGTTGCTTCATATCCCTCTAGTTGCTGCATGTAGATTTTCTCTTCCAAATAACCATTCGGAAAATCACTCTTAGCATCCATCTACTGAATGTTCCAACCAAAATAAGTAGCTATAGAAAGAACTGTCCTCATAGGATTCATCTTTGTAGCAGCTGCAAAGGTTCTTCATAATCTATCCCTTCTCGTTTAGTATGGCCCTCAGCAATAAGCCTAGCTTTATGTTTATCTATAGAACCACCATACTTGAGTTTTGTTCTATAAATCCACTTAAAACCAATAGGCTTCTTACCATCTGCTAACGAAGGTACACGATCCCATATCTTGTTTTTTATTATTGCATCCATCTTAGCATCCATACCCTTTAGCCAAATTTTGTCTTTAGTAGCTTTTGTGTAAGAATCAGAATCCTCTAGTTCTAATGTAGAAGCCATAACAGCACAACTTGCTTCATGAGATGAATCAAAAGATTGCTTACCTTGCTTACCCTAAATTCTTGTTGATCTTTGTGAACCTGGTTCGCTTGATTCAGGTTGAATACTTTCACTTGCCTTACTTTCCTGGACAGGATCATAGAACGACCTTGGAAGCTCCTTCACGGGTGATGTAGATGGTGTGAAAATATCAAACACAAGCTCCTCTTAAATCTCTTTTCTTTTTCAGCTCGCTCTTTCTTCTTTAGTTTGAGCTTGAACCACTCTCTTTGCAATGTCATCCAAAACATTGTTTGGATCAACTCCTAAACCTAAACTAGAATTCGATTTTGCACTAGAAGTGGGACTATAAACAATAGACTCATCATCATCACGACATCACCACATCTCTATTGTTGACATGCTTTTGATTAACCAAGTCAAAACATCAATATGCTTTCTCTTCGACCTTTTATCCTAGAAGTATGCATTTAAGAACTTTAACATCGAACTTTTGCTTATCATCCTGATTCCTTAGATGTATGCACATACACAAGACCAAAGACTCACAAGTCATCAACCATTGGCTTGATACTTGTATATGCCTCTTTGGGAGTTTTACCTTCAATCATTTTGGTAGGACTCCTATTTAAAATATAAACAACATTGTGAATTGCATTAGCCCAAATCTACTAGCTGCACCCTTAGTCTTTAGCATAGATCTAGCACATTTGGAAATTGTTCTGTTTTTACACTTTGCAACCCCATTCGACTAAGGTGGTACTTGTGGCAACAATTTGTCTTTGACTTCTTTCAGTTCTACAAAACTATTGAAATTCCCATTTGTCAAAATGGAGGAGTTTTTTGTGATGGCCTAACTGTTTTTCCTCCATAGCATTGAAAAGCTTCATCTCAACGACAAAATATATTCATACTTCACAAGAATAATCGTCAACAAAAGTGAGAAAGTAAATTTTATAACTAATTGATTCCACCTACATAGGCCACATATAGTGTGTACCAATTTCAAAACTTACAATAGCATAGTCAATGATGCTTTCATATCGTACAAGCCTCACAAGCTTCCTTTTTAGGGAAGAAATCATAGGTAAACTGTTATGAACAAATTTATAGATTTTGATATCAATGATGCATAAAAGACAACAAAAAGCATCCACAAAGCATTCTCCAACTAAGAAACTATACGAATATGAATGGCCGCCGATAGCTCAGGCAGATCTCCAACTAAGATCTCCAAAATAGTACAACTCAGCCCAAGACTCAAAATGATCAAAGCTACTAAATGGCCAGCCTTAGTGGCTATTTATAGTGGACAAAACCTACCTCCCTCTAATTGAAGGGAAGGTGAAATTCAAAAATTAGGGCCAAAATTAGAAAACCATGTAACTGGTGCTTCTAGGCCTGTCACATGTAATATAACTGCATGTCCAAAAATACTATCAAAGATAGAGAAGGATGGACTAATGTGTATGTCCATAACACAAACCCTTGAACATGTTAAAATGATTCAATACTTGTACACTACCATGGTTCAAGTGTCCAAATTGCTCATGCCAAAGCTTGGCTGAATCACTTAATAAAGAAAATGCAAGACGCTCTTCGTCTACTTTGATGTAGCACATACAAGATGCTCCTCCTGAATTCAACATGTATCAAATCATTTGGTACAAAAACAAGTAACCTATAGAGACTTCCTTCTAGAACACCTCTGACAACCCAATAATTTCCAATGCTACATGTATAATTGTCACCCAATCTCACCTAAGACTCCACATCACTTGCCTCAAACTCATGGAAACACTCAAATTGTGGTGTCATATGTTGTGTAGCCCTTGAATCAATGATCCATTGATCATTGATTTTCTTTGATCTTGAAATTGATGCACACGTTTATGCTAACAAATCACCATATGCTTAAAGCAACTCACAATAAGAAATAGCTAAACTTGTGCCATCATCCAAATTATCCTCAACATAGTGTCCTTGTCCCTTTGTTTCTTCCTACCGACCTTTTCAAAATGACTAGAAAAACCACAATAAAAACATTTAGCTTGCTAAAAATCACCTTTCTTCATTTTCTTGTTCTTCTTCGTCTTACTAGAAGAACTTTGGCCCTCATCCTGAGTAGATTGTTGTTGCTGTTGTTGTTATGGCTGAAAAGAAAACGAGTGTTGTGTTTTTTAATCTTTGGACCCACCCTCTTATGATAGTAAGTGCTTGCTCTAAGATGTCCTCCCTCTGCATGAAAATGCTTCTCCTTGCCTCTTCCTATAGCAACATAGCACTCAAAACTGCTAAAAGCGTTTCTTCTGGCTGCATGTTTGCTGTCATAGCAAAATTTTGACATGACAAAGTAAAGTATTGAACACAATAATACCAATTTTTGTTTACTAAATGACTTCTCCTACTTCAATCAACTGAGTTCTGAGATCCTTAACTTTGAACCAAAGATGCAGCCCACATTGCGGAACATGATCTGGGGTTTCCCATTAGGGTTTCCTGAAATGCAAATTTTTTTATTTTTTTGGGTGCCAATATGGGTAAAAGAGTAAAGGTGTTTTCAAGAGCAATTTACTTGCCTAATTTGCCCAAAGTTCCAAGAAGAGTGCAGTCCAATTTTGGGCCATTGAGTGATTCTTTATTCGAACATCTCTATTTTTGTATTATGTGAAATGAAATCACATGGAACTGTATTGAACGATAGCAAACTGACAACAATTATGAAGCATAAGCACCCATCTCAGAACTTGTGACAATATTGAATAACGTGACTCAACATGTTGAACAAAATACGAGTACATTATATAGTGCCAACAATATCTCTATCTATAAGTAGCCATAAGTCTTTTTCCCCCCAAAAGAAAAATTTGTGATCTGGGTTGCGAATCACTTATGTTCCGGAATGCATGTTCCAAAACGATTTTGCAGCGGATCGCAATCCGTTGCAACATTGCTTTGAACATAGAAGAAGAGATAGTATCACCAGGTGCCATCTTGAGATGATACAATTGACTAGATCATTGTAACCAAACATGCTTATTAGAACCTGCATAAGGATTCTTAAGCATATTGCAAGCTTCTTGTGGGTGTTCAAGATCACATCAATAGGAAATGATCTCATTTTTAATAGAAAGATTGATCAATGTTAAAGCATTTTGACACTTCATGTAAGCTGCAACATTTCTCTCTTGTACAAGAACAAGTTATTCTCTTGCTACAATCTTCCATAGATCAAATCGCTTCAATAATGGTTTCAATACATGTTCAAAACTTATTTGTTGTGAAATTATTTGCAACATGCAAAACATGATCCAACACATGTAGCATCTTGACAAATAGAACGAAAATACCTCCCCTTTGATGGATCTTAGTAAATCTAAATGAATCCTGGATGCTTGCAAAAAACAACAATTATGAAAAGGACTCAAAGAAATCTGAGAAAAATTCCAAGTAACAACAAAAAACTTTATTTTTCTTGGATCTTATAATGGATCTTGACAGATCTTAGATTGCTAGAACCTCACAAAAATACATAGATCCAAGAAATCATAATGTTGATGTCACATGCATACACTAAGCTTCACATGCATATATCAGTCTTCATTTCTTTTGTCTTCTACCTGCTAAACAGTCTTGCTTCCATTATAAAACAAGATGGCATGCACTTTTTGTTTTAATGAAAGACATTGCCTCCTAGAAAAGTGCGCTCTCTTCCTAGAGATAATCTCCTTCAAGAAAGGGTGGATTTGGGAACACTCCATATAGTTGGCACCCCACCTTGGATAATCAATTGCTAGTGAATAACAACGGTTCTACCTCTTCAAATAGCTTCAAGCTAACACTTTTAGTTTGCTGGAAATTCTGGTTTGGAACTTAGGGCAGCCACCAAACTCGCTGGAATTAGATATAGAATGGCCAAAAAGGAAAGCCACATCCTTGGTACATCCAATTTAGTCCATAAATAAGACATGCAATTGCTATTTTTGCATGCATGTTTGCATGCACTACAATCCAAATAAGTTCTACAGCAAGCTATCATGCAATTCTAAGAAAAATGTGCCCACCTATAATAGGCATGTAAACTATTAGTTATGGACTTGGCTCATTACATTCGCTGCGTCCATTCTTTTATTCATGCATAAGCAGGCCTAAGGGCCCTTTTCTATTCATATACTGGCCTTGGGCCCTATTTGGTCATATTTTTAGGACTTGGTCAGGTTGATTTGGAGTGGGGGTCCTCCTATTGGGAGGGCCCACTATTTTCCCTCCGAATCCTTTTTCCCTCCCTTTTTTGAATCCTCTATTTGATTCAGGGAGAGGGCATATGTAGGGCATCATTGTATTCCTTTATTCAGTTTATGATAATTGCTCCTCTTTAGCCTCCTTAAGCATTCTCTCTTCTTGCTTTCTAGCTTAAGTCCTGCTTTCTAGCATAGCTAGTGAATCTTAGCTTGTAACTTGGTATCAGAGCACTTTCCTGCAGATTGGTGGAGGCTGTCCAGCGCCCTACCACCCATCACTTTCATCGATTTTCTCCGTCATTTTTTGCAGATTGGTGGTGGCTGTCCAGCGCCCTACTGCCCATCACTTTTGACAATTTCTTCATCATTTTTTGCACTGTTGGTGGAGGCTGTCCAACGCCCAACTAACCCATCACTTTCGTCGATTTTTTCAGCAGATTTTCATTGTTTTTGCAGATTTGGTAGCTGCTGTCCAGTGCCCTATTACCTCATCATTTTCGACACTTTTCGTCACCTATTTGCTGTCCATTTTTTATATTGATTGGAGGCTGTCCAACGCTGCACCCTTTATTTCCTACTTTGAGTACGCCTGCTCCTACTCCATCTCCATCTTCAGGAGGTGCTTCAGGAGGTCCCTTCATATAGTGCTAGTCCTTATGGGTCTCCTTTCGGGTCTTCTGTATCAACACCTGGATTTCCCTCCGCACCACCAGGATTTCCTTCTCCTACTTTTTCAGGTACTCCTGAGCCTCATTTTGCTCGTGATTTTTGTGATCACATCCAGCTTACTACTTATTCTGGTTCATCTGATGAGAATATCTTGGAAAAGTGGTTCTCTAAGTTAGAGACCTATTTTCTTATGTATTCCAAGACTGAAATCCAGAAAGTGCAGTTGGCTGCATTACATTTAGATGGTCGAGCTCAGACTTGGTGGCGTGTCTATCGCTCTGAGCCTACTCGTGAGGGATTACATATATGGCCTACTTTTCGTATATGAATAAAAAAGGGCCCTTAGGCCTGTTTATGCATGAATAAAAGAATGGACGCGGCGAATGTAATGAGCCAAGTCCATAACTCTCCCCTGCAGAAAAACAAAGCCTTCCATCGGCTAACAAGCATAATGACTATCTAGAACAATAAGGTAAGCATGCTAGATACTGAAAAATCACGAACTAATGGAAATACTGATGGAGAGGACATAAGTCGTCACAACAGATACCCCAAAAGTATGGTAACTGTGTAAATAAAGTACTAAGCAAATACTACAAACAAAACATAAAAGAATAGTCATAGCTAGCCAAATCATGAAGTAGAGAGAACATCTACAATGACATTTGTAATAGAGGAGAGAACTAATGCCATGAGGGCTCGAGCCTGCTCTGCCAATAATGGTGTATGATAAAAGACATCAATAGGCTCCCAAGTGGCCTCCTCAAGAGGACGACCATCCCACTGTACTAAAAACTGAACCTGCCTACGACGTCGACTATACTGAAGGCGAACCTGATGGATGGCAGCTGGCAGAAACGAGAACAGCTCTGGCTCTATTGGAAATGTGAGATCGCGAGGAGCATCATCCTCAATGGCAGCTCGTAAAAGGCTAACATGAAAGGTATCACAGGCTCGTGTAGAATCAGGCAACTATAACCGCCGGTACGTAACAAGGCTGGGGCGATCCAAGATACAGTAAGGCCCATAATAGCATGGTGCAAGCTTCTCAGTAGAAGTGTGGCCCTGAACAAAGTGATGACGTGCAAAGCGTAATCGGAAGTAAACCATATCACCAACCTGAAACTCAACATGACGGCGATGACAATCAACAGAAGTCTAATAGCGCTGCTAAACCTGGTGTAAGTGAGTAGTAGTCTTAGCAATAAGCTCGCGAGCACCGGATAAAAAAGAAGCAATGGTAACTGGTGTATCATCAGGAGGAAGAGGCACCTCTGGCAAAAGTGCAGCATACCCATGAGCCAATAAGAAAGGTGAAACTCCAGTGCTGGTACTAATAGAGCTATTATAGCTATACTCTGCCAAATATAAATGCTGATCCCAATCCTTCCCGAATGGAGAAACAAAATGTCGAAGGTAATACTCAAGGATCCGATTAAGGACCTCAGTCTGCCCATCAGCAGTAGAATGATATGCAGTGCCCAGTACATCCAAAATACACATAAGCTCTATCCAGAATGTAGACATAAATTTACTATCCCGATCAAATAGAATAGTACGTGGCATACCATGCAGGCGAGAAATCTCTGATACAAAAAGACGTGCACACTACTCAGCTGTAATAGTACTGCGGACCAATCTAAAGTGTGCCTATTTTGAGAACCGATCCACCACCAGCATACAAGAGTCATGACCACGGCGGGTATGAGGAAGACCAAGGATAAAGTCCATAGAAATATCCATCCATTGGCGATGAGGAATGGGCCAACTGTGGAGCAAACCAGCGAACTTAGCACGGGAATATTTACTACGGGCACAAAAAGGACAATCACGAATAAGATGGGCTAGCGCAGACTTCATGGATGGCCAATAGAAATGGTCCTTAAGACATGCACTTCTGAAAACCAAAATGGCCACCAATAGGGGAAGCATGAGCATCAGACAACAACTGAGGACGAAAGGGGACGAGTACGATAAACTTAGAAAAGTCAGACAAGACAAATATGCGGCCGGTAAATCATCAAACCAAGAAGGAACTGAAGCAACAATATTATGTAACAATGCAGGAAGACGAGATAAAGCATTAGCTACCGTGTTTGCCTTGCCTAGACGATACAAAATATCAAAAATTGTAACCAACGATATTGACGATCACTAAGATCACGCTGAGAAAAAGATAACGGAGAGACTGATGACAGTAATAATATCAAATGGAACACGATACAAATAATGGCGCCATTTCTTAAGAGCATAGATGACAGCAAGTAGCTCTTTTTCATGTACAAAGAGTAACGTTGCTCATAAGAGTGCAAACGACGAGACTCATAAGCAATAACACACTCAGATTGACGTAGAAGAGCGCCTAAACCAATAGGACTAGCATCAGTCTCAACAATAAAACGCTGATCAAACTGGGGGAGACACATAACAGTAGCAGAAACAATGGCATGACGTAAAGCATCAAAAGCAGTTTGACACTCAGAAGTCCAAACAAAGGTATGAGACTTCTTTAGTAATGAATGAAGCGGAGCAGCCACAGTGGCAAAATACTTAACAGACTAACGAAGATGAGTTGCCATACCTAAAAACATATGAACAGAATGAACATCGGTTGGGACAGGCCAATTCTCAATAGCTTGAACTTTCTGAGTATAAAGTCCTCAATCCAAGGATCCTATTCTAAGCATGCCAATCACAAGCAACACAAGGGAACCTGATGGTGGACAAACCAACCCAACCAAACCTAGATCGAACGGATCTAGCCCCCAAGCTATGGATCAATCACTCAGAGAGAAATGAGGCATCACACCAGCAGCATCCTGCCACCAGTCATGCTATCAAGCATACACTAGTGAGAGCCCAATAGGTATACTTATACCTTCCAAGCCCATGTACCACTAGTAGTGCATTGTGACACCTTACTGGACACCTCTACAGCCTATCTGGGCCACGTCATCCAGTTTCCCAATGACTCACTGATAGACCCATACCAATCCACCATCAAGTGTTTAGGCCTATAACCATTAATTATGACCATGTACACATAAGGGCCCCAATTCCCTTATAGTCACAATTAACTTACGGGTTGTCGGTCTACCGGTCCCTAGCGTAGACACGCTACCCAAGACCAGTCATGGGCATGACATTCTTCCCCCTTATTCAACTTTTGTCCTCAGAACTTAAAACTGGGAAAGTTCATCGTTAAGTTTCCTTCCTGTTTCGAAGAATCGTCATCGTCTGTACATCCCTTCCATCGAACCAGATGATTGGTAACTATATGATTTCACAATCGTTTAGTTCTTGTATCCAAGATCTTTCCGGGTTCAAGCGGAGACACACCCGATGATTCATCCAACAGGTCCAATCGATCTCCAGATCTAAGATGCCCTCCTTCACGTAGACTCTTTCAGAGATGGCTTACGTGAAATACGGGATGCACTTGAGATTCATCCGGGAGTTCCGATTGGTAAGCTAAGGATCCGATCTTTTTCAAGATCTTATACGGTCCTCTATATCTAGGGGACGATTAGTAATGCTAGCCGGTACGCATTACACTTGAATCCATCGAGATTCTCAAAAAATACCCAATCCCCGACTTGGAAGTCTCTTGGTGATCTTTTCAGACTTGCATAATGTCGGTCCCCATCCTGGGTACTCTAGATATTCTCACGTTCAATCCGTAGCATTTTCTGCATATCATGTAGGAAATCTGCTATTCTCTGAACTTTGAACGTCCGAGTCTCTACCGCAATGGGTGATATAGGTTAAAAACTATACGTAAGCACGCACGGGCTATAACCGGTAGTCAAATGCTTACTATAACTCAATCTCCATCAAGGATAACTTCCTCTCCGAGGAGGTTGTTAAAAAAATATGAATACATATCTTAACTGATCTTCTGATCACCCAGGTAATCCTTTCTTTTAAACAATAAAGTATAACTAGAATCTGAACTATGATTTGTCAATCATAATTTATCGGATTCTCATCCTATACTCAATAAAAGAAGGCAACCACCAATAAGTAGAAAAACTTTAAGTTCAGAGTCATCTCTAGTTTAGCAAATACGGCCACCGAAAGCGACCCGTGAACTTCGAATCGCGAATGTTCATAATGTCACTTTGGTAATCCGCAAAGCCTGAACAGACACTCTATAACTTCTTGGTCTATACCCGAATAAACATAGTCGATTTGGTAAGGTGATCAGTCGTACCAAAATTCTACTAACCTGTTTATTCATCCGGGGTATGAATACGGTTCTCTCCTATGGATTAGGTATTTCCTAGAATCTGAGTTATGATGCACCAATCCCAACTCTCCACATTTCCGAGACCATACCACATCATAAGAGTGTATTACAATTCTTAAAAGACACATGAGCTATTCACAAAGTCCTTTCCATCTGGAAAGTTCTGGACTTTTACAACTCACACACGGTGCCAATATAAGAGTTGTAATCTAAAAAAAGGCCCTTACTTTAGACATGGCACAAAGTGTCATTCCAAAGTTAGGGTCCCCATTTAGAATACGTCTAGATTTTCCTCTTAAGTTCGAATCTAGAATAACTTAAGATTCATCGGAACCTCATTACGAGAAATTCTAACTTTTGGCAAACAACTATCCAACTCTCCCGAGTCTTCCGGGATAGCATTCCATCCTTTCCGAACGGGAAAAGATAAGTCCCAAAAGTTTTCGTGTATTCTATGCACACACATCTATAAACGAATCCAAAATGACTCATAGACGATGTGACTTATAAGCAATACATTTCAACAATAATATCCATAAGTAAGATTTCTATTGTTGATTTACCACAACTAACTCTGAAGTAACGCTTCTGACTTGGTTAGCTGTATCAGATTTAGAAAATATTTAAATGTCTAGGTGTGGTACCAAAACACCACATTTAATCTGATTCTAGATCAATCCTAGGTTAATAAGCAACTCTCAATGAGAAATTACTATAACCCAGCGAGAAATTGTTTCAAACACAACTCTCATCAATATGCCTATGTACCAACAACCAGTTTATGCATGCAAATAAATACTTTGTAGATCCGCAAGATTAAAAGTTTGTTCAAAAGATTTTAATGATCCCACAAAGATTCACTACATAGCATATCTCTACAGATAACTTCTGATCTGTACACAACACTTTCATAACCGAGAATCCTGTAACTTGGTTATCCTCTAAGAGAGAATATTTCTCAAAGAGTGCTATTTCACATCCAAAATCTCAACTGGAGACTACTCAAAAGAATATATTGTTAGCATGAATTTCTTCCCTTGCATCAACCCACGGATCTCAATCCATACTAAGATCAAGTTGATTGCTTCCAGCAAGGAACAATTTTCAACAAACACCTATCTTGCAATAGAATTCCAAGTTCTGACACAAATCAATCGGACTCGTTATCAGCCACTTTTCTACCGCAAGAGTACTTTCTAAATTTACTCCCTTAAATCTTCAAACCACAAATCTACTATAATCCATAAAGGTTTTCTGTAATATCTAAATATCCTATCGTTTCTGATTCATAAAACAGGTCCATCATCGATATAACAGATTCCACCTTGAATCTTTGACCGGTGTTTCTCCTTGATAATTCTCTTTTCTTCCTACTTCTCCCCCTTTTTAACAGGAAACACACGAGTTTCTAAGGGGTGCAGATCATTTGAGATTTGCCTAGGAGAAGAGTCTAAGAAGAGATCTGAGAAAATCTTGAAAGCCAAAAAAAGTGTTGCATTATTGTAAGTAAATACCAATGATGTCCCAACACAATGACTTTAACAAAAGATTGTCATTAATACCAAGCTTGAGAATTGACCCGTAAATCAAAAAAGGATTACCTGAAGATTCAAGTAGAGCAAACAAATTTAGAAAACGATTTCATTAACCATTTCTGTGACATCATCCATGGTCGACGGGTAATCAGAATTACCTTCCAAGGAATCACAAAAAAGCGGGTTAATTCATGTGTTAAGAAATTCACCAATATATCTTCTATAAAGAAATAGCTTGCTGGGTTTCCGGTTTTGTAAATTTGAGATATCCAAAAAGGGGGTCATGACCAATATCTCAAATTTCCGACAAAACACCCGTTTTAAGAGCGATAGTATTTGGTATCACTAAGACTTACGGCCATACTATGGTCAACAGATCCAGTTAGTTTTAGATCTTCATTTTGGAATTGCCTGCGTCCCATACCACAGGTTCTTCCTCCATGAAGGCCCTCCACTTCCTGATCAAAGTGTTAGATAAATAGTACAATTATATGAAGTTTTCGGGATTTATAAAAAAAATTCCAACTTCACTCAAACAAACATACTTTCGCTCCGTTTCATAATCTTTACGGTCATCGTAAGACTCACAGTGACAGATTTAGAAATGGGGCAGAATGAACCGGCTTTTTCTTGTTCTTAACAACAAATAGTGTTGGTACGCCCACTGCTTTAAGCACATCAAGAAACAACTTTTTCGTTCCATTCCAATTTCCATCTTAGGCTTCTGGGTCCTTTCTGGCCGTGCATGATTTTTGAAAAAATGACACCTTGGCCAAAAAAAATCCAAGAATTCACATTCTCGATTGCCCACAACAGTTAATCAAAGTGAATCCAATTCGTCAATTGTGAAAAGCCTTACGGAATTCCTCCAGAAATTCAGCCCAATCACAATTCTATGGGTTGCGTCCTCCACCACGAGGAGGCCTTACCCAAAGTAAAAAACCGACGAAATTCATTTTTTTATTCTGGGACGTTGTGCAAACTAAAGTAGCTTTGGCCAATGATTTATCCAATCATGGCTTTCAATCGTCGGAATAAATTTTCGGTTGTTAGCCCAAGTTGTAAATCACAATGACTAATTGTTGAATAGATTTTGCATTAAGTTTTTTTTTTTTTGTTTATTGCCTAAATGAAATTCCCACACACAATGGTCAAAACTTTGCAACCATGTGTTTAATATTTTAGGGGGTCAACACAGTCGAGTGATGCCGAGCGAATTTTCATTTGCCACCCCTTACAAGAATTTCATTTCCACCATTTGCAAAAAAACTAAAAATTTTTACGTTCGGTTGAACTCATTACCGATATAATTTTCTAATAGAGCAATGTCCAAAAAAAACTACTTTAGTGGACAATACCGTGCTTATAGAATGTATACCAATGATTATGCAAAATGGATTTGTGCAACAAATTTGCGAAAAAAACCACTTCACTCATCGAAATCTAATTCACATGAATTTTTAAGCCATTGATATTTCACAAGTGCCTTAACTGCATTCCATAAAAAACATAGTCTGAAATGACTATATATAGCCCATGGAATATCTAAAAGAATGAAAAACAAAAAACCTCACCAGGCCCCTACCGGCCCCGGCCCTCCTCCCCTTTACCCCTACCAACCAACATGCATACAAACTTTAAGTTTAATAATTGTAAACTTTAAGTTCACAGGGACACCTACCCCGCCCCCTCTCTTCCTTTCAACTATTCTCCCCTCCTCGGGCACCTTCCCACGGCCTGATCGCGCGATACACGGGATTCCAGAAACTCCCGAACAGAGAGCTACCAGAGAGCTACCAGGGTATCCGCCCGCGCGCGCGCGTGCGAGAGAGAGAGAGAGAGAGAGAGAGAAAGCGAGCGCCCATCCATGTTTTGCAGGTATCGGGGTTTGGAAGAGGGCGTATTTCCAGTGGCTCCTAGCTTTTGTTTTTTCACATTTCTGAATTTTACCAACAGTTCTTTAGCTTTTATCATGCAGGAAGTAAAAAACACTACCCATCTGCTGTTCTTTGCAGATTATCACTGCCTTTGCAGCGATTTACAGTTAGCTTTACATGTATTACTTGTTTCCAACAAAAGCAATGGTTTTAATACAAGATTTTGCATTAGCTTTACATGTATTACTTGTTTCCAACAAAAGCAATGGTTTTAATACAAGATTTTGCAGGGTTTTGCTTCAATGTGCATGAAAAACAGCAGTTATGCTGCCAAAAGTTTTCAGAAACCCTTGTTTTTGCAGGCATTAACAACCACTTTCCAAAACAGTCATTTAATCTGAACCCAACCATCCTCAAGAATGGCTTTACAGGCACTTAACCCTGCAAAAGAAACTGTTAGGTTGCTGGAAAATGAAGCATAAGCCTGTGACTCCACAGTAAGCACCCATGCAAACCTGTCAATCATCACCAACACTCACCACCAGTGATTAGTCTTTTTTGTGTTTCTTTCCTTGCTTTTTCTCTGATTCAAGTCCAAACTGGCTCAATAAAAAGCAAAAGACAGCCAACAAAACCACCTAAATCACTGTGTAATGAACAAAAAGCCGTAAAAATCATCATTCACTCTTATTGATCCCGTTGCTAACGGAAAAGTGTCCCTAATGAAGTAAACGGCAACATAAATGAATTGAAAATCGAAAATGTACTTCCTGAAAACCAATATGAAGTGTCTAAAAATCGAACCGATTGTATACCTGGTAGTGCATTTACCACACAACCGATCACACTTCAAATAAAGAAATCCACGGGAAGAATAATCCGCAATTTCACCACTTCGTTGCATACTCCATTGAATTCTCAAAAAAGTGTCGAGATTCCATATCACACAACGGAAAAATTCTCACAATTTGAGATTTCTTCATGAACACAAATCAAAGGCAAAACAAGCTTAGAATTGGCTCTGATACCAATATAAAGTCCTCAATCCAAGGATCCTATTCTAAGCATGCCAATCACAAGCAACACAAGGGAACCTGATAGTGGACAAACCAACCCAACCAAACCTAGATCAAACGGATCTAGCCCCCAAGCTATGGATCAATCACTCAGAGAGAAATGAGGCATCACACCAGCAGCATCTTGCCACCAGTCATGCTATCAAGCATACACTAGTGAGAGCCCAATAGGTATACTTATACCTTCCAAGGCCCGTGCACCACTAATAGTGCACTGTGACACCTTACTGGACACCTCTACAGCCTATCTGGGCCACGTCATCCAGTTTCCCAATGACTCACTGATAGACCCATACCAATTCACCAGCAAGTGTTTAGGCCTACAACCATTAATTATGACCATGTACACATAAGGGCCCCAATTCCCTTATAGTCACAATTAACTTACGGGTTGTCGGTCTACCGGTCCCTAGCGTAGACACGCTACCCGAGACCAGTCATGGGCATGACACCGAGGATCAAGACGAATACGTCCACCACAAATAAGAAAACCCAAAAATTCAATTTCAGCCACGACAAAAGAACATTTGGACAATTTGGCGAACAATTGATGCTTAACAAGTAATTCAAACACAGATGATAGATGTTTTACATGATTAGACAAAGAAGTACTAAAAACAAGAATGTCATCAAAATAAACTAAGACACAAATAGCTAAAAGAGGACGTAAAATATTATTCATAGCATTTTGAAATGTTGGTGGACCATTCTGAACACCAAATGGAAGAACGCGAAATTCATACAAACCCAAATGAGTACGAAATGCAGTCTTATGCTCATCAGAAGGACGCATCCTAATTTGGTAGTATCCAAAACGTAGGTCAATTTTGGAAAAGATGGAAGAAGTGCCAAGCTGATCAAAAAGGTCATCCATGTGTGGTATAGGATACTGATTACGGATAGTCAGCTTGTTTAAGGCACGATAGTCAATGCAAAGGCGTTTGGTTCCATCATTTTTGGCAACAAGGAGGACAAGAGCACCAAAAGGACTATGGCTAGGAACAATGAGGCCCTGACGTATAAGGGAAGCAATTTGGAGCTGAATCTCATCATGTTCAGCTTTAGACATATGATATGGAGCACGAGAAGGTGGGGTAGCACCAGGAATAAGATCAATATGGTGGGTGACATCTCGTAATGGTGGCAGAGACGTAGGTTCTGAAAAGACAACAGAATACCGATACAATAAGTCAGAAATCACCTGAGAAAGAGGACCCATGGATGGAGCAGGAGGAGCAGCAACTGATGTACTCTGAATGATAAAAAGAGCTGCACCTTGAGCCTTTGGCAGGCTACGCATAAACTGCTTCCCGGTAACCAACTAGTCACCCTGGGAATCAATACCAGAAAGTAAATGATGTCGACCAGCATGTGTAAAAGACCAGTGGGTTGGACATGGTTAGCACTCAACACACTGGATTTTCATCTTGTCATGTGCCAACCGTGAAGAGGCAGAGGCCACCCTTTGAGATGCGAACAAATTTGGCATCAACATTGATGAGATTTGGGTGTGACATTTATGCTAGTCACAAAGAATACATGAAAGTGTTACATTGTATGTAATTATTTCATTGTTTTATGTAGACCTGATCGTCCATTCAAAAGCCTTGGTGATTTAGGTTAAGAACTTATTGGTCTTCACATAGTGTTGCTTAGGTTATTCCTTCCCATGCCTAGCGACACTTGTGACTCAATTGAATCCAAGTTGGTGTGGAGAGAAGTGAGATGCAGTTTTGTCTCACAAAAGTGGTGGTGGGTCCATTCCTTGGATGCAACGTCACCCTTCATTGGACCGTTGGACGTCATTGCATGGTGATGAAAATCAAATGGAGATTTTTTTTTAAAGATATGGTTCGTGTAACACATTATTAAAGTTTTTGTTCATGTGTTTATGAATACTGATTTTGGTGTGGTCCTAAAATATAGAGATTTCTCTTTTTGGATGAATTATAGGGCATCCTCTTACCATTTCACAAAATATGAGCATTGAATAAAAGTATAAAGATGAGTTGGGGGCATAGGATCTTATAATTTTTAGTCATAAGAATAGACTCACATATCCTCCTCAGTTGTGTCCTTTGAAATGCATTGTATAATATTGTAACTACTAATATCGGGTGGATTGCCTTCTTATGCAAAGGCAGCTCGCTGTGAGGGCCATGGTTATGCAACCGGATGATAAGGCCCACTTTGCAAATAGATGGGATGTTTGAACCAATGCAAGTTTGTTGACAACAAGTGTCAGAAAGAATGATGGCTTCATAAATTGTTTGATAGTAATAGTCAATTGAAAATCCTCAATTGTTTGTGTAGTTGTATTCTTGTGATTGATGAGAGAGAATGAGAGGGATGGGGTGTGAGAAAAGGGGTAGCGACAAAGTGAGAAATATATAGAGTTGTGTCTTTTATATTGACCACAACTCGATCCTTGCAAAAAAATTTACAAATGTTTCAACTGTTTATTGAAATTGGAGGTGTTTTATTTTGGGGTATGTTACTTTGAGGATCATTTTCTAAATTTAGGTTTTCCACTAGAAAGAAACTCACATTAATTTACTAGCAAAATGTCTATACATTGAGGAGGACAAATGTCAGTGGTAGTAGTATGAGATATTGACATCTCCTTAGTCATCATTGTATCTTGAGGGAATTCAATGTCAACGGCTCTATGACTCAGGAATGAGTCTGAATGAATCTAATCTCCTAATGCGAATAGAACTCAATTTTAGTATAAGACCTTGGAAAGGTGGATGAAAAGGTAACAATGCTTGGAAAGTGTAATATTTTCATAAGTTCATTTATTAGAACTTTTAGTTTAAGGGCGTGAAAATGTTGTATTCCAAATGGGCATCAAGAGAGCACCAACCTAAAGTTTAGTGCCCATGCTAGCAAGGGTAGAGCCAATTCACATACTTGTGAAGCAATGTTTCACGAATCGGCGATTCGAACAAGGAATCGCGGTTTGAATCGGTCCGATTCGAATCAGCCGGTTTGAATCGGAAACCTGTTCGAATTGGTTACAGAGTAAAAAAAATTTCAAAATGGCCCCAAAACCGAAAAATTGTTCAAATCGGCCGATTTGAACCGGTGCATGAAACATTGTTGTGAAGGTGGCATGCAAGGAGCTTAATAGCCATGCTACATTATTGTCATGGGTAAGCATATGAATAAGGTGTTTATTGCATGAAATCAAGCTCAAAGATGTCAAAGGTCCCAAGGCTCTAGTCTAGGACCCAATGTGACCGCAAGACAATCAATTGCCAAAGGGCCAATATACCATAAACAATGGTGATGGCTGGTAATTGTAGCTAGGCATCAAGACTCAGGTGTGTCACAATTAGTGACCTGGTGAAACCATCTGGCAAGTTGCCAATGATGCAAGATCTAGAATTACTGTTGTGGACCTAGTTGTCACTACTAGAGTTAGCCAAGGCGTGATGAAAAGCTAGTTGGCAAGTTACCGAAGTGGCTGAGTGGATCATTGTGCCATGTTAGGGCACAAGAGTGATCGTTATTAACTGTGCTAGTCTAGAAAGGTCAAAGATGTTCAAGTAGCAATCAAAAGGTGCAGTTCTAAATGATTTTAGTGGAAATTTGCTTATCAAGGACGCTTTTATGAACACAAAGCTGTGACAGAAAACATGGTGCTAATCTCTCTAATGCCATCAATAGCGGAAACATTCAATGGTCTACCATTATGACATTGAAGATTAACACAACTATTATATCGAGAGAGATCATTCATCACATAGTAGTTACATTCTCACTAGAACCTCCTTTACTGCCTTACACAAGTGAGTGAGAGAGGACAGCCTACAGGCACTTCAGGCCTATTTAGTAACGTGGTATTCAGAATGACTTGACAAGCAATCAATAGAACCAACGCAGGTGACATTATATCTCAATATCTCCAACACGCTACGTTAATAAGAACTTTGTGGATTTTCCATGCGTATATGTCATAAACACAATAGACACTTCAACAAACTCACATGAGAATCGCACGTGAGCCGGTGAAGGTGCCATCTCTGTGGCCGTGTCACAAGATCCTTATTGCCTGCATGTGGACACCATGCATGGCCATTGCACCTTCACATGGATTTTGCTCTAGTCTTGCTAAAGAATGACACCTTCACGATGAAATGCTGCCATAGAAAAAAGGGTTAATGGTGCAAGTGGCATGTGCATGGATTTTGCTAAAGTCTTGCTAAAGAATGAATTATGACACCTTCAAGATGAAATGTTGCCATAAAAAAGAAGGGCTACTGGTGCAAAAAGAATTTGTCTTATTCCTTTCAAAAACGAAATGCTTCACACTCTTTCATCTTTTTTAGAAGAAATTTCATTGCTCTTCACCTTTTCAGAAGCTACATTTAACTATTCTTCATCTTTTCAGAAGAACATCTTCACTAATCACAGAAAGGTTAGTCTCACTTATCACAGAGGTTGAAGGTCAATATGGAGGGTTAGACTTTCACAGAAGTGCCTAGATACTTTATTCTGAGATATGGTAAACATCTCACATCAAGTCAATTTTGATAGATTATAAATTCTCACATCTCAACGAGAACTTCACTCAAAATTTCAAAACTTAAGCATAAGGACTGAAGTTTTGTGGACATTCATGCCAGCAATTTCTCCTTCAATTGAAGTGTTTACTGAAGGGCATAAACTTTAAAGAGGGTACTGAAACTTCAGAACCTTTGCAAAATTTCAAATTTCTTACAACGAAGGCATGAAAGAAGTTTTACAAAGGAAGGAACCTGTTCATTAAGAATTTAATCCTTACTAAAAGTCGTCACTCTTATTCAGAAATCACAGCCAGCATATGGCCATCATTGCAGCACCTAAACTAACTGCAAGTCTGCAAATCAGATTGCCAAGAATAGTGTGCAACAAGGGCTAGCTGACCAATCGATTTATGTAGGTGAAGTCACTTAATCTCCACATGTTCCAGTGCTCATAGAAAAGTTTCAAACCAACCTTACAAATAACCCACAAGACTTTTTGAAATCGTTAAAAATGATAAAACTTCAAAATTTGGAATTTATAACTAGAACTAACTGATTTGGAATCATCCAAAACCTACAAATGTAGCAGTAAAATGTGAATTTCAACAATTCGCCTGATTGTATTTGTTGGTTTTTTACGCTTACTGATGTCATTGTCTTGTACCAATTTTGACTTCATGAATTGCATCAATTCAATGCAAGAAGTCAAGCACTACAAATCACAGATTGGGCATCATCTCGCATCTAAACAGGGCCTTAAATTGTTGCTTCCAGTTACATGGCTTCAAAAACTTTTTGTGTTAGAAGTAGAAGAACTTGCCTGATGAACGCTGATCAACGATGCTCCTTGACTTGCTTTATCTGTTGGTTTTTGCGTCAGGCCTCTTCCCAAATGATTCACGCTCATGGCTGCAAGCTGTGGAATCAGACTGCTAGTAAACAGTAGTTGCACCCACTGCACGGCTCTTAGTGACGATGCTGCTACTTGCCAAAGCAGTGGTGCCTTCAGAAATGTGTGTTAGATACCAACCTGGTCAATGCAAATGTGCAGGGAACTCGGTCTTGTAGTGGGTTTATTTCCTATCCTATCCTCAACCCAAGATCCAAGCAAACCTGGGAGGTGACCTTCTCATAATCTGTGATGATTTCTTTGGCCTTTGCCAGCTCTGTCAAGGCCGTGCCTTTGAATATGTCGAATCAACTCAGAAATCCTTGCAAGGCCACTCGATAGGTTTCAACTTTTTTGAACAAATAGCTTATTTTCGTCGGTGTGAACAGATGATTAGGAATTTGTGTTTGAAGATACATATCACGCTCAAGGGTGGTCGCATCCAATTCACATTGCAGACGTGTGCGATCACGTATTCTGGAGTTGCACCACGTAATCCTCTAGGCGATCTGCTGTTTGTTGTGCTTTCTTCTTCTCAGCTTCAGATTTGGCTTCGTGTTGTTTGGCGATCTTGAGCTCTCTCTCCAGCTGGATGATCTTCTGACTGATTAAAGTGTTTTCAGAACCCAAATCTGAGATGCGCTGCTCCATTTCTTTTTTCTTATCCAGCATAGACTGGATCACTTGCGCAAGATTTGAAACTAAACCAAGAGCATCACCAGAATCTATTGAGGTGGAGGTGGTAGCGGCAAGAGGAACTGGTGGTATTGTTTTTGTTTGGTGTGGAGGTGGTGTTGGCAATTCTTCTTCTTCAAAGATATCCTCTTCCTCGAACCTTTCTGGCACCGTGGCATCGAACTTCGGAGATTTAACCGCATGGATGACCCGAATAGTGTCTGGTGCCTGATCAGCGACGATATCTTGTTGATCTGTCTGGAATGAGGAATCAAAAACTGTCGAACTATCAAGGAACTATTCAAATCCTTTTCCAAGGGATTGGGGTTCAAGAGTCACGGACCTTTGGGCCTCTTCTACACCAAATTGCAACTATTGTGGTCACTTTGCTTTTGAGTGCAGGAAGAAGCTTGGAGAGCAAAAGAAGGGCACAAAGAAGCAAAGAGGCAATGTTGTAGAGAGTGTTGCAAGAGAGGAGCAGAATGACATAAGGCAACTTGAGCTATTTTCTGTTGCATTGGCCTCACAAGCTACGTCAGGTGATTGGTACATTGACTCAGGGGCTTCAAAGCACATGACACCCCTCGTAGGGATTGGTAACTTTCCTGAAAACTGATCAAAAATTCGGTCCTAGATTTCCCACATCACAAGCACCACAACCTGCTTTGATACCATGACAAAATTCAAGGCCTAGCTATGGAGTATCTTAATAACATAGAAAGCACACTACGAAAGCTTCAAAAAACCAGCTTTGGAGTAGAAGACAAAAGCAAGAGAGAACAAGAGCTTAGGAGAATTCAAGATAGATTCCAACATCATGAATTCCAAACTAGAGGAGGGCGTGGAAACCCCTCAAGACCAAAAAGATATAGAGGGGCCACAAATAGCAAAGAACATGGGGGTGGTATCATTTTCTATTCTAGCTCTAGACCCACGTGGGTCTTTAACCTACTCGTCATCACTTGGTTAATTAGCATAAGTGGGGTGGTGTACTATATACATGAATATTTACTCCCATATCTTATGCACAACTTACAAGTTACAAGTATACAAGCAAAAGGGGAAAAATAGGCATTATATTTCAACACAGATAGTGCGTAGGGCCGCAGCAGACAGGTCGTAGGGATGAAGCTTCCCACATCCACCAACTACAAACAACTCTACAAGGCGAGAGCCATTTATGAGCAACAATGCACCACCATTCACCTACAATCACCAAAGCAAGCAACCTACAAGAAGCAAAAATCAAGGTCATTATTGTCGTCGTCTGAACAACGTGTGCTTTGTAGTTCTCTAGATTTTTCAGATATTAGCAAATGGCAAGAGCAACCATCACTAACTACAAACACAAGACAAAAACAATATCCAACTGAAGTAATCAACCAAAACTTCGTAATGAACTCACCCTCCAACATACACAACCACTACAAGCATAACGTCCACAATCTTCTCACTTTCCTTCCAACATCCAAATACAAGGAGAGGGCTCCTCTTTATACCCAAACCCCAATGATCTCCCCTCACAATGATGGTTTGCCAAACTTCATGCTCTTCTTGCCCTTCTTGCCAAGTGTCCACTCCCCATTGGAAAAGTACTACTCCAAGTGGCTTGCATAGTAAATAGTGCGAGAGTGGGAGAGTGGGGCATTTAAGGTTTGCCTTTGGTTACACCCAAGCTAGCCTAGATGGTCAAGTCTCCAAAGGCAAATGCAAGTACTTTTCTAGGGTTTTTAACTTGTAATGCCCATTCCTTAATTATTATCCAAATTTTTGGGTGGTACCTCTTGTCAACCCCTATTTTTGTAGGTGGCCTCCATTTTTCTTTGTGGGTAGCACTGCACTTGGCCTTTCCTTGAATTTCTCAGTTAGTGTGCACTGGTCGGCTGTAGTGCTGTCATTTAGTGTTGTTGGGCTACTGGCTTGGCCCGCATTATCTGCTTAGTGTCCGAAAATTGCTCGTATTTTGCTATTAGAGTTTTCGTGATTTTTCGACTCTGTCCCAACATTTTCCGGTCCCATTTTTGAATAAATTTTTTTATTTGCTGGTTATTTTTCCAAACTGACTTTTTGCAGGCATTCATGACTGTCTCCTTCGGCAAACCGGTTTCCGTGAAAGCAACCTGGGCAATTTATATATTAGTAAAAATCGTCTCAGTACATGGTGAAATTTTCACGCAGCTTTGTCGACTATTTCAACTTCAGTAACTGGCCAATTCTTAGGCCGCAAAATATTTTATGGCCCATTTTGAAGGCTACAAAATTTTTTCTAGCAGCATTGAGGGCAGACTGGGACCCACGTCTACCGGCAATTTTATGTCGTTTGAACTTTGATAGCCGATTTTACAAATTTGCGAAATCGCTCTAAAAAATAGCACGATTTTCCATGCGGAAAATTCAGCTAACAATTAACAAATTAGAGCCCATATTAGGAAACATGTAAAATAGTGTTTTGAGGCTTGTAAAGTGGAATAATAAATTGCGTAAACAATAATAATGGTAAAAAGAGAAGTATGGAAATCTGTCCATAACACTCCCCCAATATTAAACATTGTCCTCAATGTGGGTTGCATATAGGAACTACTAGAGATACTTTTGTACCATTGCTTTGTCATTTTCTTTCCTGGGTTATATTTTTGTCCAGATGGAATCAGTACACGAGCAAAATCCCCAATAGCCGTGAAAACCCACTTATGGTTCCATAAAGATTATGCAATTTTGAGCATATAGAATTTGATCTCATTTCTAGTAGAAATGGAGCAGCTGAGACATCATTATTAACAAAAATTGGAGTATCCATAGTATGAGCACTGGGAACATTAATAGCAAGTAAGTCATCAGAAGGAGAAACAATAACAAAATATGATAAAATAGTAGCAGCATCAACATGACAATGAGGAGAGACAACAACAATATCATGAGGTACAGTGGGAACCAAAATATGAGCATCAGGAGAATCGTGTACCAAGGCATGAAGAGTACAAGCCTGTGTTTGCAATAAAGGTGTGTGAGCAAAAATATGAAAGGACTCGCAAGTAGCCTCATCAATAAGGCGACATTCCCACTGGACAAGGAACTACACTAGGTGACGATGATGATGGAAAAGGACATGAACTTGCATCATAGCAACAAGCAAAAAGGAAAGAGCTCAGGGTCGAAAGGAAAAGAAAGATCATGAGGTTCATCAGGAAAAAGAGACGAGCAAAGTAAACTAACATGATAGAGATCATAGGCATGCATAGTGTTAGGCAACTGTAAACAATATGTGACAAGATTAAGTTTTTTGAGGATCAGACAAGGACCATAGTAATGCACAAACAACTTTTCAATAAGAGAATGACCTTGAACAAATTTATGGGGAGCAAAAGAAAGATGGAGGTAAACAGACTAGCCCTTAGCAAATTCTAGAATGTTGGATTATTCTCTTTCCTACTAATCGACTAATCGGTTTTTAATCCAATTGTTTATCCAGTTCTGCGGATTTTCCCGTGTCTGTATACAGTATGTAGAATTACAAGTGTTTTTACACAGTCTACAGAAATACACGGAGTTTGACTTCAGTGTTGCATTTTCTCTCTCTAGAAACCTGACAGTGTCGCCTGTCAGGAATCTCGTGTAAAAATGCAGTGTCGCCTTTTTTGCATTTTTCGCTTGTCAAGAATTACGTGTAAAATTAGAGTGTCGCTTTTCGCCTTTTTGCGATATTGTCGCCTGTCAAGAATTACGAGTAAAAATGCAGAGTCGCGTTTTTCGCATTTTTCAAAGTGCCTCAAACGCTAAGGAAATGACTTTGGCAAAATGTGGGACTACCCCAATATTAAGGACATGAGATTTTGCGACACTGTCGCATTTCTCCAAAAGCCGACACTGTCGCCTTTTTGCGACACTGTTGCTTGTGGCAGTTTTAGTTCATTTATGCAAAGTGATAGTTTTAGTTCATTTATGCAAAAAACTTTTTATGGCAATTGTCACCGCTTATCAGCAATTATTTCACTTATCAAGCAGATCGTTCACAATCAGAAAGTATTGTAGTTAGCTCTCTATCAAGCTTTCAAGATTGAACTCTCTTGAGCATTCTAGCTCAGTCTTTTAGAGATTTATTTTAGAGTTGCTTATCACCAGAGCTGCTTATTATCAGACTTAATCTCAGTTATTCAGAGACAGCTTAGAGTGCGCGGTTTCTGTCCGCTATTGTTTTGCGCTTATTAGCATCTGATTTTGTTTTTCTGAATCAATACTATTTCTTATTGCGTTCAGTATATGTCAAAATGCATGCATCTTTGTATTGCTTTTGTAACTGATAGAAATTGTCTGAGAATTCAATACTTTATGTTTGGCTACGTAATCACTTAGTATCTAGCAAAAGTTAGTTGCTAAAGATTGGACGTGATTTTCATCACTACTGTTTTGTTCAATTTTTGATAGACATAGTCATGCATTGGAAGTAGGAAGTTTCCTCTATTCCATTATCTATCCTATTTCCGACATGGTATCAGAGCACACTATCATAGTATCAGTGCTAGATCACTACTTCTTTATCTGAACCTTCACGGTATCAAACTTGTGATCTCTATCAAGGCCTAATACTATTTCGATATCAGAGCGAAAGCTCTAATACTTGATATCTTTCGTGATATCAAATTGATATCAAACTCTTCAGTTCCTTTCAACGTTTCAGTATCAGAGAATTGATTTCCTATTGTTGACACTACTACATCTTAGCGTCATCGATACAATCGACAGACTAAGTTCCAGATGGATTCTCAAAGTAAAGCTGGTCTTATCGCAGACAAGTTGAATGGATCCAGTTATCATTTTGGAAATTTAAGATGAAGACCTTGCTGATAGCCAACGAGTTATGGGATGTTGTTAGAAGATGACACATAAGACTCAAAGTGGAAATTGAAGGATGGTAAAGCTTTCGCGCTTATTATCCTCAATATATTAGATACACAGATTGGACACATAGCTGAAGCTAAAACTTCAAAAAAAGTCTGGGATCTTGAACTCACTATATGACATGAGGGACGTAACTACTAAGTTACATCTACGAACGAAATTCTTCACATTCAAGATGTCTAATGGTGATTCTCTTCAGAGTCACATTAACCAGTTTAAGAATCTCTTGCAACAGATGGCCGCTGTCGGATTAGTCATAGGCGATCAAGACTCAATTATGACATTGCTTTCAAGCTTGCCCTCTACATATGAGAACTGGGTGATGATCATATCGACACACTCAGATTTAACTCTTACTAGAGTTATCACTATGTTGCTGCAAGAAGACAATAGAAGAAGTCAAGACACTTTGTCTACTTCCTCCTCTCAGGCTCTATATGTCAACAAAGGCTTTAAGCGACAGGCTGCAACGAATCAGAAGCCGACTCAAAGTCAAGGACAATCATCAAATCCACAGTCGAAGAAGAAGTTGTTTTGCAGGTATTGCAAGCACAATAACCATGAGATCAAGGATTGCCGAATTCTCCAAGCGAAGAATGCAGCCAAGCAACCTGATCAACAAGCAAACACAGTTCAATCATCTCCCCAGGTCGAAGTGGACGAAGGCGCATTTATGGTCAAAGACCAAAGCGCATTTTTGGATGATTCATGGTTTTTTGATTCTCGAGCAACTCAACACATGACCAATCAAACGTGATATTTTCAACTCCTACACGCCTTACAGCACGAAGAAATTTGTTCATCTTGGTGACAATAGTACTCACACTATTGAAGGTGAAGGTACTGTAAGATTGCTATTCCAGCATGATCTATTCAAATTACTATCAAAGGTTTTATATGTTCCTAAACTCTCTACAAATCTGTTATCAGTAAGTAGAATTATAGATTTAGGTCATAAGGTAGAATTCGAATCTGATCAATGCAAAATTACTGGTAGGGGTACATTGTTATTCTGATTCCAGTCAGGCCTTGAAAACCTCTATTCTTGTCAATAAAGCATTACTATGGCATCATCGCTTAGGACACTTGAATTATGCATCTGTTTTGATCATGTCCAGACAATCCATGGTTGACGAATTCTCCAGAGGAACAGCTGTTTATTTCATTAAACAGAAATCAGAGGCTGTCATCAAATTCAGACAATTCAAAGAGCATGCTGAGAATTAAACTGGCAAACGAATCAAAGCACTAAGGTCAGATAACGGAGGAGAATACTTCTCCACCGAATTCAAGGAGTATTGCCTTAACAACGACATTGAGCAACAATACATTACCTCCTATTCGCCTCAGTCAAATGGTCTTGCTGAGAGATTCAACAGAACCTTAGTTGAATCGGCAAAGTGAATGTTATTAAATGCGACACTTCCGAAGACCTTCTAGGTTGAAGCTGTTTCAACAACAACCTATATTCAGAACAGATGTCCTACTAAAGGTCTCTCAGACACCATTCGAAGTTTGGACAGGTACTGTAATATGTCCTAACACATCAGTAGGGCAAACACTAACTGAACCACCGAGCCTTGCCTACTCCCTGATATGGAGCAAGCCCCTCCTAGCCCAGTGTGAGGCCTAGTAGCATGCATACTGCCAAGTGTCGGCCACGTGGCTCTGACGTGGCCGACTACACGTCGGGACCCAACGTGGGGCCCTATCCTGCTGACAGGGTCCCTAGGTTGTGTTAGGCCCGCCATGGCTATGGACCGTGCAGGGGCACGCTACTCACACTGTCTTGCCCTGTTGGTCGTGTACACTGGACACGGCCCTGACTGTGGTATATGGCCTCTTGTGTTCTCTAGGGCTCGGCACTGGTTACGTGCTCGTAACACTCCCTCCCCCTTAAGAACCGTCTTGGTCCTCTAAGACAAAGTCTGGAAAAATCTTGCGAAGGATGCTGCCTCTTTCCCAAGTAGCATTCTCAACAGGCTGATCATTCTACTTGACCAGGTATTCTTTGTATAGAGTACGATGAGTCTGCGTCTCTCTACTGTCAAGAATCTCCTTTGGTTCATGTGGAGGTTGCTGAGAATCCAATGGGAGAACTAGAACACCGTCCCCTACCAGATTTTCTGATCTGGCTAAGGCTTTTCATAGCTGACTTACATGAAAAACTGGAAAAAACTTACTGCTGTGTGGGAGTTCTAGCTCATAGGTGACCTCGCCTAATCTCCTACTGATGGTAAAGGGACCGCAATACCTAGGAGACAACTTAGCACACACTCCTGATTTGAGGGTTTTAGAGTCAACTGGGACTCTCAAGTAGACTTTCTCACTACCGGAGAACTGCACATCCCGTCTGTGTGGATCTGCATAATGCCTGGCTCGATCTTGGGACTGCCTAATGCTACGCTTAGCATGTTCTATCATTTGGTTTAGGTCTTCTAAAAATTTTCTGGCTGCTTCAACTTTTTCTTGTTTAAACCCTACAGCTGTGGGTGAGCGTGGCTGAAAACCGTACATCAGCATAAAGGGGCTGTATCCTGTAGCTGAATGTTTGGTAGGTTATAAGCAAACTCTAATATCGAGAGATACTCCTCCAAATTAGTCTGCTTCTTGCTGACGTATGCACGAAGCATATCCTCGAGCCTCTGATTTACCCTCTCTGTTTGACCGTCCGTCTGTGGATGGTCGGTGGTACTCATATTAAGTTTAGTATGGTGATGATGGAATACTGCGCTCCAAAAATTTCCATCAAACTTATTGTCCCGGTCGCTGACTATGCCGGAAGGTAGACCGTACAATTTAAATAGCCTGTCTACAAACAACCTCGCTAACTCTGGAGCTCTAACAGTTGGTTTGGTCGGAATAAAATGAGCCATTTTGGTCAGACGGTCAACTGTGACCCATATAGCGTCATTACCCTTTTGGGTTTTAGGCAGGCCTACTATAAAATCCATGGAGATACTCTCCCATTTACCAGTTGGTATATCTAAGGGTTGCAACAACCCTCTTGCCTTTAAACGCTCTGCTTTGTTATTGCTCCCCATGCAACTGGATCTCTCGGCCTTTATGCTAAAAGCTGAGGGTGTTCTCCCGATAGTTTCTGTGGAGGGAAGGTCCTAAACTGTGAGCCAATCTCTCCCGAGAACAATGTCTGTACGATCCAGGTGCATTATCTGAAAGTTTATTTCATCTTGGTACCCCTAAATACCAAGATTCAACCTACTTACCATAGTTTTTCATATTTTTTTATCTTCACCCTTAGCTAATGAAACTATGTACCTATGCTGACTAGGTACTTCTAGTAGTTTAAGCTTTTAACTAGGGTGTAGTTGATGAAATTATGGGTTGCCCCATCATCAACCATAACTCTTACTGACTGGTTACCAACTTTCCCATGCATACGTACTAGGTCATGCGGCCCAAAGCTGAAGGGTCTCGCTAGAGCTCGTAACATACGGTACGATCTTATCCTCGGTGCTGATTGGTTTGCATCCCTTGGTGCGGTTACAGTAGACCTCCAGCAGCAGACATTGACATTCTCTCATGATGGTACTCAGCATATATTTTCCGGTATTGATTCTCGGCAGGATTATCAACTTATTTTCGGGAAGCAGTTCATACGGAGCCTCCCGAAGGCCCACTGTGCGGCTATTCTTTCTGTTCAGCCAGTTTAGCCTATTGCGGATGCACCACCTTTGCCACAGGTATTTTCTGAACCATTGCGTGAATTTGAGCATGTTTTTAGAGAGCCGACTCAGTTACCACCTTTACGAGATGTCAACCACCATATAGACCTTGTTTCCTCTGCATCACCTCCTTTTCATATGTCTATTGTTGAGCGCGAGGAAGTCCAACGTCAGGTGTCTGATTAATTACGTCAAGGCCTTATTATCTGTAATCAGTACCCTATCCCTCATATGGATGACCTGTTTGACCAGTTAGGCCAAGCCAAGATCTTTTCTAAACTTGACCTCCATTCCGGTTATCACCAGATTCGTATGCATCCTCCTGATGAGCACAAGACAGCTTTCCGTACCCACTTTGGTTTGTATGAGTTTCGTGTCCTTCCTTTTGGTGTTACCAATGGCCCGCCCACTTTTCAGAATGTCATGAATAACATTTTTCGTCCTTTGCTTGGAAAGTGTCATTGTTTATTTTGACGATATCCTCATTTATAGCACCACTCTCTCTCTTCATGTTCAGCACGTTCGTTCTGTTTTTGTTTTGTTAGTTACTCATCATCTGTATGCTAAACATTCTAAATGTTCTTTTGTTGTTGTACAAATCGAGTTTTTGGGCTTCTTTGTTACTAATGGTACTGTTCGTCTCGACCCTCGTAAGGTCCGTTCTATTCTTTCATGGCCTGTGCCTGCTGATGTTCATGATGTTCGTATGTTTCTTGGTCTTGCTATCCATCTTTGTAAACCAGTTGCTCATTTTGCCACTCTTGCATCTCCTTTGCATGCTCTGTTGAAAAAGGAAACTTCGTTTGCTTGGACTCCTGCATGTCAGTCAACTTTTGATACTTTGAAGGTTAAGCTTACCACTGCCCCTGTTTTATGTCTTCCAGATTTTTCCCAGCATTTTGTTGTTGAGACTAATGCTAGTTCCACATGATTAGGTGCTTTGTTACGTCAGCGTCAATGTGTTATTGCATATGAATCCCGTCGTCTTCGTTCGTATGAGCAGCGCTATTCCACTCATGAAAAAGAGTTGCTTGCTATCATTTTTGCTTTAAAGAAGTGACGTCATTATCTGTATTGTGTTCCGTTTGATGTTTTTACTGATCACCAGTCACTTCGTTATTTGTATACACAAAAGGATCTTAGTGATCGTCAGTACCGTTGGCTTCAGTTTTTACAGTCCTTTCATTTTGATATTCATTATAAGCCTGGTAAAAGTAATGTTGCTGCTGATGCTTTGGCTCGTTTACCTGCTCTTACTTACAGTCTTGTTATGTCTCCCCACTCTTGGTATGATGATCTTCCTCAGGCTTATGTCACATGTCCAGACTTTCGTGATGTTATGTCGTCTGCCTCTCGTCCTTCCTCTCACCCTCACCAGGTTTATTCCATTGTTAATCATCGTTTGTTTCACTATGGTTCGTTATGTATTCCCAACACTCTCGACATACGTCCACAGCTCCTTCTTGATGCCCATTCCTCTCCTGTTGGTGGCCATTTTGGTTTTCAGAAGTCCTTGTTCCGTTTGAAAGAACATTTTTATTGGCCTTCCATGAAGCGTGAGCTTTCCCACCTTATTCATACTTGTGATTTTTGCCTTCGTAACAAGTATTCCCGTGAAAAACCTGGCGGTCTCCTTCAAAGTTGGCCTATTCCTTCCCGCCAGTGGACTGATATATCTATGGACTTCATTTTAGGTCTTCCCCGTACTCAGTGTGGTCATGATTCTTGTTTGGTGGTAGTTGATAGGTTTTCTAAAAAGGTCATTTCATACCAGTCAGACATACTATTACAGCAGAGCAGTGTGGTCATATATTTATTTCTGAGATTTTTCGCTTACATGGTCTCCCACGATCTATACTTACTAATCGGGATACCAAGTTTACATCAGGTTTTTGGACAGAGCTTATGCGTATCTTGGATGTTAGGATACTTATGGGCATTGCTTATCATTCTTCTGCGGATGGTCAGTCTGAGGTTATTAACCGGGTATTGGAGGATTATTTACGACATTATGTTTCTCCTTCTGGTCGTGACTGGGATCAACATGTATGTTTGGCTGAGTATAGTTATAACAGTTCTGTTAGTTCCAGCACAGGTGTTTCTCCTTTCCTGCTTGCTCATGGATACTTACCAGTTCTACCCGGTATACCTGCTCCTCCAGATGATGCACCTGTTGCTCGGGAGATTATTACTAGAGCTGCTACTCATTTACGGCATATTAAGCAGCGGTACAGGACCATTGTTGATTGTCATCGGCGCCATGTTGAGTTTGCAGAGGGAGATACTGTTTTTCTCCGGTTACACTTTGCTCGCCATCGTTTTGTACAGGGTCTTGCTTCTACTGAGAAGCTTGAGCCGCGCTATTATGGGCCTTTTCAGATTCTTGAGCGCCTCAGTCCAGTTACATATCGTCTTGAGTTACCTGCTGCTACTCGGGCTTGTGATATCTTTCATGTCGGTTTATTACGTGCTGCTATTGAGGATGATGCTCCTCGAGATTCCTCATTTCCTACAGATCCAAAGCTTTTTCCATTCCTGCCAGCTACTATTTTACAGGTGCGCTTATTGCATAGTCGTCGCCATCGGCAGGTTCAGTTTTTGGTCCAATGGGATGGTCGTCCTATTGAGGAGGCTACTTGGGAGCCCATTGATGTTTTTTATCATACCCCTATCCTGGCTGATCAGGCTCGCTCACTTGCAGCTACCATTGCTTCTCGGGATGCTCCGGCTTCTCTTGATGTTACTTTCTCAGATGAGATATCTTGATGCAGTATTTTTCTCTGGCACTGGTTCTTATCTTATTTTGCCTACATTGGGGGCAATGTTCTTTATAGCCAGGGAGAGTTACGGACTACAGGATACAGGCCTACTGGGCTACTCTGCATATATTCCGTAGGCCTCTTTACATTTACTGTTAGTTATGTATATTTCTGGTTACGCATTTTATATTTGTCATGTACAGGCCTCAGAGCCTTTTTATATGCTTATGACCCGCACTGGGTCCTTTTTTATGACATTGACTAGCCTTGGGCCCTTATTATATGGTTATATGTGGAGTGGGGGCCCGTAGGAGGGCGCACTATTTTCCCTCCACATTTTGCCTCCCTTTACTTTTGAATTCCTATTTTAGGGTTCATTGGTAGGGTATTTATAGGGGCATTTGTACACTCATTTTTCAGATTATTGATTTGTATTGCTTGGGCTCTTCGTGGGAGAACCTATTGTCTTGTCTATTGCTTGTAGGGCTTTAGTCTATTGCTATCTTTTATGCTTCATTGATTCAACACTTGAGATTTTGATCATAACGCATCTCGTCTGACTACTGAGAATACTAGGTGCAACTAATCTCTAAATAGACATGTATCTTCACATTAGAAACACTTACTGCTTATTAGCGGAAGTGTCAGACAGAGTCAATTAGATACTCAAAGATAGTTTCGAGTATGCGGTTGCATCCGTTATTGTTTTGTACTCGCGATACTTCTGATTTGTACATGCTACTTATTGAATTGATCATACAGTTTTATCGCGTTAGCAGGTGGATGTTGATGGGGACAATTACAATTGAGATGATCAGGGCTACTGCAATCAAAGCAAAGGTTCTTAAAATGAATTTCATTCATCTCTTGGGAGGAATAGCATTTAAAAACAACATTAGAAGGAACAAAAGGAGGACACTTAAGAGCAATTAGAGGAGAGGAATGAATGGGGATCGGTTGCTACTCTAGATATCTATGTTATAAAGTAGAAGCAAGCAATATAGCACAATCTGAAGAAGTGGGCTAAAAAGACTAAACATCATAACGTAAGTCCACATACACCAACTATATAAAGACCAATAACCTCATCAAGGGGAAGATCAGTGAACAAATAAGAAAAATCCAAAAACATTTCATTATATTCTAAGGGAGGACCTATTTGGTTGAGTTGCCGCAGGTCAACTTGTGATTGGAGCCAAGTAGGATCCACCATCGTGGAATGTATGGCCACCTTGAACTCAGCCCAAGTAGGAGTAGGATCAAGAAATCACAGACATGTCACCACTATGTCAACAAGCTAAATTTGTTGCTCATGTGTGTGAGGTGTGAGCCAAAAATAGGTGTCGAGCTGAAAAAACCAATTCTGAAGTTCTATACCATCGTAAGAGCTGCTATAGAGTGATAGAGCAACCTTATCTCAAAAATTTCAAGTTAGAGGGTTAGGCAGGACAAGTGGAGTAGGAAACGAAGCAAGAGTAATAGAAAAGGGAGGAGGAGGAGGGGTAGGAGGTGGAGCAAGATCGGGGATTGTAAGACAAACAAGGAATAAAATGGACTAGAGGACTTGCACGGACTGTTAACTGGTCTGCACTGACTGTTGACTAGATTGCATGGACTGTTGGCAAGCAAGAATTTGGTTAATGTGGATCAAATAATCATCGAGCTGATTTTGAAAATTGTCATGGCAAGAAGACAATGTAGAGGCAATGGAAGGCATGATGATGAGTCAATGGAAAGGTAGAGAGGGCGATGTGGGCAGCGCAAAATTAGGGTTAGGTATAGGGTTAAAATTAAGGTTAGGTCTACGGTGGATAATTGGGGTTAGGATTAGGGCTGTGGAAATTAGGGTTAGGACAAAAAATTAGGTTAGTGTTAGAGTAGGGTAGTATGGCAAGTCTAGGGTATCAATGATAGGGTAGTGAGAGATGAGAGAGAGACAGATGGTGATGAGGTGCCGTAAAAAAAATTCAGAGGACAAGAAAGTGCTACGATACTATGTTATGAACTCAATCACAGATATTGGTATCAGGTAGCAGTAGAATGCATCCACAAAGCAATCTCCAACTAAGAAAATCGTATGAATATCAATGGCCATAGATAGCTTAGGCAGATCTCCAGTTAACATCTCCAAATTATATAACTCCTCTACAAGAAGCTCGAGAATCCAAAACATGAAACCTAAATAATGAATAGCCTTAGTGGCTATTTATAGTGAGTAAAATTACCTAGGTACCCTTCAAATTAGTTGGAGGGAAATATGAAATGCAAAAATTAGGGCCCAAATTAGGAACCATGTACAATAGTGTTCTAGGGCTTGTAAAATATAATAAAAAAGTGCATGTCCATCAAAAAAGTATGGAAAATGTGTCCATAATAGTAGCTTGAAATAATTTTGGCTACTTCTATCAGAAGGATGATTGCTGGAGTTCAAGGCTTTCAACATATGGACAAGAAGATGACATGTAGGTGCTTAGGACACTTGTCTTGTTGTGGTAGGTCATTTTTCCAAACAAGCACATTTTCTTCTTGTCAAATCTAGTCTTATGTCTGAACAATGTGCTCTCATTTTCTTATCTGAGATATATTGTCTTCATGGCCTTCCACATTCCATTCTTACTAAGTGTGATTCTCATTTTACTTCTAGTTTTTGGAAAGACCTTATTGGCATTGCTTACCATATTCTGCTGATGGTCAATCCAAGGTTTTATATCGTATTCTAGAAGATTATTTGCATAACTTTGTTTCACGTTCTGGTCGTGTTTGGGATCAACATTTGTGTTTTTCATATTATATATAAAATATAGTTCTGTTAGTAGCAGCACAGGTGCATCTCCTTTTCTCCTAGATACCAGATGTTCACCAGTTTCACCAGGTATACCGCTACAACCTAATGATGTTCCTCTAACTTTATCTTCTTTTTTTGGTAATGCTTGTGATTGTATTGTGCAAGCACATGATTTGGCATGCATTCATCATTAGTTTAAGCCTATGGCTGATCGTTATAGGTCTTTTCTATGTCGGAAATAGGATAGATAATGGAATAGCGGAAACTTCCTACTTCCAATGCATGACTACGCCTATCAAAAATTGAACAAAACAATAGTGATGGAAATCACGTCCAATCTTTAGCAACTAATTGTAGCCAAACATAAAGTATTGAATTCTCAGACAATTTCTATCAATACAGAGATGCATGCATTCTGACATATACTGAATGCAATAAGAAATAGTTGATTTAGAAAAACAGGAGTCCGCTGACATTCATCCAGTTCCTTCTCAGAAATAATCGCTGATAAGCGGCGACAATTGCCATAAACAGTTTTTAGCATAAATGAACTAAAACTGTCACTTTGCATAAATGAACTAAAATTGCCACAGGCGACAGTGTCACAAAAAGGCGACAATGTCGGCTTTTGGAGAAATGCGACAGTGTCGCAAAATCTCATGTCCTTAATATTGGGGTAGTCCCACATTTTGCCAAAGTCATTTCCTTAACGTTTGAGGCACTTTGAAAAATGCGAAAAACGCGACTCTGCATTTTTACTCGTAATTCTTGACAGGCGACAGTGTCGCAAAAAGGCGAAAAGTGACACTGTAATGTTACACGTAATTCCTGACAGGCGAAAAATGCGAAAAAGGCGACACTGCATTTTTACACGAGATTCCTGACAGGCGACACTGTCGGGTTCTAGAGAGAGAAAATGCGACACTGTTGTCAAACTCCGTGTATTTCTGCAGACTGTGTAAAAAGACTTGTAATTCTGCAGACTGTATAAAGACACGGGAAAATCCGCAGAATTGGATAAACAGTTGGATGAAGATTAGTCAATTAGTAGGAAAGAGAATAATCCAACACTCCCCCTTGATTTGAATCCATGAATGCCTTGACCTTTAAACTTAGTTCTGCACAAAACCTTCTGTCATATCTTGCGTTCTACAGTACTGCAAGTCTACGTCCTTGTTGAGAAATTTGCTTCTGACAAAGTGATACTTGAGTTCAATGTGCTTACTCCTGGAATGAAACCTAGGGTTGGCTGACAAGGCAATGGCACTTTGATTATCACAAAATAATGTCGTCGGAGCATATTGATTCAGACCGATATCTGAGAGTAAGTTCCTCAACCAAATTGCTTCCTTTGTAGCTTGAGAGGCTGCGATATACTCTGATTCAGTGGAAATAGAGCTATCGAAGATTGCTTGCGACTGTTCCAGGAAATTGGACCATTGTTGAGGAAGAATGTAAATCCGGAAGTGGATTCACGAGTGTCTACATCTCCTGCCCAACTTGCATCTTTGTAACCACTGAGTAGATTGAGTTTGTTGTTCCCGACTGCTCCATAATAAATGCAAAAGTCCATAGTAGCTCGAAGATATCTCATGACTGTTACACTAGGGTTACTCATAAATTGACTGAGAGAGCTGACTGCAAAAGCTATGTCTGGCCTGGTACAGATCATGGCGTACATAAGAGATCCTATAATAGACGCATCTGATGCTTCTCTTGAATTGTTTGAGGACACTAGTCCTTTGACAATTTGAGACCTGGTTTCATTGGTGAGAGAGCTAACTTGCAATTAATCAGATTATATCTGACTAACATGTTGTAGATGTACCTCTGTTGTGTAATTTAGACCAACTTCTGTTTCCTGTCTCTGTGGATTTGTATACCAAGGCAGAAATGAGCTTCGTCCAGATTGGTCATGTCGAATTCAGAAGATAGCATTGTCTTGGCCTCTTTTATCAGATTGGTACTGTTGCTGAAAAGCAATGTATCATCCACATATAGAGTGATAATGATAAAAGAATGCTGCACTACTTTGAAGTAGACATTAGAATCTGAAGAGCTTGGCATGTAGCCGTGATCAATAAGGAAAGTAATGATCCTTTGAAACCATGCTCGAGTAGATTGCTTCATGCCATAAAGTGCCTTATGGAGTTTACACACATGATTGTGTTTACCCTCGATAATATAACCTTCAGGTTGCACCATGTAAATGTCTTCTTCAATAACTCCATTGAGATATGTTGTCTGTACATGCATTTGATGTATTTCCAAATTTGCTGCAGCGGCAAATGATAGCAAAAGTCGAATAGAAGAATGCTTGACTACTGGACTGAAGTTCTCAATGCAATCGACGTTGTATACCTGAGAAAATCCTCTGGCGACAAGTCGTGCCTTTCTCCTGTCGATGCTTCCATCTACATTGTACTTGAGTTTGAAAATCCATTTGCAATCAACTACGTTTCTGCTAGTAGGTAATTCGACAATTGTCCATGTTTGGTTCTTGATAAGAGATTAATACTATTTATCCATAGCTTCTCTCCAGAGATCTGAATTGGGCTGACTGAGTGCCTCTTGGACAGTCGCCGGCTCGTGGACAAGATAGGCTGCAGACTTGTCAATATACCGGTTAGGTGGTCTGCTTGCTCTTGAAGATCTTCTAGGTAATAGAGGAAGTTGATCATTTCCATCATACTGTAGTTGCTGAACTGCAACATCATCATCTTCTCATTCGACGTTCATATGTTGTTCGTCGAGAGTAGATGAGCTTGGACCTTCAATGGGAATAGTCGACTGAGGAACTAGAAAGTTCAATATGTCAGGAGAATCTGACAGGTTGGCTACATGGGTACTATCTTTTCCTTTGAGGTCTTGAAACTGATCTTCGATGCAGATGACATCCCGGCTAGTGAATATCTTCGACTCGATGGGATCGAGCAACTTATAGGCATCATCTGAAGTAGTGTAGCTGATGAAAATACATTTTGATACTCTGGAAGTCGAGCTCCTTCCTGAGATCACGCTGTATCTGGGCAAAAGCAGTACATCCAAAAACTTGTAAGTTTGATAGAGAAGGTTTGGTACATGTTACGAGCATGTAACCAGTGCCGAGCCCTAGAGAACACAAGAGGCCAGATACCACAGTCAAGGCCGTGTCCAGTGTACATGACCAACAGGGCAAGATAGTGTGCCCCTGCACAGTCCATAGCCATGGCGAGCCTAACACAGCCTAGGGACCCTGTCAGCAGGATAGGGCCCCACGTTGGGTCCCGACGTGCAGTCGGCCACGTCAGAGCCACGTGGCCGACACTTGGCAGTATGCATGCTACCAGGCCTCACACTGGGCTAGGAGGGGCTTGCTCCATATCAGGGAGTAGGCAAGGCTGGGTGGTTCAGTTAGTGTTTGCCCTACTGTGGTGTTAGGACATATTACACTGGTATCAGGGCCATCTCCAACTTTGGGAGCCAAGTAGCAGCAGTAGAAAAAGCTATCAGAAGATAGGAAACATTCCAGAGATTCTCAGAAAAGCATAGAGGAGGAGAGTCGTTGTAGGAACAGCCTCCTATTCATCTGAATTTGGGGGAATTTCCACGATTTTGAAGGTAGATTTTCTTGCACAAGTAAATTGCTGGAAAAGCAACAATCTAACTCTGATTTCAGAGATCTATTTGTAGATTTCAGAGAGGAATTAGAGCAGAAAGCAGCGAGCAGATCCATCGCTGTGGAATCAGTGACCTACTTTTGATTTCTCAGTGAAATCTGAGCAAGTCTGAGGGGAGTTCAAGGCAAAAATCCCTAGCAGGGCCACGCTGGACAGGGAAGAGAAAGAGTGAAATTTGATCCCTGAATTTTGTCAATTTCAGAAGTTTGGGCCTCAAACTTTCTTGCTACAGATCAGCGAGCAGGGTGCCATCAAAAATCCAGAATCTGGAAGTGAGTTTTGGCTTCAAATTTAGTTTTTTGGGACCAACTTAGTTGCTGTCCAATCAGCAAGGACAGGGACATCAGAATTCCGGATTTTTTCTTGCATTTTTTTGGTCTTTACTCAGTTTGTTGGAGCCCCACATCTGCAATCAGATCAGCAAGCTACTCTACTCAAGAAACCGAAAATTTTGGTACCATTTTGGAGCTTCAAACTGGGATTTTCCGGAACAGCAGGTCTGAAAATTTGGGTAAAAGAGCTAAGAGGGTTCCTCTTTGTATTTTCTTTAATAGCACAGTCCTCAGAAACAGTTAAGTCTACTTTCCCTCTTTGTACAGTTATAAATTAGTCTTTTGACTTTTTTTTGAAAGGAAACGTCAGGCAATCTATTTCTATCTCTGAAAATGACCACTTCTCCGAGATCTGATCAACCCCTGACAAGAGGCATTGATGAATTAGAAACGGAATCTCTGAGGTTCAGTAAAGGGAAAGAATCAATGGAAGTTGAAGAACAGGAACAATTCGCCGAAGAACTCGACGAATTGGTTACCAAGGAGCAGTTTCTCCACTTGGTAACAGAGGTGGATGAACTGAAGTTGGCATTAGCCAATTTCAAGTCCAGTGTGGACGACTCTTTCGCTGAACTCAAAAGTTTGATTTTGAGTTCCGCGATAGGAAGCCTTCTCTCCACTTCTCAGTTGTCCCCTTCTCCACTTCCATCAGTTTCGGGTGAGCCTATGCAGTCTCACCCCAGTGCCTCCTACTTTTATTGGGGAAGAGAAGGATAGAAATGCAGACATTCTGCAAACCTTCCTCAGCAAAGGGAACAACATTCATGCTCTTAAACAGACCCCTGACCATTTGCAAGCAATAGAGGCCAGTCTTTCCTTAGGGCCCATGGCCTATAAGTGGTGGTTAAATCTCCAAGAGACTGGGCAGACTCCCCGGTCATGGAAGGCCTTTGAAGAAGCTTTCCTAAGAGAATTCCTACCAGAAAATGAACTTGATAGAGCATGGGAAGCCTGGGAGAGAACAGTAATGGACAAGTCCCTAATCCAATATATCTCGCAGTATCGAGAAGCAATTTTAAAAATTAAAAAATATGGATGATTATCAGAAAATCAGGGGATTTGTCCGTGGCCTCACAGATGAATATAAAGTAGAGGTCCAGAAAACTCATGTACTACCCTGGAGCATGCTCTCAGATATGCTCAAATCTATGATGATTCAGTGGGTAGGAAGAGGGCGAGACAACAGCCCCTTTCTGAGCAGCCTCCTCTGAAAGAATTTCAATTTAAAAAGAAATTTTTAAAAAGAAAGAAAGAAGATAAAATTAAAGGTGAAACTCCTCAAAAACGCCCTCCACTCATACAGCCCTTAAAACTAGAAGATTTTGAGAAAGCCAAACAAGAATGTTTGTGCTTTGTGTGTATGGGCAAGGGACACACAGTCAGACAGTGTCCCAAGGGGCCTTTCACTAAGAAAGATAAAAAAGATAAGAAATAAGTTCATCTTGTTCAGACTGTAAGTTTCCCCAGTGACTCGGCAGTTTCCGAGATCAAAGTGTATCATGAACATCATGAACACTGTTGCCAGCTGACCTCTGCAATGCTAGTGAGACCCTTCAACTTTGGGGCGCATGACCTAGTACGTATGCATGGGCAAGTTGGTAACCAGTTAGTTAGAGTTATGGTTGATGATGGGGCAACCCATAATTTCATCAACTACACCCTGGTTAAAAAACTTAAACTTCCAGAAGTACCTAGTCAGCATAGGTACATAGTTTCACTAGCTAAGGGTGAAGATAAGAAAATCTGGGAAACTATGGTAAGTAGCTTAAATCTTGGTATTCAGGGGTACCAAGATGAAATAAACTTTCAGATAATGCACCTGTATCGCACAGACATTGTTCTCGGGAGAGATTGGCTCTACAGTTTAGGACCTTCCCTCCACAGAAATTATCAGGAGAACATCCTCAGCTTTCAGCATAAAGGCCGAGAGATCCAGTTGCATGGGGAGCATGATGTTCCCAACAGCCCTATGGTCTGCAGTTCAGAGCTCTGTCAGCTAATCGGAGACGACGACCATCAGGTATTCTTATGTGACTTTCAGTTTACCCCTGAAGATTCTATTTCCAGTTCTTTACAGTAGAAAATCAGTAAATTAGGAACTTTATTGTCTAAATTTGAAGATGTTTTTCCTGAAGATTTGCCACATGGTTTGCCACCTAGCAGAGAGGTAGATCATGTAATAAACCTAGTGCCAGGTACAGCACCTGCTTCTAAACCCCCGTATCGGGTCAGCCGAACAGAGGATGAAGAAATACCTAGGCAGTTAAAAAATTATCTTGGGAAAGGCCAAATTCAGACCAGTAGTTCACCATGGGCCTCACCAATCCTTTTGGTGAAAAAGAAAGAGGGGCCTATGCGTCTTTGCATAGATTACAGAGCCCTCAATAAAGTCACAATTAAGAATAAGTATCCTATGCCTCGAGCAGACGAGTTGTTTGATCAACTCGACGGGGTTAAGTTTTTCAGTAAAATAGACCTCAGATCGGGATATCATCAAGTCCGTAAAAAGTCGGAAGATGTCCCGAAAACAGCTTTTAGGACTTGTCATGGTCATTATGAGTTTAAGGTGATGCCATTTGGGCTCACAAATGCTCCAACTACCTTTATGACCTTGATGAACAGTGTCCTCAGACCATACTTGGGTAAGTTTGTAGTCGTATTTTTAGATGACATCCTCGTCTACAGCAAAATGAGGAAGGAGCATCTAAAACACCTCAGAAAGGTGTTTCGACTGCTCATAAAGCATAAGCTTTATGCTAAACAATCCAAGTGTGAATTCTTCGTTGAAGAAGTAGCATATTTGGGTCACATTATCTCTTCAGATGGGATTAAGATGGACCCAAATAAGGTTAAAGCCATACTCAGTTGGCTGAGACCTCAGAATATTTTGGAACTTCAGATCTTTCTTGGTTTGGCGGGATATTACAGACGATTTGTCAAGGCATATGCTCAGATAGCAGTTCCCATGACAAATCTTCTTAAGGGGAAGGGAAAGGAGGTCATTTGGGAGTCCGTACAACAGGAGAGCTTTGATGCTCTCAAAACAGCTTTAGCTACAGCACCAATTTTAAAGGTCGTCGACCCCAATCAGCCATTTGTGGTCGAAACAGATGCTAGCGACTTTGCAGTAGGTGCTGTGCTAACTCAGGGTGGGCGACCAGTTGCGTTCGAGAGTAAAAAACTCGAGCCAGCTCAGACTAGGTACAGTGCCTATGAAAAGGAACTTTGTTCTATAGTTCATGCCCTTAAGACTTGGAGGCATTATTTGTATGGTGCCAACTTTGAGGTCCTGACAGACCATGAGAGTCTCAAATACCTTTGCAATGAACCTGAGCTTAGAGGTCGGAAAGCTCGTTGGGCAGAGTTGATGCAAGAGTTTGACATGTCTATCAGATATAGACGTGGAAAATTCAATACAGTAGCAGATGCCCTTAGCAGAATGCCTATGATAAACGAGCTGAGTTTTACTCAGATTTGTAATGAGTTACTCGAGTCCTTGAGAGGGAAATGCCAGCATGATGCATTCTTCTCTACTATCTGGAACTCAGTCCAGAGCAGACAGTTACAGACTCCAGAACCATTTCCCGGAGTTGGTGCTAGTTCATCCAAGAATACGGCAGCTTCCGTTGAGGATGATGATGAGTCCGAGTATACGTCGTCAGATGACGTTGAGGATTCTGAGCCTGTATTACCCAAGCAAACCCCAGTGGTTGAGGGTCAGTTGACTCAAGGATTCAAATGGAAACAGTATTCTATTCAGGATGAGTACTTGCTCTATAGAGATAGAGTATGTGTCCCCAATTCAGAGGATTATATGCAGCAGGTCGTATATGAATGTCATGACAATCCTAGTGCGGGACACCCAGGCATACAGAAGACCTATGAGCTTCTTTGTAGGCAATTTTTCTGGCTTAGTATGAAAAAGAACGTCCACCAGTATGTAACCAGTTGTCAGAAATGTCAAGTAAACAAAGCAGAGCGTTTAAAGGCAGGAGGGTTGTTGCATCCCTTAGAAATACCAGCTGGTAAATGGGAGAGTATCTCCATGGATTTTATAGTAGGCCTGCCTAAAACCCAAAACGGTAATGACGCTATATGGGTCATAGTTGACCGTCTGACCAAAATTGCTCATTTCATTCCGACCAAAACAACCGTTAGAGCTCCAGAGTTAGCGAGGTTATTTGTAGACGGGCTATTTAAATTGTACGGTCTACCTTCCGACATAGTCAGCGACCGGGACAGTAAGTTTACTGGAAATTTTTGGAGGGCAGTATTCCATGATCTCCATACTAAACTTAATATGAGTACCACCGACCATCCACAAACGGACGGTCAAACAGAGACGGTAAATCAAGTGCTGGAGGATATGCTTCGTGCATACGTCAGCAAAAGCATACTAATCGGGAGGAGTATCTCTCGATATTAGAGTTTGCTTACAACAGTACCAAACATTCAGCTACGGGATACAGCCCATTTATGCTGATGTATGGTTTTCAGCCACGATCACCCACAGCTGTAGGGTTTAAACAAGAAAATGTTGAAGCAGCCAGAAACTTTTTAGAGGACCTAAACCAGATGATAGAACATGCTAAGCGTAGCATTAGGCAGTCCCAGGATCGAGCCAGGCATTATGCAGATCCACACAGACGGGATGTGCAGTTCTCCACTGGTGAGAAAGTCTACTTGAGAGTCCCAGTCGACTCTAAAACCCTCAAATCAGGAGTGTGTGCTAAGTTGTCTCCAAGGTATTGTGGTCCCTTTACCATCAGTAGGAGACTAGGCGAGGTCACCTATGAACTAGAACTCCCACACAGCAGTAAGGTTTTTCCAGTCTTTCATGTAAGTCAGTTACGAAAAGCCTTAACCAGATCAGACAATCTGGTAGGGGACAGTGTTCTAGTTCTCCCATTGGATCCTCAGCAACCTCCACATGAACCAGAGGAGATTCTTGATAGTAGAGAGACGCAGACTCATCATACTCTATACCGAGAATATCTGGTCAAGTGGAATGATCAGCCTGTTGAGGATGCCACTTGGGAAAGAGGCAGCGTCCTTGGCAAGATTTTTCGAGACTTTGTCTTAGAGGACCAAGATGGTTCCTAAGGGGGAGGGAGTGTTACTTTCTCGTGATGTTACATCTCGGAATTCATGGCGTACTTCGTCAAGGTAAGTGGAAGACGGTATGCGAGGCTCAGAAGATGTAGGGGAAGTATCCATGGTCAAGGAATGCAGGAAGTGAAGAGAGTGTAAGAAAAGCTTAATATCGGAGGGAGCGGACTTTTGTCGCCCCAAATACGCTTTAGGTACACAAACGACACTAAGAGCAAGAAAGAAAATGACAAATGTCAAGAAAAGGTGTGGAAAGCAAGGAAAAACCAGCAAAGATACCTCTCGATAGAGCTCCAAGCGTGTGCGAAGAGTTTGGAAAATGTGACCACAAGGAGAATGAAAGTGGGCGCTGGACAGCCTCCAATCAATGCTGAAAATATGGCTGGAAATCTGTGGAAAACGTGATGAAATAGGGCGATGGACAGCCTCCAATCAAAACTGAAATATGGCTGAAACTCTGCTGGAACAATGGCTGAAAAATGTGATGAAGTAGGGCGCTGGACAGCCTCCAATCAATGCTGAAAAGGTGGCTGGGAACCCTCTCGTTGAATCAAGTGGAGGATTCAAAAAAAAAAAGAGGGAAAAGGATTTGGAACTCGTGCGCTGGAAATAATTTCCCCAAAAAAAAAAAAAAAAAAAAAATATCTGGCCGCCAAATTTAGCGGAAGTACTTCCGCTAACTATCTGCTAAAGCTCCGCCAAGGAAAATGCTCTGATGGGAGTTGGTCCTCCTCCAAACCGTGCTGAATGTTGCTGAAGCAAAGAGACGAAAGCCCTCAGCAAAGAGAGAAAAATCAGCAAGGAAAATGGGCACCCAATCAAAAAATCAGATCTGAAATTCAGCAATCAGGAAAGTGCTCTGATACCAAGTTATGATCTAAATCTTAAGTGTTGAATCAATGAAGCATAAAAGACAGCAATAGACTAAAGCCCTACAAGCAATAGACAAGACACTAGGTTCTCCCACGAAGAGCCCAAGCAATACCAATCAATAATTTGAAAAATGAGTGTACAAATGCCCCTATAAATACCCTACCAATGAACCCTAAAATAGGAATTCAAAAGTAAAGGGAGGCAAAATGTGGAGGGAAAATAGTGCGCCCTCCTACGGGCCCCCACTCCACATATAACCATATAATAAGGGCCCAAGGCCAATCAATGTCATAAAAAAGGACCCAGTGCGGGTCATAAGCTCAGGGGCCTGTACATGACTAATATAAAATGCTTAACCAGAAATATACATAACCAACAGTAAATGTAAAGAGGCCTACGGAATATATGCAGAGTAGCCCAGTAGGCCTGTATCCTGTAGTCCGTAACTAGATGTGATGGCTAGATCCATTGACTTATCTCCCTATGATGACATCTCTACGATTATCACCTAATTTTTTAAAGTAACAAATAGTCTTACTTTTTGGGGATTTCAATGCCATCAATTCATCCAAGAAGATAGTTATCCACGATATTGACATAGACCCATTGTGTCTATATGCGGTTGATGAGGTCGGGTTAGGTACCCATAGAGTATCAACAAAAAAGATGGGTTCGATTATAACATATGAGAGCATGGTTTACATCTAAGAGAGTCTCATGAGATGGTCATTTATAGTGGCCTTTATAGTTGGTCTTCATTAGGTGATTTCACTTGTCACTGACACAGTGATGGTCACAACATAGTTGACTATCTCACGGGATCACTCTCATGTCTTTCATACATTTATGATTTCATTATCTTTGCTACCAGCCCTTTTTATCGCTCATACCTTTCATTCAAACTCGACCTATTCCATTTGCATCTAGCTCTAGTTTCTTCACTGACCCACCACATGTTGCGATATATTTTTGCCCACTACTACACCACACTATACTTGGACTCTCTTCTCTCTTTATTGTCTTGCATGCCCTATGACAACTCCCTTGGTACATGAGCTACCTTTCTTTCATCTCCACTCCATATCGTCACTTTAGTCTCCTTCCCTTTTAAGTCTTTTAAGCCATCCTATGATATATTCCCTCATAGTACCTAGTATGATGCAGAACGTAAGCAACTCCACCAACAAGTCACCCATATCTGCCTTTGTAGCAACTGAAGCAATTGGAATAGTTGAAGCAATCGAAACAATGGAACCAAGAATAGCAACTAAACAATGCTCAAGCTCAATGGATATAGTAGGAAAGAAATGAGGAAAGTCCTCAAAATCAAGGTCAAGGCAGCTCGAAGCAGCACCAAGGCACTCGACATTAGCATCAAGGCATGAAACATCATCTGCATGATATCAAAGCATGCAACATCAACTTGTAGCTAATCTATGACACTATTATAGCATCAACTTGTATATGTGAATCGCTCTCACTGTGTGACAGTGAGTCTCACTCTATGTGATACTATCAATCTCTCATCCTCACAATATCACTCAACCTCGCTCGTAGAAGGAAGGTCACAAGGTGACTCAAAAATAGACTCGGAAGAATGCCCATCAATATCACTCTCAATATCTATGAAGCTAATCTCATGTATAGAAGGATTATTAGAAGCAGGCTCGTCATTGGATAACATAAGTAGGTGATGCCACTTTTACAAAGACATGCCACTCAGAGATAGATGGGTGCGAATCGACATATGTTTGCCACTATGGGAAAAAAAAGAACAAAAAAGAATACCATGCACAACAAAAAACGACAAAAGAAAAAATTAAAGAATAAATTAAAAAAACGGACAGAACCAATATAGAATGATTCAAATGAACATGGAATGCGGACAAAGCACAAACTCTGAGGGAGAGGATGGTAGTCGTCACCTCAATGCAGGCTCTAATCAGCACTCAAATGAAGCAAGTGAAGGCTGAAAAAATCACCACAAAAGGGAGCACAAAGTAAAGAAGTAAGCTGCCCAAGTATGACAAAAAATCCAGCAAACGATATCACTTTGGGACAATGTACAATATCTATTTCGTGCGTGATAGACTAGTTTAACTAGTTGCAACTAGGCTAGTGTGTTCAAGTTTGCTATCACAAAAACCCTAAAAAAAATAGAGAGATCCAGCAAGTGAGTGGTCAAGAAAGTGCTATCAAAATCTTCTTGAAGTAGGGCATTAGCCAAGAAAAGATTAGGAATGCCACAAAGACGATCGTGCCACCCTCCAAAAAGTCAAATCTGCCCAACAAAGTGCTCTAATACCAAGCTATATACTCAATTCACGAATATTGTATCGATGAAGCATATATGACTATTATATACATAGTCAAGCAATCTCCCATGAAGAATGGCAAAGAGCATTTGATATAATCAATGAAAAGCAATAGCACAAGTTCTCCCATGAAGAGCTCGAGCTATACCAAATCATAACCTGTCTAATGACTAAATGATAGCTCCATCTATCGCTTGGTTGATTTTCTACTACTATTGGACAACACTGTTACTTGCTGCCTTATTTGGTGGACGTTTTGGCAGCTTCTTCGCCATCTATCGCTTGCTAGACTTATGGGCAGTTGCATTTTTTTTGGAGGTGATCTCTTCAACTATTGCTTGCTGGATTTTTTTTCGATACATTGGGTGTAGCCTTGATCCTCTTTTGGCATCCCCTTTCTATCACCACCTTTTTCATCTATGGTGATTCTCCTCTCTATTTGTGTGATTGGTGTTCTTTGAGCCTAATTGAGGTGACGACAAGAGTTGCAGCCTTCTGGCATCCTGGGTTTGTGTGTTCCTACCTTGACGGGGTTCAATAGCTTGTATGGGGCAAGGTTTCACTATGTTCTGTAGTCCTATGGCTGTGATCGCGGGCCTCCTCTCCACATCTTGGATCTCAGGACTTCCAAACGATCTTCTAAATAGTGCCCAATTGTATTCAACTCTGGTTGACCGTGTCTTGCAACTTTGTTCTATCAACTCTCTTAGTAAGGGTAGGTCCACCAGCACATAGAGTGGTCGTGTGAAACCATCTTAGCTGAGGTACTTTCAGGGGAAATCAGAAGGTAACTTTGCTGGTGAACCGGTTGATCTCCTTTCAAGTAACTATAGACCCCTTTCGAGTCGGCTCCTGGCAGACGCACCAATGTTAGGGCTATTTCTAGTGGGGGATTGGTCTCGTCAGAAACTCCTAAAAGAGGAAGGGCCAACACTGCCCTTACGTCAGCGATCAAGTAGAAGCTTGACTACCCCGTGCTCCTCCCGCCAATGGAAATTTTCCATGCTTTCAGGAGTATGGTCAAAGGAGGGTGTGAACTTCTATTGTCGATGAGGTTCACTTCACTAGTACATTTCTGCTATCAAAAAATAGTGCTGCACCTTCCTGCGTAAGTGAAGATCACTTGGGACTAGGTACTAGTTACTATACAACACTAGTCAAGCATGCAGCGTATGTTTAATACAGTGCAACGCCAGCCAAGAGGGGACGCACTGATGATTTTTCTAGTCGTCTCTTTGCAGGTGTTGGCCCAAACTTGGAGGAGTCCTAGATGCCTCCAAACTCCCAGCCAGACTTTGTAATTGACACACCTGAGGATGCATCTGGCACGCAGAGGGATGAATTTTTTAGCACAGACTTGTAGATATTGATACACACAAACTATCATGTATACTGGCATCAGATGAGATGTATATATTTTTTTACAGTTTATTCGTGTCATGGCTAGTTTATCATGATTGCTTACAAATGGTTAGCTCTGTGAAATTTGAATGGTTAGTTAGAAATGGTTTGCTCCGTGCAAGATGAGAGAGAGAGAGAGAGAGAGAGAGAGAGAGAGAGAGAGAGAGAGAGAGAGAGAGAGAGAGAGAGAGAGAGAGAAAGCTTTATTAATGTCTTTTCCATGCCAAAAGGCGTATAAGACTAATGAAGTACATGTCAAGTATGTGGTAACCATGGGAGCATATAAAAACGTCTCCAACTGTAATAAAGAAAACATCTAGTGCAAACTAAAATAGACCCGTATGCGGGAGTGTGTGCATAATGGTCATAAGTATCTATGGCAAGATGTCAAGGCGGTGCTGCTGTTGCTGTGCTGATGCTGTAAAAAGATGTAATGCGGACCACAGACTGGGAAAGCGCTGGAGCCTGCCGGCATCGTCTGTGAGCATGAGCATGTGCACGTGTAGTAGTAGTGGTATTACGCCTCTGCGTGGAACGTCTGGTAATACTGGTGGTAACAGGATGGTGGGAGGTACACTGTCTCTGATCTCTATGAGCATGAGAGCGGTCGTGATCCTCGTCGTCGTCATAATCATAATCCTCATCAGGCACTGATCTCCGCCTAGTAAAGAATGAGGTAGCCAATGGCTGTGAGGTAAAATGCTGGGGTGTCTCGTATAAATCTCTCCGTAGTATGGACATCTCGCGTACCATCAGAGCGACACACCGTAGGTCCTCATAAGCTATGAGAGAGCGTAGAGTGGTTAGGCATCTCTCTGAATAGGCAATGATATCGCCCTCTGATCTCATAATATACAGGGCACCTAAAGATAAAGTGCTCCTCAGACTCCACCTCGCCTAGAGAACATAACTGGCAAATCTGCTCCACTCTAGGAATACCATGGAACCTCCCAGTCTCAATAGCTAGCTGATGAGAGGACACCCTGAGTTGCCCCAATGTGAATTTGAGGCAATGTGACAGTTCCGAGTCCAAGTAGCGTGGCATGACCGGGGTCCCTGATGCATCTAGCTCCATAAATCCGCTCCAAGAAATGAGTCCGGTAGAAAGCTGGCTTAACCCCTAACTGGTTACGCCAAGTCCGCTCTAGATATGTGCGATAGAGGAAGCGTCTAATATACTGATGTGTGCCTGAGGGGAGCTCTGTGATGGAGATGCCAAATGACGCAAGTAGGAGGTGAGAGGCCTGAGAGAACCATGATAACCTGTAGCCCTGATCGTGAAGACATTGTGAGGAGGATAGTGCAACCTGTGTGTATCGCCTGTCTATCTCTGGTAACGCCTGTATCCTTTGTATATAGGTGATGAGCTGAAGAGTTGCCTCGATTTGTATAGGTGGAACTGCAAACTCGGCCAGGAGAATCTCATGTGGAACGGAAGGCTTCGCTCGAATCAACCGAGCTAGCATGTTGGTCTGTAATCGTGAGAGACTGGCCCAGTGTGAAGAAGGGAGACCTGCACACCATGTCTCTGCCGCAGATAAAGCCGTGGGGGTAAGGATGGTATCAAAGAGGTGACACTTACTGCGAGCAACCTGGATGGACTTCCGGAAACAAAATCACTCTAGCTGAACAAGGGAGGCATGTCCCTTCCCCAGTTGAGTGGTAGCGCCTGTCTCATGCTAAAAGTAGGACCTGAGAAAAGGACCCCCAGGTAAGTGTAGGAAGGGACCACCTTTAGAATCTGCCCACCCAAAGAGAGAGAGAGAGAGAGAGAGAGAGAGAGAGAGAGAGAGAGAGAGAGAGAGAGAGAGAGAGAGAGAGACCAGCACATCTGCATCTCTCTCATAACATATGCATCATGTTCAACCATTCAACATAACACGCTAAACCCGACACCCTAACAAAGGGCACAGTTAACATAACACCCTAAACCCTAAGAAATCATCCTAAACCCACAACCCCACAGCCATAACCATCAAAACAAGCCACAACCATAATCATCATAACCACAGCCATTAACATCATCAACCCCACGTCCTCATTATGTCGTACGCATTGCACCACATGTATGTGCAGATTCAACATCACCGCAACACTTGTGTAGCATTAACTTAAACTTGTGTAGAATGCATCAATGGTCCACGAATACAGTCCACAGGTTCGTGATCCCGATACGAACCCAAGGGATCGAGCCTGGCTCGATTCGGGTATCGTTCGGTCAGAATGGCGTTTCTACAGGAGAGAAACGCAATTAGGTCACGTGAAATGGACTACTTTTGCAGCTTTCCGTCTGACGGCCCAATTTCTCCAAACGTGATCCGTTTTAGGTGCCATCTGTTTCGGCCAGTGGACAACCTTGATAGGAACCTGTGGGAACAGACAGGACAAGGAACATTAAACAGGGCTTCAGGGACACTTTGTCTAGTTGGGACAAAGTTCGACGTTAAACAGGGCTTCAAGGACACTTTGTCGTGGGACCTGAAAACTTGGAGATGTTTCGGAGCCCCCGTGTCAGTACTGTGCCATAAGTAATTAATAAGCCGTTGAAGTTCATCCAGAGAGAAACCGATCTCGTCAACCGAGCCATAGTAGTGTGTAGCTCTCGTGGTTCCCTGTAGTGAATGACACAGTTTTGCATAAGTAATTAGTAAGCTGTTGAATTTCATCTGGGGGGAAACCAATCACATCATATAAGACATAGTAGTGTGTAGGTCTCGTGGTTCCCTGTAGTGAATGACATAGTTTTGCATAAGTGATTAGTAAGCTATTGAAGTTCATCCGGGGGGAAACCGATCTCATCATATAAGACATAGTAGTGTGTAGGTTTTGTGGTTCCCCGTCTTGAGAGCTTGTACACATTTTTAACATCATGTACACGGGCATCAGAACAGATGTGTATATTTTTTTACAATCTATTCGTGTCATGGCCAATTTATCGTGGTTGGTCAGAAATGGTTAGGTATGTGAAATTTGAATGGCTAGTTAGAAATGGTTTGAATTCCGCAATTTTTATGGTTGGTTAGAAGTGGCTTGCTCTGTGCAAAATGAGAGAGAGAGAGAGAGAGAGAGAGAGAGAGAGAGAGAGAGAGAGAGAGAGAGAGAGAGAGAGAGAGAGAGAATTAGAATTAGAATTAGAATTATTATTAACGTCTTTTGGTACCCAAAGGTACATAAGACAAAAGAGAGTACAAAAGGTGAGGAGCATTGTCCGCATACGGACTTATTTACTAGTAGAAAAGAGAAGAAGACAAGAAACTAGCATATCTATCTCACTATCTCTAAGAAGAAGAAATATCCAAGCTTGACCACCAACTTGCGAGGGTACAATGCAAGAGCTTAACCACCTGCTCTGTGGAGGAGACTAGCTACGAGTAAGCTGAAAATAATGAGTGACAGTAGTAGTGGAGCGTGCTGTGGACTGGCGAGAAGCCCGTGAAGATCTAGTGATCCTGGATCTAGTAGAAATATGTGAGACTCTCTGTGTCTTCGATCTCCGAGTGGGGACTTCAAAATCCAAAACGGAAATCTTTCTTGACCTTATCAGGGTCGGGCTATGACCATATAGTGCGTATGTAGCTACGATAAATATGTTGTCTGATATAAGCATGAGTCCCGCTCGACAGATCAAGTATAGATAAGCCCCAAGTCCGAAGAAGGGCTGAGACACTGCCAAACCAAGAATGCTTGGCCCCCTATCCAGCAATGGTGCGTGATGAAGTGAGAGCAGCAACAATATATCTGGAAGTGTCTAACTCTGATATCCTGTGAAGAAAGGTAATGATCTGAAACATAGCACCGATAACCAGGGGAGGGGAAGCAAACTCCGCTAATATGATATCATGTGGCACCGAGGGCTTAGCCCTAATCATCCTGCTAAGCATGAGAATCTGGATACGAGTAAGATCCCTCCAAGTATCACATGATAAATCTGGACACCAAGTCTCAGCAGAGTATAAAACAACCGGAGATAGTGGTAGAAAATAGTAAGCATCTGGTAGTAGGGTCCTGTACATAATATGTGGAGCAGAATCTCTCCATATGAACAAGAGAAGTGTGCCCCTTACGGAGTCTGGTGAGGGCTGCCGGTCGAAATGTGAGTAGCGGACCAGAAAAAAGTACTGCCAAATAAGTGTAAGAGGTCATAATCTCAATCGGCAGCCCATCATAATAGAAGGTCACTTCTCTCATATGCTGTCTATTGGTGTTGAACACCATAATCTTGGTCTTCTTAGTATTAACTGTCAATCCCCAAAGCTGACAGAAGTGATGTAAAGCAGAGAGGTGTCTCTGCAAGCCAGCTGCAGAGGATGAGAGAAGAACCACATCATCAGCGTATAGGAGAATGGGGATAATAATATCTGCTAAAGCATGAGCAATAAAGGGCGAAATAAGATGTGCTACAGGTTTTAGGAAATCCACGTTTAGAGAATCATAGTCAGTGGCTTTATGAAGTTTGGCATGGTTAATGGCATTTTCAACCATGTGTGGAGTAAAAAGCGTGCAGCGGGCAGGTCGTGAGAGTAAGGTAGGAGGGGAGTCTAGGGTATAAAGTTTTGTGGCATATTCAACCCAAGATTCGGTTGCGATGGGGGCCAAAGTTGAAGAGGATCTGGTGAAATGTTTCCAGAAAAAGGAGGAGGAAGAGGAATCTAAAAAATCGACAAACCTTTGGCAGAGTGAGGCCCTTGTCACGCGAGAGCGACTTAAGCCTAGTTTTTACGATACTTTTTCTGGTGTTGTTTGAGTGTTGCAGGGGAGTGTAATCTGGCATTTGCCACATGTTTGTGAAGAGAGCGACATTCTGCATCATACCAGCGGTTGTGAACACGTCTATGAGATGATATCGTCTTGGTGGAAAAAGATGAGGACACTGCAGATAAGAGGGATTTAAAGAGAAAAATGGCTTGTTGCTCAACTAATGACATGAAAAGGGTTGTGGTGTAGTTGGCGAGTCTAGAGTGAGTAAAGGGAACACGTTTGTTAGTAGAAGAGGAGCGTGGAACTTTAGAAGACGGGGTTATGTGACCCAGTGAGAGGCGTAGGAGTGAGTGATCAGAAATGGTAGGAGGTGTAATGAAGAAATCAGAGATGTGAGGGATCAAAGCAGGTGATCCAATAAAGTAGTCAACTACACTATGTCCTCCACCATGAGGATAACATGTAAACGCTGATGAGGAAGGCCACTGTGTGAGGCCATTCAAGATGGCCAGAGAATGTGTCTCCGCAAGAGTAATCAACTGCTCTCCAAAAGATGTAACTGAAGTGTGTGCATCCTGTGATACTCGATCAAATCCCATATCCAAAGGATGAAGCCGAAGAACGTCAGTATCTGCATGAAATTTTTTCTGTCTAGAGCTAGTACGGGCGTTGAAATCTCCTGCTAACAAAATGTAGCCCTGTTGAGAAAAAACAGCAATATCATCTGAGAGTGCCTGAAATGGGTCCCCACCAAATTCAGCAAATGCCGAAGTCTGTGGAGCGAAGTAACATATAGCCATATAAATGTCCTGCGGTAATCCCAATAATGAACCAATAGTATGTAGCCATATATATCGAGCATACGGATCTTGCTTAACCATCTTAACTGCCGTGGCTCTGTATAAACAAGCTACTCCGCCAGATCCACGACAGGCTTTTCTCCTCACAAGTGGGTGAAAAACAGAATGCCAAGAGTAGTCCTATATATGTGGAAGAGGATGATATAAGGACTCATGGGTTTCAGCCAACAACAAAATGTCACATTTGCTTATAAAATCAGCAAAATCTCCTGCCGATGATGATGATAAAAAACCATTGCAATTCCAGAAGCCAAGTCCCAAAATGGTAGGGGATCTCGGGCAACTCATAAACCCGGGAGCCCCAAGTTCCTAGTGTGAGAGGAGGTCAAAATATCTTGGTTTGCCGTCGATAAAAATGACCCTTTGCCCTTTTTCTTTTGCCTCGTGAATAATCTTTTTCCTTGCTAACCATCGGGTATTTGTCAAATCATCATCCATATATATGAAAGTGCCTTTGAGTTTTGTTCTAAGCCGAAGGGCTGCATTGCGGTGTTCAAGAGAGCGAAATTTGATAAAAAGAACGTTGTCATCGAATTTACTACGCCATGCCATATCAAAACCATCAACAACATGAGATAACTTGGAAACGAGTAAATTTGTAGCTTCGTCTTTTGGTTTACCACCGTTGGCAATGCCTCTTACTCTAATATTAAGAGCCTTTTTAGCTCTTCTAGCTTGTTCATCCAAAACTGCCTCCAAATTGTTATCCATCATAGAGGCTAAGATATGGGGGTGATTACCTTGTTTGAGGATCGATGTCGTTTCTTCAACCTGCTTTGCAAGTGATGAGAGTTTGCTGCCCATATCATCCGGTTTGAAGAGTGTTGCCCATGTCTTTGTCTCTTCGACCTGTTTTTCCAAGCAAGATATTTTGTTGGAAGTTTCGTTCGAAGAAGGTACACGTTCTGCAAGCCGTTGCTTAAGATATACATTTTCTTGCTCAAGCAACCCCACCCGTTCTTTGACACCCACGAGATCTAGAGTCAATTTGCCATTCGCCATTTCAAAAAAGTGTAGTTGTTTCTTAATGCCGAGAATTTTGTTTCGGATGAAACCAATATCATAGGCATAAAGACTCTCAATTGGCTTGGAAGGAGTGTAATCGACCGTGGACAGCTGATGCGTTTCTGTGATAGCAAGTGGATTGTCAGTGAAAATAGAGGGTGCATCAGTGATACCTTCTAGTACAGCTAGCGGTGGGATTGCTGTAGGTGAAATAGCATCCCCCTCCCTCTCAGATGATGGAGGAGGAGAAGAGGTGAATAGAGGGGGGAGCGTAGGGGCGCCCCCTTTTTTCTTGGGAGCCATGGAGCTTTTCGAGGAGAATTGGCTTATAGCCCAGATTGCGATGGCTCTTCCAAGAAAATCAACCTTCTTTGGAGTGCGATGAAGCAGAAGGAGCAAGCCTCCTTCTTTGAAGTGCGACAGAAGGAGCGAGCCTCCTAAAAAAAAACAGGTGTTCTGCCTCTGATTATTGACAAATCAATTAGTCCAAAATGCGATGGATGGCAGAAACAATGCCCATTCTTTCAACCCTCTGTCAGCGATGGAAATGAGTAGTTTTTTGCCTCCTCTGTCAGCGATGGAAGTGAGTAACTCTTTGCTTCCTCTGGCAGCGATGGAATGTAGGTCTGCCTCCTCTAGCAGCGCTCTGACCAAAGGAGCTTCTGCCTCTGGAATGTGTTGATTCTATAGCTCTCTCAGATGTGATTGGAAGTAGTTATTATTTCCCTGGAAGCGCACCTGCAAACCCATGACTCCACCAGCGATGGCTTCTCCATGAGAGAGAGAGAGAGAGAGAGCGGACGACGTAGTATGAAAACTGTAAATGCTTGAGCTATTGTAGTACACAAGCGCATCTTCATGTCTCTTAGATCATATGCATCATGTCCAATCATTGAACCCTAAACAGTAAACCCCACAGCTATAATCATCATACACAGTTACACAAAAATTGAGAGCAGAAGGATAGCAGATGTACTTCACAGAAATACACCCCCCCCCCTGATAGCATTCCATAAACACATACATTACATTGCAATACGCCAGGCACGCGTTGCGCAGAAAACACACCGTACATTAATTCATCAGATGTGTCAAAATAACAATACGTATCCCTGCCATATACGGCTGGGGCTGTTCTTTACACTATGGTAGACACTAAATGCTACCTCATCTACTGCCTTTGCCTCCCGGCTAGCCCGAGCTACCTCCTGGTTAGCCCGACGGCGGGCCGCCCTTTCCCTGACCATGATGAGCTGTCGTCGTGTGAAGTTCATTCCAATCTGCTCATTTAAATCCAGCTCGACAGCGGGGGCAGGGGCGACAGCGGGGGTGGGTGGCTCCGATTCCGGATTTCTCTACCGGGTCTGTCGCAACATCTCTGCAATGTCTGCCTTTTGCTTCAGATGCCTTTCGTTGTGCCTTCGGACATCTTCCTCGAGCTTCCTCCTGGCTTCGCCCTCGGGCTTCGGTGGTATGCGCTCCGCCATCTCACGACGTCCTATTGCTTTCACAGCCTCTCACTGGCTCTCTCATAGCCTCTCACAATGCCTCTCACAGCCTCTCTCTCACAGCCTCTCACTGGCTCTCTCACAGCCTCGTGGGTGCCTATTTAACACCACAGCCTGTTCCCCCATGTGCAGTTGTTGATGATCCCTTCGTGTGCCGTTGTACCTGCCCCCATTTGTTGCTCCCCCACGTGCTGCACTCCCATTGGCCCCATGCCCTGCTCCCTCACAGTGCCTATGTACCTGCCCCCATGTGTAGCTCCCCCATGTGCTGCACTCCGATTGGGCCCGTGGTCTGCTCCCCCACAGTGCCCATGCGACATTGTACCTGCCCCGATTTGTTGCCCATGTGACGTTGTACCTCCCAAAACCCTAAACTTATCTCATCACATAGGGCCTATGTGATGGGATAGGTTTAGGGTTTAGGGTGATGAGATGGTACTGTGTAGGTCTTGAACTTCCCTGTGTTAAATGACACTATGGAGCATAAGTAATTAGTAAGTTGTTGAGGTTCATCCGGGGAGCGCATCATTTACCTGTATTTATAGAATAGTATAATATAGATTCGTCAGGGAGAGAGAGATAGCGAACTAGTCTACAGAGTTTTGGAGACTCAATCATAAATAATTAATAAATTAACACAAGATCACCCATCAGCGGCCATCTTAGATCAGAGATTGCATTCATATTAGCAGCCAACAACGAGTTGTGATCAACATGGATAGCTCGTATACATACCTGAAAACGTTTTTGCTTGAAGAAGGCGTTTTGGGATGGGCGCTGTCCAAACACTTTTTGCAAGAGAAGCAATGAAAAAGATGAAGAGGAGAAGAAGAAGTAAAGACCTCAAAGCAAGGCAGTGTGATTTATAGCAAAAATAGTGCGTCCGTTTGAAGCTTCATGGAAAGGACCATTCATTTAAGAGGGTACTGTTTTAAAAAAAACTCCCGCTAAAAAGTTCACACCTTTTAGGGGTATGCCACAGTTATGGACTTGGCTCTTTACATTCGCCACGTCCATTTGCACCTACTTTACCTTTACTTTTTATGCATAAGCAGGCCTTGGGCCTCTATTTTATTGTTTACTGAAAAAAGACTATATGGTTGGCCTTGGGCCCTATTATTCATTTATTGACATATTACCTTGGAGGGGGGCCCTCTTGGAAGGCGCACTATTTTCCCTCCCAGTTGACTATTATCCTTTGGACCCCTTTTTAGGGCTTTTTGTTGGGTATAAGTAGGGCTCCAGTGTCACTTTCATTTCTCAGTTTATGATATGGATCTCTCTCCTTTAGCCTCCTTAGTCTCTCCTTTTCTTGCTTTCTAGGATTAAGTCTTGCTTTTATGCTACTTTCTAGATTACTTGTGGATCCGTTCGTAACTGCCACAAACTTAGACAATTTAAAGCAAGCGGGGGTGGTATAAGGTTAGATACTACCCATGAGAGAGAGAGAGAGAAAGAAAGAAAGCTTTATTAACGTCTTTTCCATGCCAAAAGGCGTATAAAACGAAAATGGACTACAACAGAGTAAATGAGACTCGGACGGGACAATGCCATCAACAGAAAATTAAACTAAAACGTAAATCGCTCTGTAAAAAAGCTCATCTCTCACACAGGAGAGGAAATAAATGACCGTAGCTCAAACATCTCTCGTAGGGAAATTTTAACCAAGACCGGACATCCGTCTTGAAAGAGAGCCCGGAAACCGTTGGCCTGAGCATCTGCGATAATTTTCTTTCTCTCAGTCCATTGAATGGGCGTCAATTCTTCATCCATAAAACTAGTAGATCCCTTCAGGAAACCTCTTTTACGTAGAACCTTTTGATGAAGCAAAGCAGGAGAGGGAGGCGACGAGGTAAAGGGATTTGGAGCCATAATCGGGATGGCTGAGAAAACAAAGGGAGAAGGGGGAGGGGTTTTCTTTTTCCCCTTCCGATTCACTGATTGCCAATCAGCCATAATGGTCAGGAAGGAAGGTACAATGATGGGCCAGAAGAGAGAGGGAGGAATAGTGATGGAGGGATAGGAGAGAGGGGCAGCGAGGACAGGATCAGGTAGGGACAGGATCAGCGAGGGACAAGGGACATGGAGCGGTGGTCAGCAAGGGCAGCAAGGGACAGGTACCGAGGATGTGAGGGTCAGTGAAGGACAAGCACGAGGGACAAGATCAGCAATGGAGGGACAGGATCAGCGAGGGACAGGACAGGGAACGATGGTCAGGCAGCGAGGGACAGGGAGCAATTGACAGGCAGCGAGGGACAGGGAGCGACGGACAACAAGGGTCAGAAAGCGAGGGACATGGAGCGATGGACAGGCAGTGAGGAGCGATGGTCAGCAAGGGAAAGGCAGAGAGGGACATGCAATGAGGGACAGGAGGGTGCCACCATAGCTGAGAGAGAGAGAGAGAGAGAGAGAGAGAGAGAGAGAGAGAGAGAGAGAGAGAGAGAGAGAGAGAGAGAGAGAGAAATGTATTGATGTTTGTTGAGTGCCCAAGGGCACATAAGATAGAGTAAATAAGTATATATCTTGTAGGATCACTATCCATGTCGGACAACATAAAAAAATCACTAGTCTAAGAGGAAAAGACAATATAGAACTCTCTCTAGTTAGTTAAAGACACATCTAACATAGATAAAAAGCATATAAGAGCATATATACAACAGCTTAACCTCCAGCTCTGAAGAGGGTATAGGTGCAAGAGCTTAACCGTCTGCTCTGCTATCAATCTCAAAAAAAAAGTCTGATACTCATAGAAGATATGATCTGTGGTCGAGGAGCTCTGGTAGCTCTAGAGGCGCGTGTAGATCTGACAAGAGGTGGTGGCCGGGCACGCTGGGACTTCGCCCTCACCGGTATGATTGTCTCATCATCTGATAGGTCATCACGCTCCCGCTTCTAAAAGAAGCTAGTAATGAGATGCTGGCCCGAATCAGTAATACTCTCCGATGGTAACAAAGAGGCTCCCAACATAAGCATCTCTCGTAGTAAAAGGCCGACACATCTGGGATCCTGATACTCCAAAAAGGTACTGAGAGTAATAGGGGTGTCTCGATATAAACAATGATATCGACCTCGTATCTCAATGTATGTAGGGTAGATGAAGATAAAATGGAACTCATCCTCCACTACACCCAATGTGCATACCTGGCATATCCGATGCTCTCTCAAAATGCCTGAATATCTACCTGTCTCAATAGCAAGCTGATGCAAAGAGACTCATAATTGACCCAATCTGTCTCGAAGCCCAAAAGAAAGGGGAAGAGATAGATATAAAGGTCTAATAGGAAGTCCCAAACTGTCTCTGCGTAAGATATGTGCGCCATAAAAGGTAAGCTTGACTCTCCCATGATCAGGACGATCCCATACTATGTGACAATATCTACGATATAGTTGTTGTCTGATAAATCCATGAGTGCCCTGTGGGAGATCCAGCATCGAGAAGCCCCATGACTGGAAGAAAGCCATCACATCACCGTACCAAGAAGATCTAGCCTGCTGTCCAACTATAGTCTGAGAAGAAGTAAGCGTCGCCATCATGTATCTGTGAGTATCCATGGTCTCAATGCGATGTAGAAAGGTAACAATCTGAATCAGAGCCTCAACCACCATGGGGAGTGAGGCGAACTCCGCTAATTCTCATGAGGAACTGATAACTTCGCACGGATCATCCTTCCTAACATGGTGACCTGCAGGCGAGTGCCCTGAGATATCCCTGGGCACCAAACCTCGCTGAGTGCATAGCCACTGGTGAGACCACTGTAGAGAAAAGGTGGTCTCTAGTAGCAGGATCATGGATATGGTAAGTAGTACACACTCTCTCCATATGTACCAAGGCAACATGCCCCTTACGCAGGCGAGATAGAGCAGTAGAGCGAAAAGTGAGTAAGGGGCCGGTGAATAGTACACCTAGATAGGTGTAACAGGTAACAATCTCCAACTACTGTCCATCATAATAAAATGCGTCATCTCTCATATGCTGCCGATTAGTGTTAAACACCATTACCTTGGTCTTAGCAATATTCACCGTCAAGCCCCACACGAAGCAAAAACCATATAGATCATCAAGATGTCGCTGTAATCCAGAGACTGTAGAAGATAGCAATGCCACATCATCTGCATATAATAGGATAGGAATAATAACATCAGCAAGTGGACATCCATCACCACCCTCCTCCTTGATGATCCGCTCTAGGTCATCAATGGACAATGCAAAAAGGGTGGGAGAGAGTGGACATCCCTGCTTGACCCCCACTGTGCTCTGGATAAAAGGCAGCCAGCTGCTGCCATCTCGAAAACGTGCTAATACCCTCTCATATAAGGTGCTGATAGCCATGATGATATCCTGTGAGAAGCCAAGTGAAGATAAGCGCTGAAAAAGCAGGTGCCGTGGAACTGAGTCAAAAGCCTTGTGGAAATCCACAAAGCAGCAGTATACTCTCTGTCTCCGATGTCGAGCCTCGTCAAATGCATGATCAATAGTAGAATATCCGGGTCTAAAGCCAGCCTGTCCAAGAGCAAATAACTCATATGATTCCGCTTGGGATCCAACCATAGACAGCAGAACTAAGCCATAAAGCTTCGCCATCGTGTGACTGATCATGATAGTGTGGTAGTTATTGACGTTCATTGGATCACCAGCCTTGAGAATGGGATGGAGAAGATTTGTGCACCAATTGGTGGGGAAGCCAGAGGTTACAGACATGTTAAAAGTGTGGGCAATGTAAGGAGAGAGAAGTTGGGAGACAGGTTTGAGGAAGTCTGAGTTAATTGAGTCGACGTCTTTCGCTTTATGGGGTTGGGCTTTACAAATCGCGGATTCAACTTGGTCAGAGGTAAAAAGAGAAAATGTAGCGGGTCGAGAGATAGGGATAGGGGGAGCATCTATAGTGTATAATCGAGTAGCATATTCCACCCAAGAGTCGATATCAAAATAGGTGAAAGTAAGGAAGATTTCTTAGAAAAGATTTTTCAGAATAGAGAGAAGGAGGAAGAGAAAAGGGAGTCTATGAGTTTCTGACCATCTCTTGTTAGAAAGTCTCTTTTCTTTTTATTAACTACATGACGATATTGCTTTTCTACGTGGATCAAAAGATCAGGGGAGTGATGCATGGCGAATACCACCTGCTTATGTAAGGCACGACAATCATGATCATACCATCGGTTATAGGTCTTTCGATGAGTGGAATAGGTCTTGGGGGAAAGGCCTGGGTGGCGGCTTGTATAAGGGAGAGAGACAAGAAGCTGGCCTGTTGCTCGATAGGAGAGGAGAAGGAAAAATCTTGCAGAAGAGTGTTGAGCGTGTGTATGTATCTTGGGATGAGATGTGTACGAAAAGAAAAGTGAGGTGTAGTGGTCTTAGGTCGAATGGTTGGAAGGGGAGTGGTCTGGCTGACAGAGAGTAAGAGCAGCGAGTGATCAGCAAGGGTGGGAGAAACAATGTTAAAGCTGTGAATGTGAGGAATCAAGGCTGGTGAGCCAATGAAGTAATCCACCACACTATGTCCGCCTCCATGTGGATGACAAGTGAATGCTGCTGAATCTGGCCACTGTGATAAACCGTTCAGAATGACCAAGGAATGTGCCTCGGAAATCCTGAGTAACTGCTCACCAAATGTAGTAGAAGGGGTAGCCTCATCATGAGATGTCTGCTCAAAACCTGTATCCAAAACATGAAGCTGGAGATAGTTCGTCATTGCATGAAATTCCGTCTGTTTGGTGGCCGTGCGGGATTAAAAGTCACCTGCTAAAAGTACATATCCCTAGGGAGAAAAGATGGAAATATCCTCAGACAAAACCTGAAAAGGGTCCCCACCATAATCTACAAATGTCAAACTCTGAGGAGCAATATAACAAACTGCCAGGAAGCTATCTCTAGCCAAACCTAGGGAATGCCCAATTTATTGCAACCATATAAAACGTGCATATGGATCTTTCTTAACCAGCTTAAGAATATGACTATATTGGTCCTTGTATAAGCATGCCACCCCACCTGAGCCTTTGGAGGTCTTCCCCCGTAGGAATGGTCTAAGTACTGAGTGCCAAGAGAAATTTGTCACCATAGGGAGAGGGCGAAATTGAGACTCATGAGTCTCTGCTAGAAGTAAAATATCTATACGAGCAAGAAAGGACTGCAAGTCACTTGCAGAAGAGGAAGAGTGGAAGCCATTACAATTCCAAAAACCAATATGAAGCTTCATAGGGGATCTTGAGTTGCTTCCATGCCCGGGAGCCCCAATTCCCTATAGAGAGCGTTCATAGTATCGTGGCTTGCCGTCAATAAACTCCACCCGTTGCCCTTTTTCCTTAGCTTCTTGTATGATTTTTTTCCTTGCTAGCCATTGCGTAAGCTATGGACTCGGCTCATTACATTCGCCATGTCCATTTACATTTACTTTACTTTATGCATAGGCAGGCTGTGGGCCCGTTTTTATTCATTATTTGACATTTAGACTATATGGTTGGCCTTGGCCCCTATTATTGACATTTAGACCATATTATTGGCCTTATGATTGACTATATTGGTTATTTGGTCATATTACTGAGAGTGGGGGCCTTCTTGGAGGGCGCACTATTTTCTCTCTCAGTTTGGCCCTAGCCACTGGAAGCTTCCTTTTAGGGCTTCCTCTTGGCTATAAGTAGGGATTCTGTGTCATTTGTTACTTGGCTTATGATATGATCTCCTTCTTTAGTCTCTTTAAGCTTTCTCTCTCCTGCTTTCTAGGGTTAAGTCTTGCTTATGTGATGCTTTCATAGTCTAAAACTAGATCAGCCGTGGCTACGTTCATAACTTGGTATCAGAGCACTTTCCTGAGCATCTCCATTGAGCAGATTTTTCTCTCACAGGAGGGCGCCCATCTTTAGCTTGGATCTTCACCATTTTTCAGCCGGATCTTCAGCATTTCTCCACACTTGTCTTGCAGATTTTCACGACGGATCGGAGGAGGACAGGCGCCCACTTGCTGCCCATTTCTAGCGCCCTCTTGCTGGCTGCCTACTGCTACATTTTCAGTCTTTTTCCTCCCCTATTTTGGGCGCCCTACTGCCTCCTATTTGCTGCCCTATTGGGCGCCCTCATGCTTGCTGACCAGCGCCCTACTGCTCCTTCCTTTGCTGAAAATTTCCGCTTTTTGCTGCCTCTATTCGCCACCTTCCATCAGCCACTCCTAGCGCCCTACCAACCCATCTTTTTGATCCAATTTTTTTTTGCCGTTTACTACCTCTCTTGGACGCCCACACTCCACCATAGCTGGCGTCCTACATCTGCCTCAATTTCAGCTCACCCTCGTACACTGCTGTCTGTGTTCGCAACCCTACCCCGGACAATACAAACACGCCTAGATGCTTAGAAAGCCACTCCCACCCAACTTCATCGCGCATCGGGATTGCTCCCCGTCTTTATCGCAAACTTTTTTTTACCCTTGAAGGGCGATCTCTGATTTTTCAGCCTTGTTTCCTCGCTACCCGGTACCTCGACATATCGCCGCTATTTTTCAGCTCACTTTCGGTTGCGGTTACGAGGTATTTCTTACTTAGTTGTCCTTTCCGTTCATCTTACATCGCGAGTTCTATTGTGTCTTTTCATTGGCGTGCTTGTTGTGACGACTTATGTCCTCTCTTTCAGTTCGTCCAATTGTTTAGCACATTTCTTTTCTCGCTTACTTTTTCTTCCTCATGGCTAGCTCACCCACTACACCTGCGAGTCATTCCGGACCTTTAGATGAACAGTTTGCTGATATGCGTGACTCTCTTACTCTCCTCAGTAGTCGTTTCAACCAAATGATGACCGGTTTTACCACTCTATAGACCGGCTTTGCCACTATGCAGTCACAGATTGATTCCTTACAGCCACATGGACCTGGCAAAGTCCCTGTTCATTCATCATTTGGGTCTCCATTTGGACTTCCATCCTCGTCTACTTCCTTTGGCGGTGGGCCTCATTTTCCACCTAACCCACCACCCGGTTTTCCACGTCCTACAGCTCTTGAGTCACATTTTCCACGACATCTAGCTCCTGAGCCACATTTTGCTCGAGATTTTCGTGATCGGGTACAGCTTGCCACCTATTCTGGTTCCTCTGATGGGAACTTGTTAGAGAATTGGTTTGCAAAGCTTGATACTTATTTTCAGATATACCCTGAGACTGATCCTCAGAAGATCCAGTTAGCCGCCTTACATTTAGATGGACGTGCTGCCACTTGGTGGCGGGTCTACCGACTTGACCCTGATCGGGACGGTCTCCAGTTATGGCCTACCTTTCGTCGAGATCTTCGTCATGCTATGATTGACCCTCAGTGGCTGAGCCGCCAGCGTGATATATTCCGCAGTCTTACTCAGACTGGTGATCTTTCTTCCTATACAGATCAGTTTATGGACCTTTCCTACCTCTTTACAAATCTTCAGCCCACTGAGCTTATTTCTCGCTACATTGCTGGACTTCGTGGTGCTCTACGATACGATGTCTCTTCTTTCTGTCCACCCACACTTGTTGAGGCCATGTCCCTTGCTAGTACTTTACAGCATAAGTACCCTGATCCTGCTCCCTTTCGCTTTTCCCGACCCCGTCCATCTCTTTCACCTCTACCATCTCCGGCCCCATCTGCCCCATCCACTGTCGTCCCGACCTCTTCTCTTACTTCTCCCGCTCCTCGCCCTCCGCCTCCTCGTCCTGCTTTTGTCCAATGTTACACGTCTGCAGAGTTCGCTGACATTCAGCAGAAGCGTCTTTGCTTTCGTTGTAAGAGTCCTGACCACATTGCCCGTGATTGCCGCCAGCCCCTGCCTACTTCTACTGCTGTTTTCTACCATGAGGGCACTACCCCAGATGAGTCCGATATCTACACTCATATATCTGATGAGCCTGATGTATCTCCTGAGCCTTCTACTGATTTACTTCCTGCTACTTGCCATGCTCAGCTTGCTTATGCTACCTGGACAGGGTGCCCCGGTCCTCGCTCCATTCGGCTACATGTGCGCATTACTGGTCGTGAGTATATTGCTTTAGTTGATACCGACAGCACTCATTCCTTTATCAGCAGTTATGTTCTCAGCCGGATACGCGCTTCACCTATTCCTGCTCCACAACCTCTCACAGTCGAGGTTGCCAGTTCTCACTCATTTCCTAGTTCTCAGATGTTCAGGGATTATCCTACCGCATTGGTGATTTTTCTGGACAGGCAGATCTTTATATCATTCCTTTGGAGCGCTATGACCTTATCCTTGGTGCTGATTGGTTTGCTTCATTGGGAGCGGTTACTTTGGACCTGGCTCAGCAAACATTGACATTTGTTCATGATGCAGTGACCCACTCACTTGCTGGCATTGATTCTCCGGCGGATTTCCAGCTGATCAGCGCGAAGCAGTTTATCCGCAGCCTACCTAAGGCTCATTGTGCAGCTTTATTATGTGTTCAGCGTGCTGTAGCAGATTCTCCAGTGACTACCTCTCCTCCAGCAGCTGTTCCTCAGGTGATCTCTGACTTATTACATCAGTATGCATTTGTCTTTTCAGAACCTACGACGCTACCACCAGTACGTGATGTGAACCACCATATTGATTTGCGTCCTGGTTCTGCTCCTCCCTCCCGGCCTCCTTATCGTATGTCTAAGACTGAGCGTGATGAGGTTGAGCTTAAGATTACTGCTTTACTAGATCAGGGCCTTATTGTTCCTAGTCACAGTCCTTTTGGTGCCCCTGTTCTCCTTGTCAGTAAGAAAGATGGTTCCAAATGCCTCTGCATTGATTATCGTGCCCTCGATAAGTTGACCATCCATAACCAGTATCCTATTCCTCACATGGATGATCTCTTTGACCAGTTAGGCACCTCTCATCTTTTCTCTAAGGTAGACTTACGTTCCGGCTATCACCAGATTAGGATGCATCCTTCGGACGAACACAAGACTGCGTTTCGTACCCATCTTGGTTTGTATGAGTTTCGTGTTCTTCCTTTTGGTGTTACTAATGGTCCGCCTACGTTCCAGAATGTGATGAATAACATCATGCGTCCTCTCCTTGGTCGTTGTGTTTTAGTTTATTTTGATGATATTCTTGTTTTTAGTAAGACTCTTGATGAGCATGTGTTACATCTTTCATCTGTTTTTCAATTGCTTGTTCATCACCAGTTGTTTGCTAAACTTTCTAAGTGTTCCTTTGCTGTTGTTGAGATTGAGTTTTTAGGATTTCTCATTTGTGATGGTCGTATTCGTTTGGACCCTCATAAGGTTCGGGCAATCGCTGATTGGCCTGTTCCCACAAATGTCCAACATGTTCTTATGTTTCTTGGTCTCACTACTCACCTTCGTCGTCCTGTTCCTCACTTTGCCACTGTGGCTGCCCCTCTTCATGCCCTTTTGAAGAAGTCTAGTGCTTTTGTTTGGACTTCTGATTGTCAGTTCGCCTTTGACACTCTTCGTCGTGCTGTTGTGGAGGCCTTTGTCCTGTGTTTACCACAGTTTGATCAGAAATTTATTGTTGAGACCGATGCTAGTAATGTTGGTTTGGGTGCCTTGCTTCGTCAGTCTCAGTGTATTATTGCTTATGAGTCACGTTGTTTACGCTCTTATGAGCAACGTTATTCTGTCCATGAGAAAGAGCTTCTTGCCATTATCTATGCTCTTAAGAAGTGGCGCCATTACCTATACCGTGTTCCTTTTGATATCGTTACCGATCATCAGTCCTTACGTTATCTCTTCTCCCAGCGTGATCTTAGTGATCGTCAGTTTCGTTGGTTGCAGTTTTTACAATCTTTTGATTTTTCTATTTTGTATCGTCCTGGTCGTGTTAACACTGCTCCTGACGCATTCTCTAGACTTCCTGCTTTATTGAATACCCTTGTTGCCACGATCCCTTCCTGGTTTAATGATCTTCCATCTGCTTATCTTACATGTTTTGATTTTCGTGATGTTTATAGTTTTGCTCCACCTATGTCGTCTTCACCTCATCAGGCTTATTCCATTGTTGACCACCGTCTTTATCATTATGGTTCTCTTTGTATTCCTAGTTCTTTGGGTATCCGTTCTCAGTTGTTGTCGGATGCTCATTCGTCCCCAGTTGGGGGTCATTTTGGTTTTCAGAAGTCTTATGCTCGTCTTAAGGATCATTTCTATTGGCCATCCCTTAGGAAAGAGCTTGTTGTACTTATTCGTACCTGTCCTTTCTGCTTACGTAATAAGTACTCTCGTGCTAAGTCCGCTGGTTTGCTTCAGAGTTGGCCTATTCCTCACCGCCAGTGGACTGATATTTCTATGGACTTCGTCATTGGCCTTCCCCGCACCCGTTGTGGTCACGATTCATGTATGGTGGTAGTTGACAAGTTCTCAAAACAGGCACATTTCATACCCGTCCGCAGTACTATCAAAGCAGAGCAGTGTGCACGCTTGTTCCTTTCAGAGATATTTCGCCTACATGGGTTTCCTCGTACTATCCTTTCTGATCGGGATAGTAAGTTTACATCATTGTTCTGGACAGAGCTTATGCGTATATTGGATGTACAGCCTTTTATGGGGTCTGCTTATCATTCTACTTCTGATGGGCAGTCTAAGGTCCTTAACAGGATCCTTGAGGATTATTTGCGCCATTTTGTTACTCCTTCAGGGAAGGATTGGGATCAGCACTTATGTTTGGCAGAGTATAGCTATAACAGCTCTGTTAGTACCAGCACCGGCGTTGCACCATTTTTATTATCTCATGGTTATGCACCTCTTTTACCTGGTATTCCTCTTCCTCCTGAGGATACACCTGTGACACTGTCTTCATTTCTATCAGGTGCTCGCGAGCTTATTCTCCAGGCCAGTTCCCATTTGCAGCAGGTCCAGCAGCGTTATCAGGCTTCAGTTGATCGTCATCGACGTCATGTTGAGTTTCATGTTGGTGATATGGTATATCTACGCCTACGGTTTGCACGTCATCATTTTATTCAGGGCCATGCTTCTACTGAGAAGCTTGCACCACGTCTAATGGGCCTTATTGTATATTGGATGTTCTTAGTCCAGTTACATATCGTCTTCAGCTTCCTGCTTCCACACGTGCCTGTGATATATTCCATGTCAGTTTATTACGTGCTGCTATTGAGGATGATGCTCCTCGTGATGCTGAGTTTCCTACTGCACCGGATCTCTTTCCTTTATTACCTGCTGCTATCCTTCAGGTGCATTTGCATCATAGTCGACGCCGCCGGCAGATTCAGTTCCTAGTCCAGTGGGATGGTCGTCCTGTTGAGGAGGCCACCTGGGAGCCTATTGATGTCTTTTATCATACACCGTCACTTGCGGATCAGGCTCGTGCTCTTGCCGCACTTGTTGATTCCTCTACATCAGCTGTTGCTCCAATTGTTACTACACCAAATGCTGTTCCAGTTGATCCTCCAGGGCTTGCTTTTACTTGATCCAGTCCTTTATGGCAGTTGGGTCTTATTTTTGTGTCGGGGAGAGTTATGGACTCGGCTCATTACATTCGCCATGTCCATTTACATTTACTTTACTTTATGCATAGGCAGGCTTTGGTCCCTTTTTTATTCATTATTTGACATTTAGACTATATGGTTGGCCTTGGGCCCTATTATTGACATTTAGACCATATTATTGGCCTTGGGCCCTATGATTGACTATATTGGTTATTTAGTCATATTACTGAGAGTGGGGGCCTTCTTGGAGGGCGCACTATTTTCCCTCTCAGTTTGGCCCTAGCCACTGGAAGCTTCCTCCACCTCTAGGGGCTGTCCGTTAAAGGTAAGCTCTTGTCACTGCATGAAGGCCCGAGAGGTATTGAAGACCATAACTTTGGTCTTCGAGAGATTCACCCCTAGACCCCACTGAGTGCAAAAGGTGTGTAAACAGTCCAATTGTCTCTGTAGTCCCTCTCTGGTACGGGAGACTAGTACCACATCATCCGCATAGAGAAGGATGGCAATCAGAATGTCCCCAAGCCGACAACCATCCCCACCGCACTGAGAGATGACCTGCTCTAGCTCGTCAATATATAATCCAAAGAGAACTGGTGAGAGAGAGCATCCCTGCTTAACCCCAATAGTACTCCAGATTTGCTCAGAGAGAGAGAGAGAGAGAGAGAGAGAGAGAGAGAGAGAGAGAGAGAGAGAGAGAGAGAGAGAGAGAGAGAACATATTGCTAGGTAGTTCATACGGCAAACCTGGAAAATTTTCTTGTTTGAGCAGTTTGTCAATGATAAGTTAAACTCTGCTTCTAATGAAACCATTCCTTTGAAATGCATCAATCAGTGTCCGTACTTCATTAATGAAACTGAGATGCTTATCACAACAATACATAGCAGCAATCACTTGTGAAAGGATAACATTGTACAAATTAAGAATAGGTCTGTTGGAAGAAAGATGTATGTATTGTAAGAATTGAAAAGGCAGTTCCTTCTTTTTGTCAAATTTGGTAAGGTGTTTTGTCCCGATGAGTTAAAAATGCAACCACAACTGATCTAAAGCTAAGCTATGAAAGCATCACATAAGCAAGACCCAACCCTAGAAAGCAAGAAAGAGAGCTTAAAGAGACTAAAGAGGAGAGAGATCAATATCATAGGTGAATAACAAATGACATAGATTCCGTACTTATAGCCTAAAGGAAGCCCTAAAAGGAACTTCCAGTGGCAAGGGCCCAACTGGGAGGGATAATAGTGCGCCCTCCAAGAAGGCCCCCATTCTCCAGTAATATGTCCAAATATCCAAGTAAGGCCCAAAGCCAACCATATAGCCTAAGTGTCAATAATGAATAAAAACAGGGCCCAAGGCCACCTTATGCATAAAGTAAAGTAAATGTAAATGGACATGAAATGCATATAAACCAAGATGAGTACAAAAAGCAGTCTTATGTTCGTCAGAAGGGTGCATCCTAACTTGGTAATATCCAGAACAAAGATCTATCTTAGAAAAGATCTTAGAGGTACCGAGCTGGTCAAAGAGGTCATCCATGTGCGAAATAGGGTACTGATTACAGATAGTCAACTTATTTAAAGCACGATAGTCAATACAAAGACATTTGGTACCATCTTCCTTACTAACCAGGAGAACAGGGGCACCAAAAGGGCTGTGACTAGGAATAATGAGGCCCTGATCTAACAAGGCAATAATGTGGAGCTCAAGCTCATCACGCTCAGATCAAGACATACGATAAGGGGGGCGGGAAGGAGGAGCAAAAGAACCAGGACACAAGTCAATATGGTGGTTCACGTCCCGTAATGGTGGTAGCGTCGTAGGTTCTAAAAAGACAAAAGCATACTGATGTTCAGAGATCACCTGAGGAACAACTGCTAGAATAGAAACTGGAGGAACTGGTACTGCCCGCTGAACACATAATAAGGCTGCACAATGAGCCTTCGGTGATCAACTGGAAGTCTCCCTGAGAATCAATGCCAATAAGTGAGTGTGTAACTGCACCATGAATCAGCACCAAGTATAAGATCATAACGCTCCATAGGAATAATATAAAGATCTGCTTGTCCAGAAAAATCTCCAATGCGGTGTGGTAAACCCTGAAACATCTGAGAACTAGGAAAAGAGTGTGAACTGGTAACCTCAACTGTGAGAGGCTGTGGAGCAAGAACAGGTGAAGCACGGATCCAACTGGTGATATAACTACTGATAAAAGAATGAGTGCTGCCGGTATCAACTAAAGCAATATACTCACGACCAGTAATGCGTACACGTAACCGAATGGAACGAGGACCAGGACGCCCTGTCCAAGTAGCATAGGCAAGCTGAGCATGGCAAGTAGCAGGAAGTAAATCAGTGGAAGGCTCAAGAGATAGGTCAGGCTCATTAGAAATATAAATGTAGATATCGAAATCATCTGGAGTAGTGCCTTCATGGTAAAAAACAGTAGTAGTAGTAGGGAGGGGCTGACGACAATCAGGGGCAAAATGGTCAGGACTGTTACAACGAAAGCAAAGCCGCTTTTGCTGAAGGTCAGCGAACTTTGCAGACGTGTAACGTCGGACAAAAGCAGGACGAGGGGTCAGAGGACAATGAGACGAAGGGACAATGGAAGGAGTCGGAACAGAAGGGAAAGGTGTAGAGGTGGACGTAGCAGAAAAAGATGAAGCAGAAGGATTGGGTCGAGAGAAGCGAGAAGGAAAGATGTTAGAGTATTTGTGCTGTAAAGTACTGGCAAGAGACATCGCCTCAACAAGTGTGGGGGGACGGAAGGAAGAAACATCATAACGTAAGGTACCACGAAGCCCAATAATGTAACGAGAAATAAGCTCAATGGGCTGTAGATCTGTGAAAAGATAAGAAAACTCCATAAACTGATCTATATAGGAAGCAAGATCACTCGTCTGAGTGAGACTACAGAATGAATTACACTGGCGGTTGAGCCACTGAGGATCAATCATAGCATGACGGAGGTCACGGCGAAAGGTAGGCCAGATATGGAGCCCTTCTCGATCAGGATCAGCTCGATAGACCCGCCACGACATGGTAGCGCATCCATCTAAGTGTAAAGCAGCCAATTGGATCTTTTGAGGATCAGTCTTAGGGTAAATCTGAAAATAGGTGTCAAGCTTAGCAAACCAATTCTTTATAAAGTTCCCGTCAGAGGAATCAGAATAGGTAGCAAGCTGTACCCTATCATGAAAATCCTGAGCAAAGTGTGGCTCAGGAACTGGGGGATGTGGAAAGAAACCAGGAGGTGGGGTAGGAGGAATGAACTGTCCACCACCAGGCTAACTAGCAGAAGAAGGTGGAAATCCAAATGGGGGGGGAGTCCCAAATGAAGGATAAACAGGAGCTTTACCAGGACCATGAGGCTGTAAAGAATCAATCTGTGATGGCATAGTGGCAAAGCCGATCATAATCGTATCTAGGCGAAGAACGAGGCTGAAAGGGTATCATCCATGTGACGAAACTGATCGGATAGGTTCTCAGGGTAGGTGAATGTGCCATAATCAGGAAACTGCTAAATGTGAGACAAGATGCTAATCAAGTGGACGAACTGAAGGAGAGGACATAAGTCGTCACAACAGGTACGCCGATGAAAAGACGTGACAAATAGTGTAGGTAGTACCTCGCAACTGCAAACGAGAGCGTGCTGAAAACGGTAGTAAAATGAAGAGATACCGGGCAGCCACCAAATAGAGATAAAAAATGCTTTTGGGCCGCTTTGTAGCTGAAAATTGTGCGAAATGAACTGGGTATAGGCTGTAGAAAGCTGTTGGAAATGTGCACGGACAGCCACCGATCAAATCTATCAAGGAATTGCTTTGGAGCTGGAAATTTTGCCAAGTATTGGGGCTAAATGGGGCGCTGGACAACTCTCATCAAAGAATAGCCATTTGTTAAGATTTAGCAACATATATCCTCAAATATGAATCTCATTTCGCAATCCTCATGGATGGACAAAGCTGTGCAGCTAACTGAACAGTTCTTGAGTTAGAGGGATTTCTTTAATTGTCTTTAATGATAAGATATGTGCTAGAACACCTCTCAAAGAATATACAGTTGTTAAGAGTTTAAGAGTTTAGGAACATCTAACTCAAAAGAGATGCTGAAAAAAAAATGCTTCAAGTAGGCTGAAAAAAACACATGTATGAGGGTGGAGATGGGTGCTGAACAACCTGCAATCAAATGTGGATTTGGGATAGCAAACGGAGGCGGAACGAAGTAAAAATTGGAGGGGGATGGGCGCTGGAAGGTGTGAAAAATGGCTGCAAACAGAGACAAAAACAGACGAAAGTGAAAGTATGAAGGGGCTGGACAACCTACAAACAAAAGTGAAGAGAGGGCTGAAAAGGAAACGGACGAAAGAGATGAGGAAATTGGGCATTGGACAACTTGCAAACAAGCTGGATTTGGGTGCCAGAAATAATTTGCCAAAATCAAAAGTTTTTTTTTTCTGGCCGCCAAATTTAGCGGAAGTACTTCCGCTAACTGTCCGCTAAAGCTCCACCAAGGAAACTGCTCTGATGGGCGTTGGTCCTCCTCCAGACTATGCTGAATGTTGTTGAAGCAAAGAGATCAAAGCCCTCAGCAAAGAGAGAGAGAAAAAAATCAGCAAGGAAAATGGGCGCCCAATTAGAAAATCAGATCTGAAATTCAGCAATCAGGAAAGTGCTCTGATACCAAGTTAAGAATTCAACCACAATTGATCTAGAGCTAAGCTATGAAAGCATTACATAAGCAAGACTTAACCCTAGAAAGCAAGAAAGAGAGCTTAAAGAGACTAAAGAGGAGAGAGATCAATATCATAGCTGAATAACAAATGACACAGATTCCGTACTTATAGCCTAAAGGAAGCCCTAAAAGGAACTTCCAGTGGCAAGGGCCCAACTGGGAGGGATAATAATGCGCCCTCCAAGAAGGCCCCCACTCTCCAGTAATATGTCCAAATGTCCAAATAAGGCCCAAAGCCAACCATATAGCCTAAGTGTGAATAATGAATAAAAAAAGGGCCCAAGGCCTGCTTATGCATAAAGTAAAGTAAATGTAAATGGATGTGGCGAATTTAATGAGCCGAGTCCATAACTCGGTGTCTGGGTCAAAAGTAGTGGTAATTATAGTATTCTTCTTTTTTGTGTTGCAATCAATTTCAAGAAAGTTCAAGGGGTAGATCCAAAATGGATTATCGCTTGATCTTTCTTGAGATTTATCCAAAAACAGTTGATGTCAAGATTATTTATAAAGCATATATCATCAATATATCTAAATGAATGCTTGAAGGCATCCATATAAGCAGTTTGCCCGGGTTTGGCGAGTTTCTTAATGAATTGTGTTTCAAAAACGGAAAGATACCAATTACACCAAATGGGTGAACATGAGAAACCCATAGGGATGCTCCGAATTTGACGCCAAGTGTGATTACCAAGTCTGACAATACAATGATCAATAAGAAAAGAATTCCAAATGCAAACATCCATTACATCAGCAGTTTTTCAACCCAACGAAATTTTATTGGTCCAAGACCATTTGAAATCTTTTTTGTCTTGTAGCCATTTGTAATGAATTTGTGAATTATTGGCATGTTTGAAAGTGGAGCGGATTAACTTATTCATAATAGTTTTCAGGCCCTTTGGACCGTCAAGTGGAATATTTTCATAGCATTTAGAAATATCAGTAGACCACATATTATAGATGCGCTCAGGAATATTGAGGTAGAAATCAATAGATGAATCACACTGCCAGAATAGAGTAGTATCCACATTTAGGTAGCTCTTGTACGTGGTTGTCTTAAGGCCTGCATTTTCCATCAGAAAAGGATGCAGCATACCAAGAACGCCTGTTAGGAAAATAGCGAGGATGCTGCGTTGGTGATTAGAGGGAGAGGGAGATGGATGTGGGGTAGATGGTAAAGGGAAACAATAGGCGTGAGTGATCAAAAAGAGCACTGGTGGAAATATGGAAATTTGAGATAAATGGAATGAAAGAGGGTGATCCCATGAGATAGTCCACCACACACTGTCTGCCACTAGGAGGATGGCAAGTAAATCCAATAGAGTAAGGCAAACAGGCTAGGCCATTAAAAATGGCTAGATCATGTGCCCCTCCAAACTGAAGAAGACACTCATCGTAAGTAGTGACCGGTCCAAGAACATCAACAAAGGTCCTACTCATACCCATATTCGTTGCATTAATGGGCTGTACGCGAAACTGATCCGAGGAATCATGAAACTCTGTCTGACGTGAGACAATTATGGCATTGAAATCACCAGCCAAGAGTATATGACCACGCGCTGAGTATCTAATTATGTTCGGTGATAGATCAGTGTATGGAGAATCAGCATCTGCAAAAGAGGATGTCATAGGTGGAAAGAAACGTATTGTCATGAAGATATCTCTGTCCAGGCCTATATCATATCCAGTAAGGCGAATCCAAAGATACGTGCATGTACATCATGACCCATGAACTCAATGATAGACTGTAGAGTCTCTCGGTACAAACATGCCACTCCACCTGAACCTCTACCGCTCGCGGAACGTGTCATTGTCCGGTATGTAGAATACCACTGAAAACCTGAAAAATATGGTAAGCCTCTCTCACTACTCTCATGCGTCTCAGTGAATAGTGGTATATCACCATGTGCTATAAAATTAGCTAAGTCTCTAACTGTTGCTGCTGAATGAATCCCATTACAATTCCATATTCCGATCCGCAACATGTGTGAGTGGGCCCTCGGGACCCACCCGAGCCCGACCCCAAATTCCTAGGCACTAGATGTAGTTGGTCCGCGATCCAAGTATCGAACTTGACCGTCACGATAGATGACAATTCTACCAGATGCCTTGGCATTTTGGAAAGCTTTCTTACGTTGAGAGAGAGAGAGAGAGAGAGAGAGAGAGAGAGAGAGAGAGAGAGAGAGAGAGAGAGAGAGAGAGAGAGAGGTACGTAGAACAAAAAAAATTACATTACAATTGTAATTCTCATTTTGGGAGAGTAATATGTCATTGATTTCAAAAACAGTTACAATTTGATGCAATACAGGAATTAGTAAATTTATGTAAGTCATGATAAAGCCAAATGAAATAACAATGAGAGTAATAATGATTATTTTTAAACTACTTACTATTCTTGATAACCTGAGGTTGTGGTTGAACTAGTGATTCAAGATTTGACAATGTGTCTTTGGTCTCGGTGTTTGCATGGAATATTTGAATTATCTTCTAACTCGATATATCTCTGTCGAAAGTTGAGGTTTGGAGAAATTGGAGGTAATTTACATTTAGGAAATGTGATGTGAGAGAAAGAGACATGATATGAGAGCAGTGCATGATTTTTGACGACTATATGCATGATGAGGGGAAACAATAGTTGCTCTAGTTATGTTTGGTATGTAGTGGGTTTGCATGGATACATGTATAGGCACTCTAGGGCCTATATAGGATTTGTAGGAACTCACCCTCCTCCATATTGAGCTTTCGGCTTTTTGGTCACCAGTTTCTCTCCTCATCAACATTCACAAACCGTGGCTCGGGGATGAAACTATCGTTATTTGATGTCTAGCTTCTAGTTGGTTGGGTGATTTGATTCCACTGTTACAGGTGTTATTCCTTACAATAAATACGTACGGAATGTGTAGCTATGTTCAAAAATAGGGCCCAATATAGCAAAACTCAATCAAATGGCAAAATTTTACCTTGAGTTATAGAGCCCATTTATCCCATATGGTAGAGCTTAATGAATAATGAATATAACACAAATTATTTCGTATGGAATTAAATGGTGATGTCTAATTTTTTAAGTTAGAATTAGGGTTAGATTTAGGATTTGGAAAAATACTCCAGAAAGAAAATGTTCCAATTAGAGCCAAGAAAAAAGGAAATGACTGAAAAGGATGGGATGAAAGCAAAGGGGGAAAGAAAAGAGTGGAAGAGTGTCTCTAGCCAGTACAATATTTGTTACTGCAACATCACATGCCTCCCTTCCAAGGATACGCAAAATGATTACATGCTAGCATCAAAACGATCGGATTTGAATGTGATCAAAATAACTTAATAACCATCTCTGATAGTACACATTTGAATGAAACATAAAATTTTGCATGCAACTTTGGCGAAGCATAGAAGCTGAAACACTAGTGTATTTACCATAAAGGCCATCCATGAAGTTCAAACAATATTTTAAATTACCATGCTTTTCCTTTCTATACGTGAGAATTGGGCTTCTCCCAAAGAAGAAAAGGAAATGGAAAAGGAAAGGAAAAATAAGAGGGAAAGGGAGGAAAAGGAAAAAGAAGGGGGAAAGGGAAACCCTAACCGCGCTTCTTTCCTTCCTCGCCAGATCTTCTTTCGGTTTTGCAAACTCTACTTCTGTCGTCGCTCGGCTCTCGAGCTCGGCTATTCTGCAGGAAAGAAGTGCATGCGTGGTCACAAAAGGGACATAAAGCTGAAGCTTGAAGAAGAAGGGTGACCTTCATGCAGGATTGAAACCCTAAATCTCAGTGCTTTTGTATATCGGGATGTGTTATGAGGTCGATGCTGTCTAACCCTTCGGAAGAAAGCAAATGATGGCGGAACACCACAGTATATCTTGAACAGTCAGTCTCATCCGAAACAAAAGAATAATAGTAGATGTGAAGGGCAAAAAGGTTGATTATGGTGTCTGTTCATAGATCAGAAGGCAGTGGGGGTATGGATTGTGACGCTAGTAAACGACCGGCGTCTGTGCTTGGAACCCTATCAAACGGCACAGCCAAGAAACAGAATACTGATACCAACAAGCGTTTCCAACCACCAATACAAGGATGGAGAGAGTACGATTGATTGGGCTCGTTTTGTCTACGTTCCGCATTTGCTAATATCACATGAATGTTGTTGGAAAAAGTTTCTCTTAGAGCTCTTTTTTTATTGCCTTGAAAGAGACTTCTTTCTACTGTAACTATGAAGATAATCGTCATCAATCTTTCCATCCTCTGTCTTGTATCTGTAAAACATCTCGAAGCCATGTTTTGCTACAAACCTCTGAGCACCTGTACGCTTTCAGTAACAAGCAATGAATGTGGTTGGAAACAGCCCTATAACTCAAAGAAATGATGACCTTAATCTCTGAAGTGCTAATTGCTATGAAAATATTTGGTTTGAGTAAATGTGGACGTTTTAATTTGTACTTTCTAATAATGCTGGCTAGGGATAGCTGTTTCAAATTTGGAGGTAATTTCATCTGACATTTGAATTTTCAAATCGTGTTAGTGTTGTAGAAAGCTTATCAAAGGAGGATTTTGATATAAAGAATCAAAATGTGGCTTTTGATGACAGAATGAGTGTGCTTGGGATGAATCCATTAGATTTGGTTGGCCGCAAATGCAAGGTATCTTTTTGTAAGTCCCCTTTATTGGATGCTTCGTTGTTTGTTGCTGACCTCGTGCATTCTTCTGCATGGACATTTCTTTTGGTATGGTTATGTGTCTCTTATCGAGTGTGAAGAGTTGTTGCCAATGATTTGGAGTATTGATCTTGACAATCTATTGTGGTCTTTCATGTCAAAAGTTACAATTTCACTATTTGTTGTATTTTCTTATCAATTATAATGTTTCTACTAGCTTTGGGTATGAAGCTAATATTCTATCATGATGTTAGGTTTTTTGGCCCCTGGATGATGATTGGTATGATGGAGCAATTGAACGATACTATCCCAAAAAAAAAAAGCACAAGGTTAGTTTTAATTGGTTGTCAATGTGCCCCACTTACGTGTCATTCTTTGATAAGGATAAAGAAATCTAGATCTTAGTGGCTATGTTCTTCAAACCAATAACTCTGTAGATATGATACTTGCTACTAGAGGAGGTCATTCTCAATCATGCTCAAGGACTCATTTTAAGTATAGATAGGGACCAAATGCTATGAATGTACTTTGCACAATTTGAGCAGCCTTTGATATTTTGGAGAAGTTTAGAGGTGAGGAACATGTTTTTCATGCAAATTTGGGCAAGGGAAAAAATTATAAGATCTTTCTATAGTGATTTAATCCCTTTTGTCAACAAACATTCTAGTCTCAAATAACTTGAAAGTTCAGTTGTTACATGTATGTGCAATGTAACATAAAGAATATTGTTACTATATATATCAATTACATTGAACTTGTTTTGGGATCCCCCCTACATTGCGAAACTCGTAACCAAGTTCAGAATTCTTTTGCAAGTTTGATATTTTATCATTCCCTTTGTTATGTATAATGTAGAGTAAAAAAAAAGTCCTTGGTATACTTATGTTTGTAACTTAAAGACCAAGGTCAGATTGACCATTAGTAGATGAATGGTAAACAACACCCTTAAGTATCTTGACATCCAAGATACACATTAACTCTGTCCAAAAACTAGAATTACCTCAAAGAATGTTTCTACAAGCCTTCTATGAAATTTGAGCTTGCCCACTTTATCTCAAAAATAAAATAAATGGTCAAAATTGGGAAGACAAAGGATAGGTGAGTAGGATCTTGAGGTTCTCAAAAAGCTCAAAAAGAGAATCTTTCTTCAACAAACTAGGGAACATCCGGTGGCAAGGAGGAAAGGAGACACACCTGTGTTGCTACTAACAGAACCATTATAATTGTACTTGCAAAATATGAATGTTGATCCCAATCTTGACCTAAAGGTGAGACAAAGTTATGTAACCAACTTCTAAAATACGATTCAAAATCTTTGATTGACCATCAACAATGACTGCTAAGCAGTCTCCATAAAAAGCTTAACATCCAAAATGCGCATAAGTTATTTTCAAAAACCAAAAGTGAAACAAGAGCCATGGTCAGTAAGAATGGAACGTGGAAGGTTGTGTAGGCGAAATACCATGACTAAGAAAATGCGAGCACGTTGCTCGAGCATAATAGTAGATTGGAGGGGAAGAAAGTGTGCTTGTTCCAAAGTTTTTTCCACCCGTTTTGTATGTCGTTTCAAAACGAGTTTGAAATGAGATGTCCAGGTTCGAAACTGGAAACTTTTTTAGTTTTTTTTTTTTGAAAATGTGTTTTTATGGGTTTTTGGAGTCTAGACACAAAAACTAGTACTAAGTAGATACATCCAATACTCAATTTCTATCTCCAACTTAGTGGCTTTAGTGCTTTTAAGTGATTGTGATAACTTTAAGTCATAAAATAAGAAGATTAAAACTTGGGGAGTTTTGAGAAATTGTTTTGAAACACAATAGCATTATAGCAGGTACATGATTAATGAAAGCAAGACACCTGTAGGCTGTCACCTAGTATTCGAACCTTAGAATCAAGACGTGCAGAACTTTTTGGAATTGTTTCAAAACTTTGGACATGGTAGTAGGTACTCGATAACATCGAGGTATGTGGATAGGTTGTGGCATGCGAGGTATGGACATCTTGGCTACCAAAGTATGCAGGTGTTGAACCAGCATCATATGGTGGAGGGGCTTCCAGTTGTTAAGCCAAGCTCTTCAGTGTGCAACAAAGACAAAAGTTTCCCAAGGAGAGCACCACCAGGGCAACAGGTATACTTGATTTGGTGCATTCGGATTTGTGGGGGCCTGTTACAGCTTTTACTCCCTGTCTCGGTTGTTTACTGTTTTTACTTATAGATGTACTTCTTGTAAATACAAAAATGGCTAAGTCATCGGCCTGTGGTGACCTTTGTAACAGAAATGTAAATAAAGTTGTTAATGATGTTTTTGAGCCTCAGAGTCGCATGTTGCTTTGGGTATAGGGTACTGGGTCATTAATTCGGAGTGGTTGGACTGACCTAAAAAGTAGGAGAGTTGACTAGTCAACTTGACATGTGTCATATGCTCACTAGGACACTTGGTCCAGTGAATGAGTGACACATGTCAGGGTTGACCGGTCAAACATGACACGTGTCACATGCCCACTGGGACATTTGGTCCAATGGATGAGTGACACATGTTAGCCTACTCACTTGCCTATGTGTCAGGGTATTGCCAAGTGGAAAGTGTCGACTGTGCATGGAGTTGGCCATGTGTCGAGATTTAGGAAGGGTCAGGGTTAAGGGGTGCTTGAGGATTTTGGATAAGTGAGCCTAGAGAGAGGCATTCCTCATCATAATCTATGCAGCAAAGGCTGGGAGGAGACAAGGCAGCCAGCTCCATCTTGTGTTAGAAGTAATTTGATGCTTGTATGTGCAGGAAATTAGCAAGGTTTGAAGAGAAGATCAGAGAGGGAGTCTGACATTTGGTATCAGAGCAAGGGTTTGCAAGTTTTGGAAGCTTGGGACAGAAAAAAACAAAAACGTTCTAGAGAGAGAAAAGGGAGTTTTTTGCTCATAACTTTTGATTGAGAGCTCAGATGGCTATGGGATCTGTTGCAAACTGTTCCTATTGCCAAGGCACAATAGATTAGGAACCAACCCCAGCAGCGAAATCCAGGCGATTTCGAGAATTTTCTTGTAGCTGGTGGGTGCTGGCAGGCTGAAGAGTTTTTCTTCGTAACTTTCCGCTCGGTTCTTGGATCATCCTCAAATTTTGGGAGTCTTCTAGGCAGACCTCAAGGGCGGTTGTATGCAATTTAGAGCAAAGAAAACGGAGTCCTATGGTGTTTTTTCAAAATTTGGTTCTCATACATGGTGCAAAACCAGCTGAGAAGAAATTGCTTGATGATTGGGCAATCCTAGCCTAAACCGGACTATTAAGGGTTCATTGGAAAGCCAGAAGGAGGGCGACCTTTTACAAATTGACCGCTCAGGAAAAGTCCAAGTCACGGAAAAGTTATAGTATTCCAAAGTTGGTCTGATTTTTGGGCCAAAATACAAGGAAAAAAGGGTTTGAGAGTTGTAAACTCATTTTTGCCAGTAATTTCAGTAATTTCGACTTCTAAACAAGTGGACAGCCCTCAACATTGCAAATATGGATCCATTAGGAAGTGGCACAAAAATCTTGAGAATCGAAGAAGTGGCAGCCAAGGTGGATGCCATGGAGGTGATTTTACAACAAATTCTCAACCAACTAAAGTCGGCTAAATCTCCACAGGAAGCTGAAAGGGTTAGTGGAACGGCTATGATAGCCGTTGAGCTTGTGACAGTTGACAAAGAAGCCGAACAACCATCAAAGATGCGGAAATTGCCCACAATTAAAGATTTGAAACCGCCAAAATACACAGGAGCAGTTGCAGTACGCAACACTGATGCAGTCGAGAATTGGATTCAGAAGTGGGAAAAGGCTTTTCAGATGTGTGGTATTGATGATGATGAATAGAAGATTGCAGAAGCCACATGTCGCTTGCAAGAGACGGCACAACGCTGGTGGCGTAAAATTGAGAAGGATAATTTGGTGCTTGTAACTTGGGATCAGTTCAAGCGGATGTTCGTTGAGAATTGGGTGCCATTAGATGAGAAAAACCAGGCGATGCAAGCATGGTCAAGCCTCAAACAAGGCAATGCGTCTGTACAGGAATGTGCGGACAAGTGCAGAGAAGCACTGATGCGGATACCAGAAGAAGTGCCAATGTTTTTGCAAGTATTCCAGTTTGTGGAGGGCTTGCGTGAGAGCCTTAGGCCTTTCGTAAGAAAGGAGCAGGCTCCAAGCCTCCATAGGGCCGTACAGATGGCCCTACCTACTTCAGGAGGGTTTCAGCCTTGGGGGAAAAGAAAGTTAAAAAAATGGAAGGGTCAATCCTCACAAGAGCATATTCAGAGTGCGTAAAAGAGTAAAGGTGTGGGCGCCTCAAAAGGCAAAGGGCGGTATGGGACGTCCAATGCCCAAGGGGCCAACGCTTTTGTACGCTATCGTTGTAGGACTTGGAGCGGGCAAAGAAAGAGAACCTTTGCTTTGGCTGTCTAGGGCGACATAGGTGGAAGGAGTGTTCTCGCAATCCCTCACGGACCACCTACAGTTTGCAAGTTGAGGAGGCAGATCCTATGAAAATTGAGGAATTGAGACAAGAATAACCTCCTGATGTTCCACGGTTAATGAACGTGTCGGTGATTCGGAAGGTGGACTCGGTTCCTTTGCCACAGTTGTCAAGAGCGGCACAACACGGGTATCAGTTTCTTTGCACTTCTTTGATTGTTATGCGTGGACAGCTGTGTGGTAGAGATGTTTTGATTCTATTTGACACTGGGTCCTCACATAACGTCATTAACTCCGCTTTGATTAAACGGTTGAGAGTGAGCACACAACCATCCCTGTACCAGTACACAGTCGAAATGGCTGATGGAAAGGGTGCGGAAGTGTGGGATGCCAGGGTTGTGGGTACGCCTCTAACCATTCAGAGCTATACTGAGGAGTTAGATTTTGAGATTACCCGTTTGGCTCGCTTTGATGTGGTGCTTGGAATTTGTTGGCATGTGGCTAAGAAACCCTACATGGCTTGGGATACTCATGTGTATGTGTTCCAGCACGATGGTAGGATTCACTCCCTGCGTGGAGAGCCTGATATGCCGCCAGGACCTTTGATCACGGCAACGCAGTTGCGTAAGGTTCAGTGTAAGTGCATGTATGTTTGTTTCTTGTATGATATGTCTGTTTCTGCTAATGAGTCTGATGTATGTCAAGAACAAACTAATCTTACTAAGAACCTGAATCGCCAAATTAGGGAGGAGTTTCTAGATGTGTTCACGAATGAACTTCCATCTATTTTACCCCCTAAGAGAAATGTGGAGCATAGAATCGAGTTAATTCCTGGATCATCTCTTGTTAATAGACCACCTTATAGAATGAGTCTGAAAGAGGAGGAAGAGGTCAGAAGCATGATTGAGGACTATGTTGCCAAGGGGCAAGTAAGACCTAGCTTCTCCCCCTTTGCCTCTCCGATCATTCTGGTAAAAAAGAAGGATGGGTCTTGGAGAATGTGTGTGGACTATCGAGGCTTGAACAAGATTACTGTTAAGCATCGATATCCTATGCCACGTATAAATGATCTTTTGGATGCCCTCCATGGTGCTACAATGCTTAGCAAAATTGACCTAAAGAGTGGTTACCACTAGGTGAGAGTTCGAGAAGAGGATGTGCATAAAACTGCCTTCCGGACTCGTTTTAGACACTATGAATTTTTAGCTATGCCCTTTGGATTGACTAACGCCCCTGCAACATTTATGATGTTAATGAACGATGTGCTTAGACCATTTATGGGCAAGTTTGTGGTTAATTTTGTTGATGACATACTTGTTTACAGGTGTGGTGATGCTATGCATGTTAATCAGCTAAGAACTGTGTTATCAACTTTGAGGGAAAATACATTGTTCGCTAATGATAAAAAAAGTGAATTGTTTAAAAAAGAAATAACATATTTGGGTTTTATAGTGTCAGCAGATGGAATAAAACCGGATCCGCAGAAAGTTGCTGTTCTTCTTGCCTGGCCTGTTCACCTCCAAGAAAGTGCAGACTACCAGGTCCGACAATGGAGGCGAATATACGAGCAAGGAGTTTTCACGCTTCTGCCAAGAACGAGGAATCGGGCATCAGTTCACACCTTTCTACACACCACAGTACAATGGTGTAACAGAAAAAAACCGGATGCTTGTCGAAGGAGCCAGGTGCATGATGGCTCAAGCACAGTTGTTGGGTCAATTTTGGGCCGAAGCAATTGTAGCTGCTGTACATCGGCAAAACAGATCGACAACGACAACCTTGGAAGACAAAACACCGTACGAAATGTGGATGGGTGAGAAACCCGATTTATCATATGTACGTGTGTTTGGATGTGCAGCATATATACCAAAAGAAAAAAGAACGAAGGTCAGAGCAAACAGTCATGGTCGGATATTCGAACGGCTCACAGATCTACCGACTCTACAATCCAACCTCAAAAAAGGTGCTAACGAACAGAGACGTGAAGTTCGACGAATCAACTTTTCTTGGAATGAAGGAAGCAAAAGGCCATAACTCAATTTGTAGGACCTAGATACTCAGCTATCGATCACAGACATTGTAGCGATCAATCCAAATAGATGTAACACAACAATCATAGTTGGAAGCAGAGAAAGTATTTTGTATCTCGATTTGTTTGAGAGTGAGTCATTCAGTGTCTCACTCGTTGGTGGCTTGGCGCTCCTCTTACAATGTTGTATCTGCTTCTCTGTAGATCTCTATGCTAGTGCACGCATTGCATGCATTCCATACTGCATACTCTATCCTAAATTCTAACCTATACTTATGTCCCACGATGTGGTTTACAAGATAGATTGACCAAGCATTACAAGAGAGGTTTATGCTATTAGCCGTCCTTTTGGTAACGTTGCTTTGGCGGCTGAGCGTGATAGTACAATGCCTCCATGCTCGTCGAGCTGCAATCCTCTAACTCGATTTGTTTGACTATTTGTATACTTCAAAGTTGAGTCATGAGTACTCGTCGGTCACTTCGATGTCGGGTGCTTCGACTTTTGGGACTTCAACATCGCACTTCGGGGACTGCGACTTCGGGGGAATGGTTGTAAGATGCTCTTGCTGCACTTGTTGATTCCTCTACATTAGATGTTGTTCTAGATGTTGATCCACCAGGGCTTGCTGCTATATGATCCACTTTCTTTTCGGTAGTTGGGTCTAATTTTTGTGTCGAGGAGAGTTATGGACTTGGCTCATTACATTCACCACGTCCATTTATATGGTTGGCTTTGGGCCTTATTTGGACATTTGGACATATTACTGGAGAGTGGGGGCCTTCTTGGAGGGTGCACTATTATCTCTCACAATTGGGCCCTTGTCACTGGAAGCTTCCTTTAGGTTATAAGTAGGGAATCTGTGTCATTTGTTATTCAGCTATGATATCGATCTCTCTCCTCTTTAGTCTCTTTAAGCTCTCTTTCCTGCTTTCTAGGGTTAAGTCTTGCTTATGTGATGCTTTCATAGCTTAGCTGTAGATCAGTTGTGGTTGCATTCTTAACTGATGGACTCCTATCTTTTATTGAATATAGAATACCTAATGATATGTGTAATTTGAACCCTTGTAAGATATTCAAAGCATAGGTGCTGAGAGTAGTTATCCTATTAAATTTTTGTATTAGCCTTTGTAAATAGCTCATAGAACTTAAAGTTTCAGCAGCTATTCCCATCAGGGGTACTTATTTATTTATCAGTTAATTTTCCAACTTGTCTTCTTAGCATACTATTTGTGCAATAAAGCTTTTGAATTGTTAAAATGCGCTGATTTTATGGACACAATTCAGGTCATATATGAGGATGGGGATGAGGAATCTCTTTTTCTACCAGATGAACGATTGAAGCTCCAAATGTCACTGCACGAAGAGGCATCTCTACATATATCATGTGCAGATAAGAAGACTGCAAACCCGGATGAGTTGGCTCTCCTTGCTCGTGATGCCGAAAGTTGTGAGGAAATGTCAAGGCTTGGGAATGTTGTGTGGGCAAAAATCAAGGGTGAGAGCTAATTACACTTTAATGGCATTTGCTACTACTATGCTTGTGGCAGTTATTGATTTACTGCATAGGCACCGAGAAATTTTTGACCCAGGACCTTATGACATGTGTCTTAGTGTGTGAATAAGAAATCATGAAGGGTTGTGCTATTAAGATGTAGTGAATAAGATATTCTTTATTATATTTTGTGCACAAACACTTGCAGGTTTTAGTGAAGAATCCATGACTAGGTGTGGATCCTTGAGAACACTGTATCATCAAAAGCAAAATCATGAGAATCTTGGATTATACTGTCCTGGTTTGAAAACCAATTATGTCTTGTAACCTGATTTGCATTAAATCTAAGCTTACCAGTAAATTACCTTACTGGCTTGCATGTTCGAATTCTATTTTCTATTTTGGTAGGTAGCAGCTGCAAATCAGCTTGTGTGTAGCTTGTTCAGGAAAAGTGTAGATAGTTCTGTCAACTCCCTGAAGCATCACAACAAAGGTCTTGGCCACAAACTTTCACCCAGGTGATGTTGTTATGAGCCTGTAGACAGAGTGAAGGTATAAGTGATGTGCCCAATGTTGTTATGCTTTTGGCCCTTAAGCTGAAAGCAGAGCTCTAACTCAGCTTAATCACCATGTTTGTTTTTATTAGATTAGTTGATGGCTCTATATTGTCTGTATGAGCATCTCTAGGGCTGATTTAAGAAGATACATATGCTCCAAATTGCTAAGCTCTGGTAGCATCAAATAAATAGCTAGCTCATTTTTTGAGAATCTTGCTAACAATCTATACACTTTTTTCTTCACTGCCAGGACATCCTCATTGGCCAGCACTTACTGTAGACAAGGAACACGCTTGCAGAGGTGGACTGGATACTCAGTTTAACAAAGACACAGTGGCTGTGCAATTTTTTGGTAGTCATGATTTTTCGAGGTAAGATTTCTGCCTGTGAATCCATGAGACTATTCCTATTTCTTATCTTCCAATTGGTGAATGAGGGTCTGCATAGAGACTCACTTTTGCTTTTGTAAAAAGTGGTGTGAAACAATAAATAGGGTATGAACGTCGAAAACTTTTCAGTGTTGCTTGTACTCTGCATTTAATTGCTCTTCTAGGTCAATGTGCAAGTGAAAATTGCTTTTTCAGAATGTTTCTTGAAATGTTTCTTGGCTAGTTTGTAATATTGGGTCTTGTTCTTTGGATGGCTGCCCTCATTTTAAACTGCTTGCACTATTGGCAAGGTTGTTGATATGAATTTGAAAACTAGGAAATGTAGGACCACTACCATTTTAGTACTTGCTTTTGTGAAACTCGACTCGACCTTCTTTGTGTATGGATGCTAGTTGACTAGCATGTTCTCTACCGACCACCTACCTTTTTTAGGCATCCTGCTTGGAGTTTTTCTTTGAGCAAGCTGAAATGGAAATTTATAGTGTTTCCTACAGTTGATCCATGTCAATGAGGAAAATGGATTTTATTTGAATTTTGATCGACTTCACTATTTGAGTGCTAGCTTTCATCGTTGTTGAGTCTGTCCTTTTCCTCAGAAGTGATGGAGGTTATGTACCTTCTTGCTGTACAATTTTAAGGAGACTGACAAATGCATTGTACGTACTCCTGGGCGCTTATGTGACATGAATGAGTAGCTGATGGTCTAAGACTTTTTGGGTGGACCTCAATCATCACTAGAGTTAAAGATTGAATGCCTGTTTGTTTTTTGTGAGTATTTTTTTTATTTCATATTGTTGCATCTTTGACTAGCATGATACATAACAATTTAGTTACACAATTATTTTGTGTTTTTGCAGGATAAGTTCGACCCATTGTATTCTTTTCTCAAAGGGTCTTATGCGGAACTATGACACAAAATGTAAACGACCAGCCTTTGAACAGGCCTTGAAAGAAGTAGAGAGGTACTTTAATTGTTTTAGTTCTAGTTTTGCATCATAATGTGAATCCATGTTCCTTCTTTTTTTGTTTCTGAAAACTGTTTTGTACAACTTCAATGCAAAATGTAGAGTGCAAGCTGCTAAAGAGGGTCTGAAATTAGATAAGTTTGCTATCTTGTCCCTTGCGACGGTGCCAAAATTGTAGTTGGTTTCCTCACCTACATTCAACCCGATTTTCTGCAACATCTAGTACAACCCTCAGGAGGTATTCAAACCACCCATCCTCTAAGCTCATCGTCTTGGAGCTACTCTGAACCAGATTTCTTCCATAAAGAATGCAGCACGTGCGCAACTGCATGTAAAGGCTTAGGAAACCATTTCCATTTGCTCTCTCACTTGGCCTTTACGTCTTGAATCTTGCGGCTTGTTAGGATCCACTATGTTTAGAATAGGTGCTGTAGTTACACAATCTTTGAGGTTCTCAAAACTTTGATTCATCTCTTCAGTCCAAGTAACCGGAGGACTGAACTTAATGTGCTGGCTAACTCTTTTAGCCCCTCTGAGGACATTCGTCGAGCACAATGCAATTAATGCATAGTTCAAGATAAATCTATGAAAAAACCCCGTAAAGCCCAAAAAGGACTTAACCTCCCGGATGGTTTTAGGGATAGGCCATTCACGTACTTGTCGGACTTTATTTGGGTCAATTTCCAACCCATGGCCCAAAAAAATGTGACCAAAGTATAACAACCTTTTCTGGAAGAAAACACATTTGGACTCCTTGTCAAAAAGCTTCTCCTGTAGTAACTTTAAGACAGTCTTGAGATACTCCTCATGCTCCTCCAAGGTCTTACTATAGGTGAGAATATCATCCTAGTACACTATCACAAACTTTCCCAGATATGGACGAAGAAGATCGTTCATCATCTGTTGGAAAGTCGCTGGAGCATTTGTCAAGCCAAATGGTAAAACCAGAAACTCATAATGGCCATACCTAGTTCTAAACCCGGTTTTTTTAACATCCTCAGTCTTTATGCGAATCTTATGATACCTTGATCTCAAATTGATTTTGGTGAAGTACTTTGCACCATGCAATTGATCAACTAACTCATCCATTCGTGGCAAAGGATAACGGTTTTTAATCGTTAATTTATTCAACTTTTTAATGTCCACACAACGACGATTCCATTTAATTCTGTGAGTGAGCCGTTATGCAAGAACGACAAACTGTGAGTTACATAGTTTTTCTTCATAGACTCGTTCCTCTCATAGAACCACTCCTTTCCAAGTATTACATCTACCCTATCTAGATTCATAATGTGAAAGTCTAAATTATCTTTATAGGCTTGAATCTTAATTGGTAGACGTGGGACTATCCGGTCCCATACTTGGCTTTCCGCTCCCGTTGCCAGCTTCATTGTGTATCGTGTTAGAGTTAATGTTTACATTATGTTATCATCTAGGTTAACTAGGATTGTTGGGCCATGCCTGCGTGCTAATTCTAGGGGCCCTTACCTATATTTAGTAAAAGTCAAGTTAGACTATAGTTAGACAAGTTTTGCTATAGATAGGTGTTGGTGCTTTTACCATATATAGAGAGACATTAATTAGGCAATTGCTTTTAGGCTGCTTTTGCTTTTGCTTTTCGACATAGACCAAAGTCTATAAGTATGATGGGCGCCCTACCTCATTTGTAATGGGACACAGTTGGAGTACATCTCTTCATCATTGTTGTTCTCTCTCATGTGTATGACTATTGTCTAACAACAATAAGAATCTTGTCTTGGGTTGTATGAGCAAGTCGGTTTTCTAACATGGTATCAGAGCAAGGTTCAAGATTCGAGAGAACAAGGAGGTATTCCAATGAACGGAATCAATCCACACGGAATCAATCCACAAGGAATTGATTCATCATCTTCAAGGAGAAAAACAGGTGCAGGTGGTGTCCCTAGCCAGCTCTCAAGTGTGATCTTCAACTACAACAGTGGCAGCTTTGTGGGAGAAGATCCGGTGTACAAAGAAAAGAGTTGAGCTGCAAGAAGGAGATTATGCAATCTCCCTCAGATTTCAGGATCAGATCTGATTGCTGTTTGCATATCAGTTTGTTGTTGTTGGAGGTCGCAAATCTGCAGGTCATTTCTTGAATTATTCGCTACTGATCAGAAGGAAAATCGCTGGAATAGTTTGCTGGAAAACAGCGGGTCAGATCGTTGAAAGACAGATCAGATCGTTGGAAGACAACAGGTTAGATCGTTGGAAGACAGCAGGTTAGATCGTTGAAAGACAGGTTAGATCGCTGGAAGACAGCAGGTCAGATCACTGGAAGACAAGTCTGATTGCTGGAATCAGATCAATACATGGTTGTTCATTGGCTGCAGGAGTGTTCACTGGCTACTTGCATGTTGATTATTGTCTGATAAACTGTAAATCAGTTTGCTAATCTGAGTCAGAACCTATTCATTATTGTTGTCTGATTCGTTGATCTAAATCAGTTTGTTGGAACTGTAAGATCGTTCGCTAGTTGGAGCAAGATAGAAGATCGTTTGCTGAGGGAGAGCAAAGACAGTTCGGAAGGAGTAGTGCTTGCTGGAGTTCGCTGCTGGAAATCGTAGAAAGGACATTGTTGTTGTCAGTTGGATTCTAGCTACTGAAAATCGTTCTTGTTGCCCGAGATTGCACTTGTTACTGAGATTGCTGCTGGTTGCTCGTTGCTAGTTGCAAAGCCACTTCCGGATGCTGCAAGATCGTTATTGGAGTAGGGTTTGTTGCTGGAAATATTGGAGAACTTTATCAATAGGAGGCTCATTTTCATGCTGTGAAAAGCCAGAGGTGGGTGCCTTGGTGAGGAAGAAAGGTCACCATAGGGCCGTGGACTGCCGCTATCAAACTATGGCACTGGAGCTAGGGTTTTCTAGAGGAAAATCACTTATCTGCAGCTGTATGAGATCTTTTTCGGATCTGTGAAAGGTTGATGGGGGGCCTTGGCAACATGAAGCAGCAACCAAGAGGCCGTGGGCGGCCATGGAAAGACAAGCGTGCTAGATCGGATCCTTTGGTGGCAGCAATAGCCACGTTTTCTTCAAAAGAACAAAGAAGAGAAAGTTGAGAGAAGGCACGTGAGGCTCGCGCGCATCCAGTCGCAAGAGAGCATTGTGTGTAGAGGTGGCCAGTGGCCGATGGAGATGAAATGGAGGCGCATAAATAGCTAGAACCGTTGGATCAGGTCCTGAATGCAATGACCCTCCAGATCGCGCTGATGAGAATGGATCTTGGCTGTTGGTTTGGAAACAACCATTAGATGGCTTGAAGAGAGCTTTTGATGGTGGTGAATTTGGGATTAAAGGGCAGGAGTTCTTCATAATGAGGAAACAATTTTTTTTTTAACTCATTTCCTAAGGCCACTTTGGAAGGGCCTAATATTGGCAAGAAGAGGGCTTTTGGGGCCAAACAAAGGCCAAATTGGAGCTCTTTGCATGCAAGTGAAAGTACAGCAAGACAATCACATACAAGTGGGAGTTTATCACATGCAAGTTGAGGATGATTACATGCAAGGAAGCATGGACATACACAGATTGCTAGGATGCAATGGCTGTGTCTTGTAGTAGGAGATCACTGAGGTTTAAGAAGGGAAAGAACCTTGGTGCATGCTAAAGGAGGTCTCAGGAGTAAGGATCGACAATACGATTAGGAGTTGTTTGCAATCAGGTGCAAGGTGAAGAAGGGATTCACAAGAGTAGTCAGAACAAGGTTCGTGACAAAATGAAAGGGTTAACTCACAGGGACAGGAAACTCTACATGAAACAAAAGAGATGGTAGGGGAAGACAATCGGTGATCATGGTGTTGCTGAAGCTGCAGAAGCGGCTACCAACAAGCATGCTGAAGGAAGGTCAACTTTAGACGTTCTAAGATTGACAAGGTTTTGTCGAGGTTGGAATCAACAAGGGTGCAAACTCTTAAGAGGGAGTTGCATGAGAAGTATAGACAATGAGTCTATATAGGTAAATCGATATTCAAGAGGATGTTTTCACAGTTTCTTATCATGGTGGCAAATGATAAGTTTGTTGTTACAAGTGACAGGTGTGGCAAGCTGTGTGGTCGACATTTTACGTTGTATTGGTTTGGTTTCTATTCAAGTCATAGTAACTTGGTTATGTTGTAGAAACTTTCTCGTCTATCTGAACTAGTATCTCTTTCGCTTTCTCTCTACGTTCTGTGCTCTGCTGCCCACGCGCAGGCCTTCTGTTTTTTTTTTTTTTAAAACGCGCCCGGGGCCTAGACCCGTTCTGGGCCCCGGACGCGTCTGCGTCTGGACGTTAGACGTGTCCAACTCAAAAAAAAAGAAAAAAAAGGACGTGTCTGACCTTGCGCTCATGTCTTATATATATATATATCTAAGGAAGCGGATGGTGCGTCCAAACGCGCGTCCGTGTCCGCGTCCGGCCGTGGACGCGCCGGCGGCGCGTTTGGGGGTGGACGCGTCCACCCCTTTTTTTTTTTTTTAATTTTTAACACTAATGTTAAAAATTAAAAAAAAAAAGTGGATGTGTTTACCCCCCCAAAAAAAAGTGGACGCGTCCACCCCTGGATGCGCCCCTGGTGCGTCCGCGTTCGGACGCACCATCCGCTTCCTTAGATATATATATATGTATCAGACATGAGGGTGTGTCGCGTCCGGCGTCCGACCTCAGACACGGGGTCGGACGCGTCCATGTTTTTAATTTTTTTAAACCTATTAACACTAAAAAAATTAAAAAAAAAAAAGGGTGAACGCACCCCTGGTGCGTCCACGTCGACCATTCGCTTCCTTATATATATCTAAGGAAGCGGAACCTGGGCGCGGACGTACGCCCGCGTTCTGACGCGGACGCCTCAGGGGTGCGTCCGACATTTTAAAAAAAAAATTTCAAAAAAAAAAAACAGGCCCCTCCCCTCACTATCCCACATTCCCAAAACGAAATAAAAACAATTTTCCTCCCCCTACCCCCCCCCCCCCCCCCCCCCCGGAATTAATTATCAGAGGGTGTCTGGCACCCACCTGCCCCCTCCTGTTAAAAAAAAGGAAAAAGGTGCTTAAAATAATTTGCAACAAACCTAACCACTGCCCATGCCTCCCATAACTGAGATTTTACCAAACAACGATGACTAATGAGCAGTCCATAAATTATTATGAACCTTCATTGGGAACTAAGCTCCAAAAAAGCGGCAAAGAAAGATTTGAAAGAGGTTCGGAGTGAAGATGATGGTTTGCATGGCAAACAGATTACTGATTTAGGGTTTAGGGTGCATCAGTGACTCTCTCAAAGAAGTGAATGCTCACCAGAGGATTTGGGAGAGGTGAACGCTCACCAGAAGAGTGACAAGCTCTCAGGACCACAGGTCTCTGGGTGAGATCGATGCTCACCAGAAGAGTGACAAGCTCTCAAAACATGTGCATTATTTTGTCGCTCTGCCTCCTGGCTGGCCCGACGACAAAGGACCCTATCTCAGACCATGGCCAACTGTTCTGCGGTGAAGTTATTCCAATCCGCTGTGTTTCCTTGCCCTCGCCAGCGGGTGTAGGGGGGAGCAGGTCCGAGAGTCGCAGGGCACATGGCTGCAGCTCTGGTAGTCGCGCATTATCTCTCGCTGGCGCTCGTGAAATTCTGCTTCTTGCTTCCGATGCCGTTCGTTGTGCCGGCAGACATCTTCCAGGAGCTTCTCTGTCTGCACACAAAGAAGATCGTCAAGCCGAATCCCACGATGGAAATAAACTATGAAAAACAAAAAAGAAGCCTGTATTGCAAGCGAACAGGTACAGGGCAATCACTCACGTCAGTTGGTGTGTGCCTTGCCATCTCCCATTGGATTCTTCTACCCTTTGTCTCTCTCTCTCTCTCTCTCTCTCTCTCTCTCTCTCTCTCTCTCTCTCTCTCTCTCTCCACGCCCTTCTGAGTTCACCTTCTTTACCTTTGACATGGTACTCGTGGCCATGAAGAGAATAAAGTCCCATAAGGCAAGAGATATTGAAGACCTCGAATCTGAACTCCTAACCCATGCTTCCAACCTCCTTGCTCCCACACTAGCCACTCTCCTCAATTCCGCCGTTGTTTCTGGTTTCCCTTCATCTTGGTGCACCAACATCATCCATCCTATTCATAAAAATGGTGATCCCATGATTTCTGGTAATTACCGCACTATCATGATTGGGCATGTTCTCACGAAGCTCTATGGCACCATACTCCAGTCTGCAGTGAGTTCAGAGGCGGAAGACCGGAGATTACATGCATTGGGGCATGCAGGTTTTAGATCTCATTATTCTACCACTGGGACTTCAGGAAAGCCTTTGATTATGTACCACGCTCCCTATTCATTCAGAGACTTCGTGACCTTGGTTTCTCCACAGATATGGTTCTAGCAGTGATGGCTCTTTATGAGAAGGTCTTGGGATGTTTCCGACATGACAGTGGCCTATCTGATCACATTTGGAGCACCATTGGGGTGAAACAGGGATGTTCTCTTTCACCGGTTCTCTTTGGATTATACATTGATGAGTTAGAGCGAGTCATCTCACAGTGTGGCGGGGCTGGATGTAGACTTGGCATCATTCTGATTGCTATTCTCCTCTATGCGGATGATGTGGTACTTGTATCCCCAACCAGAGAGGGATTACAGAGGCAGTTGGATTGTTTACAGGGATTTTGTACCAGATGGGGATTGGGGGTGAACACTACGAAGACCAAAGTTATGGTCTTCAACACTTCTCGAGCTTTCATGCAGCGCCAGGAGTTCACCCTAGATGGGCAGGCCTTAGAGGTAGTTTCCTCTTATACTTATTTGGGAATACTCTTTTCTGGTCCTACCTTTAGCATGCGACAGGCGGCCACCACCCGACTTGGGAGGGGGCACTCCTCTCTTGTTCAGCTTGAGTGGTTCTGCTTCAGGAAGCTCATCAAAGATGCTCGTAGTAAGTGTAGACTTTTTGATACTATTGTCACCCCCACTGCCATGTATGCAGCAGAGACATGGTGTACTGGTCTCTCGTCATCACACTGGGCCAGCATTTCACGATTACAGACCACTATGTTAGCTCGTATGATTCGGGCGAAGCCCTCGGTTCCGCACGAGATCCTTCTTGCAGAGTTTGCCGTTCCACCCATTCAGATAGATGCCGCTTTACATCTTATCACATATATTCAAAGAGTCCAGGCTCTGCCCGATGCAGATATGAGATATACACAGATAGCAATTGTTTCCTCACACTCACTTCATGACCAGGGCTATCGACTGTCGTGGTTCTCCCAGGCATCCCACTTCCTCCTTGAGTCATTTGGTATCCACATTACAGAGCTCCCCTCAGGTACTCATCAGTATATCAGGCGCGTCTTATATCAGGCATACCTCGATCATACTTGGAGGCGACAGCATGGGGTTAAACCCGACTATTACTGGACTCACTTTATTGAGCTTGACATAGCAGGGTTTCCAGTTTTGCCACACTATTTGGACTCAGGGTTATCATTGCTTCAAATTTACATTGGGCCGGCTTCGCGTATCATCACATCAGTTGGCTATTGAGACTGGGAGATTCCAGGGTATCCCGAGAGCGGAGCGGGTTTTTCAGTTATGCTCCTTGGATGAGGTGGAGTCAGAGGAGCACTTTATCTTTAGGTGCCCAGTATATTATGAGATCAGAGGGAGATACCACTGTTTGTTCCGTGACACACCCGTCACCCTACGATCCCTCCTAGCCTATGAGGACTCCAGATGCGCTGCACTCATGATACGGGAGATGTTTATACTACGACAGGGGCTGTGTCAGACAGCCCAGCAGAGTCATGTTTCTCAGCCTCAGATCACTTCTTTCTCCTCCAGGAGGAGAGGACGAGACCTAGTATTTGATGATGATGATGATGGTGATGATGACTTACCTGCCCATAGAGATCGGAGACAATGCCCCACACATACCCATGTTGCAGCACGAGCTACTCGACTTACCACGTGGAGACCTCTTCACCCTCCTAGATGACGTCAGCGACCACCAGTAGCCCTCCATGCGGCCCGTATTACATCCTTTTACAGCATCAGCAGGACAGGATTGGATGATAGTGTCATACCCCACTCATGACTTTTAGCAGTATACATGCTCCCACATGTTTCATATATCATCACATCTATTTCTGTTCATAGCTTTAGATTTGTTATTTATGTTACCGTTTTGGAGACGTTTCATACGCTCCCATTGTTACCACATACTTGACATGTACATTTATTAGTCTTATATGCCTTTTGGCATGGAAAAGACATTAATAAAGCTTTCTTTCTTTCTCTCTCTCTCTCTCTCTCTCTCTCTCTTTGTCTCTATCTCTCTCTCTGTGTCCCTCCCTGCCTAGACTCAGACCCTAAACCATATCTCTCACGCTCAAACTCTCTCTCTCTCTCTCTCTCTCTCTCTCTCTCTCTCTCTCTCTCTCTCTCTCTCTTGCGCGCGCGCGTTTTATAGGGTTTAGGGGCTAAACTTTTTTTTTTTTAATATGCGTCTGGGTTCTGGACGCGTCCAACGTCCAAAAAAAACAAAAAAAAATTAAAAAAATGGACGCGTCCGAGTCCGGGCGCTGGACGCGGACGCCAAAAGGCCGTGTCCGGCCCGGACCCTCATGTCTGATATATATATATATCATAGAATTTATGAAACGTGTACGGTTCACCACAGTTCTGAGAACCGTACGGTTCACTAAAAATTTTGGCCAGAACTGTGGTGAACTGTACAATCAATTAATTAATTAAATTTTTTTTTCAGTTTCCCGCCAAAAATAGCCCAAAAAAATTCTAAAAAAAGGCCAAAAAAATGCCAATAAAAACCAGAAATCTGTGTCTGTGTCTGTCCAAATCTATTATGGATCGGGTCCAATTCTGTGTCTGTGTCTATGTCTGTGTGGATCAGGTTCTATTCTGGACGAGATATTCTATTATGGATCAGGTCCTATTTGTCTGTCCAAATCTATTATGGATCAGGTCCAAATCTTTGTCTGAAATTTGTGTGTTCAAATCTGGTAATTAATTAATTAATTCATTATATAGAGGAACCGTACCACGGTTCATGAACTGTGGTAAGGTTCACCCCACGGTTCTGAGAACCGTGGGTTCTATTGTTTTGGAAAGTGGATGCAATAGAAGCACATTGGAAAGTTGCTAAGAAAATTCTAAGATATATTAAAACTAAATTTAATTATGGCTTGATATAAGGACGGGAAGAGCTACCAGTTATAGTGGATTTCTTTTATGCTAATTGGGCATACTGTTGGTTTATCTTCAATCGAAGTTGAGTACTTAGTACTAAGTAATGCTACGCAATCAGTAATGTTTATTTTTAGATTTGGAACAACCTCAAGTGGGTGAAACCACAACTCATAAGATAATCAATGTCCTCTTCTTGCTTCCTCTAATCTAGATCGTTATCATAGTATGTAATTTTGTTTTCCAGTCAGAGAATAGAGAAGTGTGTGCTCGTGTTTGTGAGTGTGCATCTCTCATCTTCTTGCTTCCTCTAATATAGATGGTTATCATAGTATGTAATTTTTTTTCAGTCACATGGCAAGTTCAAGCTCGATTAAGTGAAACCTTATTCTACGTATTCAAACATCACTCATGAACTAAATATCACCTTTAGCATGCTTCTATGATTTTATCAACTGATGCATGTTTTTATCAACGCATACCAACCACTTTTTGAGAGCAAGCCTCCATTATTAAGATCATCCATTGGATGCCCATCAAAATTTATAATGAGTGTCCCTTCATGAGTTTAGATTGGATTTTTCATCCAAGACAATATAAATGTTTAAGTGATAAAGTTTTGTGAAAAAAAGTTATATGAAACATAAAACTGGTTGGAAAACATATTGTTGAACAACTTACTGCTTTTATATGCATGTGTATTTTTTGTATAAAAGACTTGATCAAATTTGTTAAAGGGAGGGTACTCTTCTTGGTTTGAAATAAAAGTAATGTGAAAAGTGGTAATTATATTTTGAATGATCTGTGCTTTAAAGTTTGATGCTTCTCAAATACATCGTGTCAAGATCACATTATGCCCTTTGGAATAATTTTGCTTATAAATGATAATTGTTTGCTTTTTCAAATCTAGGTATTTGAAAGAAGGGAAGCTTCCAACATTTATGGATTCAAGCTTGTTAAGATCCGAAATTTTTGACGAAGAGGCTAAACAGCTTGGACAAGCGCTTATCGAAGATGAACAACAAGAGTCACTAGAAACGAATGGCGTTCCTGTTTTCAAATATCCATTAGATCTTGGAGCATTTTGCGTACAAGATTTAGGTCAGTTCACTCTTACAGTTGACTGGGATCTTGAAACTTGTGTCAAGGTATAAGGATCTCTGCTGCCAATGAAAAACGTTAAATGTGAATCCTCAACACACTTCCTTTGAGCATTGTCTTGTAGATTTAGTTCATGTCCATTTGATTTGTGTTTTCTCTCAGTAAATGATGCTAAGAAGATGCTAGATGAATTGAAGGCTCCACCTAACTTTTGCAAAGCTTTTCAAAATCTATTGCTCCTCAATTGACGGACATTCATTTTGGTTTGAAAGCTACTATTTTGAAGCATAGAGCAGCTATGAATTGTGTCATGACACTTGAAGATTGTGTTGATAATTTACTTTGGACTTTTTGGAACATGGAGAACAAGGACCTATTCTGAAATGGTGTTGCATTATTACTATCCTTTGATAGTGCAGTTCATGAAATGCTTGGGTATTGTCGAATGAAGCAATGCAAGATGTTATCTTATCCAGATGTTAGCTTTACTCCTATTTCATGATAGCATGATTGAAGATGTTGAACTATCATCTTTCTATGGATTATCTTGTTCTAGTAGTTCCTTCTCAAATGTCTGAAGTGTAATTAGTGTAAAGCAAGCTGAAAATGTGATTTTTAGTTGTAGCAACTAATAAGTCTTCCTTCTACCTTTGTTTGGTCCACACTATGCATGATGGAGTTGATGGTTTAAATATTTGTAGGAAGACCCTGTAAGGTTGAAGGTTGCACCTCTCCTTCGCTATATTGGGTACTGCTGCCTAGACATGACATTGATATATACAAAGAAGTGATAAACTCTTCACGTTCCTCTCTCTCTCTCTCTATGAATGTATGCAAGTTTTTGTGATTTTTCATCTGCTTTTTGGTGCTCATGTCATGAATAGGGATTCCATACAATGGTTCCTAGTTCATAAGCATGGTTCCAAAAGACAAATCTCAGTCCTAATGCTTGAAGGAATGTCTTATTGTCTAGTAGAAAAGCATGACACTAAAAAAAAGCCCTTGATGATTGGGCCAGGTATGCGCGTCACGTCCGTGTCCGGGCCGGACGCGACCATTTCACGTCCGCGTCCGGCGTCCGGGAGAGAGAGAGAGAGAGAGAGAGAGAGAGAGAGAGAGAGAGAGAGAGAGAGAGAGAGAGAGAGAGAGAGAAAGCTTTATTAATGTCTTTTCCATGCCAAAAGGCATATAAGACTAATGAAGTACATGTCAAGTGTGTGGTAACCATGGGAGCGTATAAAACGTCTCCAGAACTGTAATAAAGAAAACATTTAGTACAAACTAAAGTAGACACGTATGCGAGTGTGTGTCTGTGCATAGTAATCATATGTATCTATGTCGATGTCAAGACTGTGATGTGCTGCTGCTGCTGTTGTAGAAGGATGTATTGGGAGCCACAACATGAGAAGGCACTGGAGCCTGCCGGCATCGTCTTTGAGCATGAGCATGTGTAGTAGTACGTCTCTGCGTAGGATGTCTGGTGATCCTGGTAGTAACGTGATGGTGGGAAGTATACTGTCTCTGATCTCTACGAGAATGCGAGCCGCTATCATCATCATCATCGTCATAATCCTCATCCTCAGGCAAGTCACACAATCTCCGCCTAGTAAAGAATGAAGTGATCAGTGGCTGTGAGGGTAAATGTTGGGGTGTCCCTTATAAATCTCTCTGTAGGATGAACATCGCGCGTACCATCAGAGCGACACATCGTGGGTCCTCATAGGCGATGAGAGAGCGTAGAGTGGTAGGCATGTCTCAAAACAGGCAATGATATCGCCCTCTGATCTCATAGTATACAGGGCATCCAAAGATAAAGTGCTCCTCAGACTCCACCTCACCTAGAGAGCATAATTGGCAAATCCGCTCCTCTCTAGGAATACCCAGGAACCTCCCAGTCTCAATAGCTAGCTGATGAGAAGATACCCTGAGTTGTCCCAGTGTGAATCTGAGACAATGTGATAGTCCCGAATCCAAGTAGTGTGAATGACTGGGGTCCTTGATGCTTCCAGTTCCAAGAAATGGGTCCGGTAGAAAGCTGGCTTAACCCCTAACTGGTTATGCCAAGTCCGCTCTAGATATGCGCGAGGACCACCTCTAGGACCTGTCTACCCAAAGTAAGCTCCTGTTGCTGCATGAATCCTCGAGAAGTGTTGAAGACCATAACCTTGGTCTTCCCAATGTTCACCCTAGGCCCCATCTGGTGCAAAACTCATGTAAGCAAGTCCAACTGTCACTGTAGACCCTCTCTGGTTGGTGAGACCAATACCACATCATCGGCATAAAGGAGGATAGTAATCAAGATGTCCCCAAGCCTGCGACCAGCACCACCACACTGTGTAATGACTCTCTCCAACTCATCAATATACAAGCCAAAGAGGACCGGTGAGAGGGAACAACCCTGCTTCATCCCAATAGTGCTCCAAATGTGATCGGATATGCCACTGCAATGTCGGTAACATCCCAGGACACGCTCATAAAGTGCCATCACAGCAAGAACGATGTTGGTGGAGAAGCCTAGGTCTCGGAGTCTCTAAATGAGCAGTGAGCGAGGGACAAAGTCAAAGGCTTTCCTGAAGTCCACAAAACAACAGTCAACCCTCTCTCTCCTGTGCTTAGCCTCCTCAGTCAAGGCCCGCAATGTGGAGATGTGATCTGCAGTAGAATAATGGGCTCGAAAACTGGCCTAACCCATAGCATGTAGTCTCCTAGTCTCCGCCTCTGAGCTCACAACAGACTGAAGTATAGTACCATATAGCTTCGCCAGGACATGCCTAATCATGATGGTGCGGTAGTTACTCGGAATCATGGGGTCACCATTCTTATGGATGGGGTGGATGATGTTAGTGCACCAGGATGATGGGAAACCAGAAACAACTGCGGAATTGAGAAGGGTGGCTATGGTGGGAGCGAGTAAGTCAAAGGCATGGGAAAGGAGTTCAGACTCAAGGTCTTCAATATCTTTGGCCTTGTGAGACTTCATCTTCTTAATGGCTGCAAGTACCATGTCAGATGTGAAGAAGGAGAACTGAGATGGTCGTGGAGATATAGAGATATGTGAGTCGGTAGGGACGGTATACAAGCTAGCAACATAATCAGTCCAAATGCGGAGGTCCTCCAGCAGAGGTGGTGGAGAGCGAGGAATGAACTCACGCCAAAAAGTGCCCGAAGAAGAACTGAAAAGAAGGTCAATAAGACGTTTCCCTTCAGAATCATCATAGGAACGCTTCTTACGGCGAAGAACACAATGGTAGGAGTGTCGGGAAGATCGAAGCATATGTGGAGCATGGATACGTGGATAGGTTACTGACTGATGAAGAGAGCGGCACTCGGTATCGTACGATGGGGGGTGCGATGGTCGAGGTGTGCGTCGAGTCTTTTTGGGATGGGGTTTTGTGGGGAGGGTTAGTGATGCAACCGTGTGGAGAGAGGTGGTGAGAAACGCAGCCTGGGTGTTGACTGGACTGTCATGAGGAAATGAGTGTAAAAGTGAAGCTAGGGACTGCTGGTACAATGGCATGTAAATGGGATCAAATGTGTACGTGGGTGCTCGGGTAAGCGTGGGTAGTGTAGATGAATGAGTGGGTGGAAGGTGGCCGATATCGAAGGAGAGAAATGAGTGATCAGAAAGGGTGGTGGGGGAAACGTGGAAGTCAGAGACTATGGGTACAAAGGATGGTGACCCCATGAGATAGTCAACGACACTATGTCCTCCATTGTGAGGGTGGCATGTATACCTGTCTGAGTGTGGCCAACAGTGTAAGCCATTATAAATGGCTAGCTCGTGTGCCTCTCCAAACTACAGTAAGTGCTCATCATATGAAGTAGTAGGTCCCAAACTGTCCGTGGAGCTCCTGGTAACCCCAAGCATATCACTGTCAAGGGCACGAACACGTAGCTGATCAGTGGTGTCGAAGAACTCTGTCTGTCTCGCAGATGTCCGGGCATTAAAACCCCTTGTGAGGAGAATATGCCCCCGCTCTAAGAATCTGATAATATCTAGTGAGAGGTCCTGATATGGAGATCCAATACCCTCAGCAAAAGACGAGGACTCTTGCGGAAAGTAACATGCTGCAATAAAAAGATCTCTATTGAAACCAATATCCTGGCCAACGATGCGAGTCCATATGTAGCAGGCATGCTCATCATGTCGGATGAAGTCAATACTGTGATGGAGAGTCTCATTATACAAGCAAGCGACCCCACTTGAACCTCGGCCGCTGGCAGATCTACTCTCTCTTCGGAATATTGAGTCCCATCTATATCCAGGAAATGAAGGAAGTCCTCGCTCCGGGCTCTCGTGTGTCTCCATGAAGAATAATATATCTCTGCCTGTAATGAAATTAACAAGGTCCCCTGCCGCAGGAAATGAGTGTATACCAGCACAATTCCACACTCCAATCCGAAGATGGTGTGGATGGGGCCCCGGGGTGCTCTGAACCCCGGGCACCCCAAATCCCTAGCACTGGAAGCTGCTAGGGGCGCCATCAAGAAAGTGCACTCGTCCATCTCGATAAATGACTTGTCTGCCAGACTCACGGGCTGCCTGAAAGGCCTTACGCCTCTCCTCTACTTGGATATATGTGAGGTCGTCATCCATATAGATAGTGGTACCGCGTAGCTTAGCCTTGCACTGCAAACACCGCAAAGCATCTCGGCGACTCTCGAGTGAAGTGAAACGGATAATGAGGGTGGTTGCATCTCTAGTGGTCCTCCATGCGGTATCTAACCCATCTGTCCTGTGCCCGAGAGTGGTGTCGAGAAAGCATCTGGCTTCAGCCAAGGCATCCTGTGTATCCAGGATCCCGCGAACTCTAATGTTGTGGGCTTTTTGGTCTCGAGATTTCTTTTCCGAGATGGTGGCTGAGATGACCAAGGAGATGGGAGCGCTTGGTTTGGTGCCTTTTTCAGAACTGATGCCCAAGAACGGCCTCTTCTTGCTGCTTCTCAATCTTGGTTTCCAACTCCCGTATCATATTGGTGGTGGATTCCGAAGTTGCAGCCTGCTTGATCCCGATGGATTGTTCAAGTGATGCGACTTTGGACTGCAACATGTTCTTCTCATTGATCAAGGAGGTAACCTTCCGTTCAGCTGCGAGATTTCTTGTTGCAAAATCTTGAAATCGGCCTTGATTTGATCGATCTGCCAAGAGGAAAAGAGCTCGGTTGATTTGGAGGGCGTATATGGGATACTTGCTGTAGATTGTGGTGCCAGGAGGGAAGAGGAGCTAGCAATGATCGGAGTGGGGAGGATGGGAACAGAATCGGGAATAGGATGAGCAGAAATCGGTGGGATCAGCGGGCACGAGCGGGTAGGAGGAGGTGCCACATCAGTAGGCAGTGATGCCTGCGTGGCAGGCAGCGCTGCCACATCAGCAGCGTGGGTAGGCAAAGGAAGATTAGCGAGTGGGGGGGGGGTAGGCAGATCAGCAAGGGGGGGTTAGCAGCGTGGGTAGGTAGATCAGCGAGGGGGGTAGCGTGGGTAGGTAGATCAATGAGGGGGGTAGCGTAGATAGCAGCGTGGGTAGGCTGCAGCGTGGCAGGCAGGTCAGGGGTAGGCAGCAGCTCTTCGAGGATAGGCAGATCCACGAGGGGGGCGGGTAGGTAGCATGAGGGTTGCGCCATCAGCGAGGGGGGGGGGGGGGTGGGTAGATCAGCGAGGGGGTGGGGATGGGAGGGGGGAGCGAGGGGGGGGAGCGCGATGGCGGGCAGGCAGCATTGGATCGAGGAGGAGCCATAGCGAGGGAGAGGGGGGCGCCCTACACCACCATTGCGCGCGAGAGAGAGAGAGAGAGAGAGAGAGAGAGAGAGAGAGAGAGAGAGAGAGAGAGAGAGAGAGAATGAATAAGTACATGTCTCATAGGATTACTGTCCATGTCGGACAACATAATAAAAAACACTAGTCTAAATGGAAAAGACAAAATAGAACTCTCTCGAGCTAGGAAAAGACATAGCCAATATAGAATCTCTGAGGAAAGTAAAAGGATAAATATCAGTCTCGAAAAAAGCGTCTGATACCCATAGCAGCTGTGGGCTGTGATCGAGGAGCTCTGGTAGCTCTAGAGGCGTGCGTAGATCTTGCAAGAGGTGGTGGCTGAGCACGCTAGGCCTTCGCCCTCACCTGTATGACTGCCTCATTATTTGATAGGTCATCACGCTCCCGCGTCTGAAAGAAGCTAGTAATGAGATGCTGGCTAGAATCAGTAATACTCTCCAATGGTAGCAAGGAGGCTCTCAACATAAGCATCTCTCGTAGTAAAAGGCCAACACATCTGGGATCCTAATACTCCAAAAATGTACTGAGGGTAATAGGGGTGTCACGATATAAACAGTGATATCGGCCACGTATCTCATAGTATGTAGGGCATATAAAGATAAAATGAAACTCATCCTCCACTACACCCAATGTACACATCTGGCATATCCGATGCTCTCTCAAAATGCCTGAATATCTGCCTGTCTCAATAGCAAGCTGATGTGAAGAGACTCGTAACTGTCCCAATTTGTATCGGAGCCCAAAAGAAAGAGGAAGAGAGAGTTATAAAGGTCTAACAAGGAGTCCCAAACTGTCTCTGCGTAAGATATGTGTGCCATAGAAGGTAAGCTTGACTCTCTCATGGTCAGGACGGTCCCATACTATGTGACAATATCTCCGATATAGCTGCTGTCTGATAAATGTATGAGTTCCCTGTGGGAGATCCAGCATCGAGAAGCCCCATGACTGAAAGAAAGCCACCACATCACCGTACCAAGAAGACCTAGCCTGCTGTCCAGCTATAGTCTGAGAAGAAGTAAGCGCTGCCCTCAGGTATCTGTGAGTATCCATGGTCTCAAGTCGATATAGAAAGGTAACAATCTAAAACATAGCCTCTACCACCATGGGGAGTGAGGCGAACTCCGCTAATAGAATCTCATGAGGAATTGACGGCTCGCACGAATCATCCTCCCTAACATGGTGATCTGCAGATGAGTGATGTCTCACCAAGTACTCTGTGAAGAGAGAGAGAGAGAGAGAGAGAGAGAGAGAGAGAGAGAGAGAGAGAGAGAGAGAGAGAGAGAGAGAGAGAGACTTCTCCCATTTGGGACGAGGTGGAGTCATAGAACCCTGCGGTACCTGGACGCCAGTGTGCTGTGAGAGGAATTCGGTCGAGATGGTAAGGCACGCACTACCTGACGTGAGCGTTTGCCCTGCATCTGTTCGCATGCAATTTAGGCTTGTTCTGTGTTTTAAATAGTTTATTTCCATTGTGCTATATAGCTTGACGGGCTGCTTTGTGTGCAGGGGACGAAGCTCGAGGAAGAGGTCCGAAGGCACAACGAAAGGCATCGGAAGCAGGAAGCAGAATTTGAAGGATGGATGCAAGAGATTTGGCAGCGACACCCAGAGCTGCAGCCCCCTACCCTCGTTGGTGAGGGCGAGGAAACACAACGGGTGGGAATTAACTTTACTGCGCAGCAGCTGGCCATGGTCAGGGAAAGGGTGCGAATTCGTCGGACTAACTAGGAGGCAGAGCGAGAGATGAATGCACCTGACCGGGACGACGAGTCTGTCGGATCCTCGTAGGAATGCTAAGACTAGATAAGGTCCAGCCATATGTGGCGAATTGTTTCTATGTAATTTTCGGCAGTAAATGAGGCGACATATAGTTAGACAGTAGTATAAAAAACAGACCCAGCCGTATGTGTCGGGATACGTAATGTTATTTTGATACATATCTTGAATTAATATACTTGTGTTTTTTTGTGCAATATGCACCTGGTTTTGTGAAACACAATCTCTGTATTTTTAAATGCAATGTAATGTAATATTGTAATGAGCTGAAAATATGAGAGAGAGGGAGAGGGAGAGAGAGAGAGAGAAAGAGAAAGAGTAAGCCTTATTAATGTCTTTTCCATGCCAAAAGGCATATAAGACTAATGAAGTACATGTCAAGTGTATGGGTAACCATGGGAGCGTATAAAACGTCTCCAAAATTGTAATAAAGAAAACATCTAGTACAACTAAAGTACACGTATGTGAGTGTGTCTGTGCATAATAATCATATATATCGATGTCCAGATGTCAAGACCGTGCTGTGCTGCTGCTGTTGTAAAAGGATGTAATGTGAGCCACAACATGAGAAGGCATTGGAGCCTGCCGGCGTCGTCTATCAGCATGAGCATGAGCATGTGTAGTAGTACGTCTTTGCATAGGATGTCTGGTGATCCTGGTAGTAATGTGATGATGAGAAGTACACTGTCTCTGATCTCTATGGGAATGCAAGCGGCTATCATCAGCGGCATAATCCTCGTCCTCATGCGCTAAGTCACGCCGTCTCCGCCTAGTAAAGAATGAAGTGATCAATGGTTGTGAGGTAGAATGCTGGGGTGTCCCGTATAAATCTCTCCGTAGGATGAACATGTCATGTACCATCAGGGCGACACATCGTGGGTCCTCATAGGCAATGAGAGAGCGTAGAGTGGTAGGCATGTCTCGAAATAGGCAATGATATCGTCCTCTGATCTCATAGTATTCAGGGCAGCTGAAGATAAAGTGCTCCTTAGACTCCACCTCACCTAGAGAGCATAACTGGCAAATACGCTCCTCTCTCGGGATACCATGGAACCTCCCAGTCTCAATAGCTAGCTGATGAGAGGATACCCTGAGCTGTCCCAGTGTGAATCTGAGACAATGTGATAGTCCCGAATCTAAATAGTGTGGAATGACTGGTGTCCCTGATGCATCCAGCTCCAAGAAATGGGTCCGGTAGAAAGCTGGCTTAACCCCTAACTGGTGGCGCCAAGTTCGCTCTAGATATTTGCGATAGAGGAATCGTCTGATATACTGATGGGTGCCTGAGGGAAGCTCTACGATAGAGATACCAAATGACTCAAGTAGGAGGTGAGATGCCTGAGAGAACCATGATAATCTGTAGCCGATCACAAAGGCGTTGTGAGGAGGATAGTGCAATCTGTATGTATCGTCTGTCTATCTCTGGAAACGCATGTATCCTCTATATATAAGTAATGAGCTGGAAAGCTGCCTCGATCTGTATAGGTGGAACTGCGAACTCGGCCAGGAGAATCTCATGTGGAACAGAAGGCTTCGCTCGAATCAACCGGGCTAGCATGGTGGTCTATAGTCGTGAAAGATTGGCCCAGTGTGAAGAGGGGAGACCTGTACACCATGTCTCTGCCGCATATAGAGCCGTGGGGGTGACAATGGTATCAAAAAGGTGACACTTACTACGAGCATCCTGGATGGACTTCCGGAAACAGAATCGCTCTAGCTGAACAAGGGAGGCATGTCCCTTCCCCAGTCGAGTGGTAGCACCCTGTCTCATGCTAAAAGTAGGACCTGAGAAAAGGATCCCCAGGTATGTGTAGGAAGGGACCACCTCTAGGACTTGTCCACCCAAAGTAAGCTCTTGTCACTGCATGAATGCTCGAGAAGTGTTGAAGACCATAACCTTGGTCTTCCCAATGTTCACCCCTAGGCTCCATCTGGTGCAAAACTCATGTAAGCAATCCAACTGTCGCCAGGTACGGATCAGGGCGGACGGACAGGGCCAGGACAGGTATGGATCAGGGCCAGGACAAGAGCGGATCAGGGCGCGCCATCACTGGAGCGCATCATTATCAGAGCATGGCAGGAGCGCATCGGGATCAAAGTGTGGCAGGAGCGTGGTAGCATCGGCATGAGAGAGAGAGAGAGAGAGAGAGAGAGAGAGAGAGAGAGAGAGAGAGAGAGAGAGAGAGAGAGAGAGAGAGAGAGAGAGAGAGAGAGAGAGAGAGAGAGAGAGACAGAGACAGAGACAGAGACAGAAAGAAAGAAAGAAAGAAAGAAAGATCTTTATTAATGTCCATGAAATACCCTAAGGTACATAGGACTGAAAAAGGTACATGTCAAGTATGCACGGTGGGAGCATGAAAGCTCTACCATCTAAAAGAACAAAGAAACAAGACTACAGGTAAACAGGAAATAATGATGATAGACAACGAGAGCCTTATCATCATATAAATGTCTCTCCGCCTATGAAATAGTGATGTAAGGTATGTTGAGACACTGTCACTGAACGAACTGTGTCTCTCCGTCTCTGAGTGGATGGTCGCTGGCGTCTCTGCTGCCGTGAAGTTGTAGATCGTGGCCTGTGGGCTGTCTGTCCCTCTAGTTGCCGACACTGTCTCTGCCGTCTATGCACGGAGGCGTCCGGGATCTTAGCCTCTCCATCAGAATCAGTACTCTCCTGCCTCTGCCTCCGACGTGATAAACACTCCTATATGCTCAGCTGTATCAAGGGGGAGGTGTCAGCGTCTAGTCTCACCATACGCAAGTCCGCCATCTCTCGGATCATCAGCGCAACACATCTGGGGTCCTCATACGATATCAAGGTAGAAAGTGTGAGTGGATGATCCTGAAACAAGCAGTAGTATTTCCCTCGGATCTCATAGTAGGCTGGGCACTTGAAGAGAAAATGAAACTCATCCTCGTGTGTATCACACATACTACAAATCCGAGCATCTCTCGGGATGCCACTGTATCTGCCAGTCTCAATGGCTAGCTGGTGAGAGGAAACCCGAAACTGACCCATCACTATCCGCAGTTTGTGTGAGATACTATCCACTAGATATCCGGGAACAGTAGGATATCCAGCATGATCCCGAGAGAGAAAATGTGTCCCATAAAACTCCGTCTTCACCCCAGATGGAACCTGCCAAGTGCTATGAAGATATGCTCTATACAAGTGTCCTCGAATATACTGATGCGTACCCGCCGGTAGACCCGTAATGTGAATACTCCACGTGGAGAGGAGACGACAAGCCTGGGAATACCATGAAAAGGAGTGTCCCACAGAATGTAGGTGCTGTGATGATGCCAAAGCCGCTGCAGCATAGTGTGTGTCCCTACCCTGAAGATCCTCCAGGCGTTGTATGAATGTGACAATATGGAACAGTGCCTCTAGCTGAATAGGGGGGACGACGAACTCTGCCAATATAATATGATGTGGTGTAGAGGTAGCTCATCAATGTCTTTGGCCTTATGTAGGTTTAACCGGTCGATGGCCTCTTCTACTATGTCCGGAGAGAATATATTAGAGGTACATGTGTATGGGTGTGTGGGAAGTGGAGGAGTATCAGGTATAGTGTACAACGATGTGGTGTAGATCACCCATGTGCTAAGATCTGTGATCCGGGGTGGAGGTGCTCGTGAGAGGAATTTTTGCCAGAAAGAATGCGACGAGGAGCTAAAGAGAAGGTCCATCATCTTCTTCCCCTGGCAAATTTCATATGCAATTTTCTTTCTGCGGGTGGTTCTACGATATACACAAGATAAGTCCTTTGCAAGATGAGGAAGGTGGCAGCGTGCGTAAATCAAGTTCAGATGAAGTTGGTTACATTTGTGGTCATATCAGGGGTTATGCGGTCTATGTTGTAAGTGCTTGGGCCGTGGGGATGGAAAAGCAAGGGATGCAGAGGTATGCAGGGTCCGGACAAGAAAAAGAGACTGGTCCGCCAAAGTAGCTGCATAGGGAAAATGAGTTAGGAGATCAGATAAGGTTTCCCTGTATATAGGGGTTTTTTGAGGGTTATAGCGATAGACGGTCTTTTCACTAGGGGTGAATGTACTAGCACAGGGGGTGTGAAGAAGGCCAAGTTAGGAGATCAGATAAGGTTTCCCTGTATATAGGGGTTTTTTGAGGGTTATAGCGATAGACGGTCTTTTCACTAGGGGTGAATGTACTAGCACAGGGGGTGTGAAGAAGGCCAATAGAGAGAGAGAGGTATGAGTGGTCAGACAGGGTGGTACGGCGAACCAAGAAAGATGAAATGTAGGGGAGGAGAGACGGCAATCCCATGAAATAGTCAACAACACTACTCCCTCCGCTATGTGGAAAACATGTAAAGTCACCTGAATCAGGCCACTGCAGTAAGCCATTATAAATGGCCAACCCATGAGCCTCGCCCAACTGAAGCATCAGCTCTCCATATGCGGTAACTGGACCCTCTGCATCTGCTGATCGTCGCCGTAGGCCAAGATCATCCCAGTCTAAAGCATGTATCCGCTGTGGATCATCCTCTGCTCTATGAAACTCTGTCTGCTTGGATCCAGTCCTGGCATAAAAGTCGCCAGCTAGGAGAATATAACCCCGCTCCTCGTATATGATAATATCTGAAGAGATATCCAAGTAAGGTGACTCCTCATCTGATGTGAAAACTGATGTGTTCGGTGGAAAATAGCAAACTGCTAGAAAAAGGTCTCGGTTCAGTCCTGTCAGAGTCCGGTCCACCGGAATCCAAATATAGTAAGCTCGCTCATCAGTATGCACCAACTCGACCCAAGGCCGAATGAAGTCGCGGACTAAGCAGGCCACCCCACCAGAACCCCGATCTGTCAATGCTCTTGTCGCCCTCCGATGTGCAGAGAACCAACAAAAGCCCGCAACAGTCGGCAGACCTCTCTCAGGACTCTCATGTGTCTCGGTAAGTAGTAAGATATCACCCTCAGTGCAAAAATCTCTAAAATCTCTGGCGGTAGCTGAAGAATGAATGCCATTGCAGTTCCATAATCTCAACCGCAATGCTCTAGAAAGAGCCCCCGAACCGCTACCTAGTACGGAGGGCCATGCTCCATATTTGTCAGGAATCGGAGGATCAATGTATCGAGCTTTGCCATCCTGATAAATCACCCTCTTCCCCAACGCTTTTGCCTCACTGAATGCCTTTTTTCGATCCTTGCGAGATCATCATCCATAAATATAAGTGTACCTCTAAGCTTAGCCCGCAGTTTGAGGGTTGCCCGTCTCTCTTCCAAATTCGTGAAGCGAACAATGAGTGTAGAAGGGTCTCGTTTGGTTCTCCAAGCTCTATCCAACCCTTCGGAGTGGTGGGAGAGTGTGCTTGAAAGAAAGTTGGTTGCTTCAGTCTTTGGATCATTGGTGTCTTCAACTCCGCGGACCCTTATATTCAGGGTTTTGTACTCGCGCATTCGCTCTTCGGATATGGTGGCTGAAATGACTCGGTTGAAGGAGGGTGTACCTTCCTTAGCATCTTCCTTGAAAAGAGAGGCCCACGTTTTCGTCTCAGCTTTATGCTGCTCTATCTTCTCCTTCAATTCCTGAATCTTGGTAGGTTCTCCTTGATTACTTATTGCTACCTCCAAAGAAGTAATCCGGGTTAACATGGTTTCCCGCTCAGCGGACCTAGATTGAATGATCCCTTGAAGTTGTCTCATTTCCTTTCGTAGAGAGGTGGATTCATGTTTGATCTGCTCGATGTAGGAAAGAATGTACTGTTCAAATGACTTAGCAGGTGTATAAATCTCAGGTATCACGAAAGATGGGTGAGCAGGTGGAGGGCAGGGAGTGTGGACTAGATTGGTAGGCAACGCTGACTCCATCTTCACCCTACGTACAACTCCATCTGTATCAGCAGTACCATCACTCTGGCTCGAAGCAACCGATGGGAGGGAAGTGGCAGCGATGATAGATTTTGGAGCATTGATGGAGAGCAAGTTGTCAGTAGCGCTGATGGACAGCTTGTCAGTGGCGCTGATGGACAGGGGTTCGCTGATGGACAGAGGGTCGCTGGTGGTCAGGGGGTCGCTGGTGGTCAGGGGGTCGCTGGTGGACAGGGGGTCGCTGATGGACAGGGGGTCGCTGGTGGTCGCTTTATTAATGTCTTTTCCATGCCAAAAGGCATATAAGACCAAAAGGAGTACATGTCAAGTATGTGAAACGATGGGAGCATATATAAACGTCTCCAAAAACAAATTATGCATAAAAGACAATGAGTCAAATAACTGTAAACTACAAACTGCCAACTTTCCATGAGTGGGAGCAAGATAGCTGCCAGGAGTAGAGTAATATCATATAGTGCTGCTGTTGAAAAAGGATGCGATACAAGCTGTAGCAGGAGGTAATGTGGGCCGCCGCTGACGTCGTATAGGGGGGTGAAAACTGTGTGCTCTCGTAACAAGGCGGGAAGTGCGAGCTGCTGCGTGACATTGAGTGATACACTGTCTCTGACATCGGTGAGGTGGTATGTCGTCGTCATCGTCATCAGACCGTGTCCGTCTCCTGTTGAAGAAAGACGTAATCTGAGCCTGAGAGCTAGGATGTGGCTGGTGAGCTGACTGGTACATATCTGGCGCAGCAAGACCATCTCTCGTAGCATAAGTGCGACACAGCGAGAGTCCTCATATCCAATCAATACTCTGAGTGTAGTAGGCATGTCACGGAATAGACAATGATATCTCCCTCTAATCTCATAATATATGGGGCATCTGAAGATTAAATGCTCCTCGGACTCTATCTCATGTAGGGGACACAACAAGCATAGTCTCTCCTCTCGTAGTGTACCCTGGAATCTGCCTGTCTCAATAGCAAACTGATGTGAGGAGACTCTGAACTATCCCAAAGTGAAACGGAGACCGTGTGATAGTCTAGAGGACAAATAGCGAGGTAAGACTAGAAGACCGGTGGCATCATGCTCCAGAAAGTGAGTCCGATGGTAGTCAGGCTTAACCCCCAGTTGGTGTCGCCAAGTACGGTCGAGATATGCTTTGTATAAAAAATGTCTAATGTACTGGTGTGTGCCCAAAGGGAGATCAGTGATAGGGGTACCAAATGCTTCCATGAGGAAGTGTGATGCCTGAGAGAACCATAATAGCCGGTATCCCTGAGTCTGAAGGTGATGAGAGGACATGAGTGCAAGCCTCGTATTTCTTTGCTTTGTATCAGGAAGTGCCTGGGCTCTCTAGATGTACGTGATAAGCTGGAAGGCTGCCTCAATCGAAATAGGGGGGGTGGCAAACTCTGCAAGGATGATCTCATGTGGGACCGAGGGCTTCGCTCGGATCATGTGAGCTAACGTGGTGGTTTGTAAGCGTTAAATGCTGGACCAGTGTGGAGGATAGTCCTATACACCATATCTCTGCCGCATACAGGGCTGAAGGTGGTTTCTCCAAACAGGATCCGTTTCAGGTGCCGTCTGTTTCGGCCAGTGGACAGCCTCGATAGTTACCTGTGGGAATAGACAGGACGAGGAACGGACGGACGGTCAGCCCAAAACATCCGTCCAAAGTTCGACGTTAAACAAGGCTTCAAGGACACTTCAGCTTACTAATTACTTATGCTACAACTTCAACCCTAGACCCTAAATCGCTGCAATACGCGGTCGAAATTTTACAGAGCATGATGGGGGCTCTGAAACATCTTCTCAATTGGGAAGATCAGCATCTCAAGACGGACCAATTGTGACTCCACTTCCAGAATTGCATAAGAACATGCAAACAACATTCAGAAACTGATCTCATCATGTAAGACGTAGTAGTGTGTAGGTCTTGTGGTCTTGTGCTCACAATTTTAAACTCACAAAACATTTGGAATTGACTACTTGTGTATGTACCTTTTCATGGAGAAGTAAAACTGCAATTCTAAAGAAGGCTTCAACAAAAGAACATTTTTGTTTGCTTGTTCTTACGCAATTCTAGAAGTGGAGTCACAACTGGTCCTTCTTGAGATGCTCTATATTAACCAAGTTAGCATAGATTTCTATTGTTAACTTCATAATTAGCATTTCAATTGCTATTGTAGAAGGATAGCTTTTGCTTTTCATTGTGGGCAGCCTCTATAAGAGTAGATGGGCGGCCGCCTCCATTGTTATCTTAGTTTCCAGCTTATGAAGCATAGCTTCTTGCAGTCTCTCTTCTTCTTCAGCTTGTAGTTGATGTTTTGTGTGAGTACTAATAAGATTAGTCTACTCCAATTAGAGAATCTCTTCGATTCTAACAGTAAAACGTTGCTGCTAGATGTAACTGCTCTTACTCTTTCTTAGAATAAGCATTGTAGCCTTTTTAAGTGATGAATGTCAAGCTGGACTTTTGAGGAAATCAAGATGACGTTTTCGGGTGTATGCATATTGATGAGTTACAGGGAGGATAGTGACGGATTCTGAACATTTTCATGACAAACACTACATATGGCCAGAAGGGTACACTGCCAGTAGACAATTTCCTTCCATAAAAGGTGGTTTAGGATAGTCTTGTACTTCACTTTGACGTTTGATTTTTCTGCTAGGTTTCAACTTGAATGCTAGAATGGTTACTGGAATCTGGGATGTTTACTATTATAGAGCAGTATTCTTAACCTTGACAGTGATGGGTTAACACAGATCCTCAGAAAATGGTGGAATATAGAATGGAAGTTGTCAGAGCTCCAATGATGCAGTCTCTGCCATTGTTTCGAGTTATTCCAGATGATGGGGAACTGGTAAAATATTCTTCAACTTATGACTTCTATGTTCCTTTTATCTCCGCTTTTATCTCCTTGTGCTGTAGTCTATTTCCGTTTGTAATTTGAATTAAGTTGAAATCTGCCGTGACTCGTGCTAACCTGTCGCAGACCTGAATGGGCTATGATACTCTGTTGAAATTTGTTCAACTACTCAGTCTGATGGAAAAGTAATTGGGTGTGTACCTGTACGGTGCATATGGATTAATTGCTATATTATGACTGGTTTCAGTAAGGCTACTGCTGAATTATCGAGTATCATGTTTTCACATAAAGTCATATACATGTTTTCACATAAAGTCATATACATGTTTCTTTTCTTCCTGTTGATGTTTTTTATCAATCATGATGGTCAAACATCTCTGTCATTTGAATCCAAGTCATGCCTCGATCGTTCCAAAAATCACCTCGAATCTTTCTCACAGACACATGCCCAATTGGACAAAGATCGTGTGGTTTCTGAAGAACATCTAAAACTATATGAAATTTCAAATTAAGCCAAGGATCTTGGCTTGGAAGAGATGAACATTTTCAGCTAGACACCATGAACCTTGAAGTTGACTAGAAGTCATTTTAAAAATAACAAAAAAAAGAGGTAAATATTGTGGTCTTGAGCCTTGTGTATTGGGGTCTACATGATCCACATTCCAACTGATAGTTAGGTGGTTTTTTTGAAGTTTACTGCAAATTTCTAGAATACTCCTCTTTTAGAGGTTATTTGGTTAAGGTGATAAATTCTCTATATAGGGGTCAAAAATCCTGAAAATGAACACTTTCATTATGAACTACACCTTATTTGATGGAAAGTTATTGCAAGTTTGATAGATAGTAGATTTTGCAATTCACAGTCATAAAGAATGTGATTCAAGCATCTTCGAACCAACTTGAATGAATTCAAGTTGTTTTGAGATTCAAATCAAAACTTCGTATGTTTATTTTGGAAATATCGTTTCCAAACGTCACTGGGTTGCTGAAATTTGTATGCATCACCCTTGGAAATATCATTGTGTGCTGGGATCAGGATTGCTGAAAATTTGTGTAAAGGTTGTTGAATTTAGGCTAGTATAACATTTCATACATGCACACTCACACACATATAAGTTGGGGTTACAATAATATAGCACGTGATTGCACAAGAGACATCAAATATCAACACTAAATGCAAAACCCACAAGCACAGCACAATAGAACTTCATTAACCTAGCTTGGATCCTTCTAGTAGGCCCATTCACATAGAGGACCCATTATGACATAGATGTGGAGCATGGGCCTCCACCTCTTTTGACTTAAATTGCCTCTTTTACTTATAGCCACCTCCATACATCTAGGATGGTGCACCCTGTGAATATATAGATGTTATGCCTAGGGTAGTACCCAACATAACAAAGGAGGCATGCATCTTGAACCTTATTGGGAGATGGTTGATATGATGACTGACATCTTAAACCTGTGAAGGTTCTAATCAACTGTAAAATACCTGTAGACTAATATGCTGCAACTAGAGTAGGGCAGTTGAAACAAAGCACAGCAGCTAAATTGTCACCAATGCATGTCTCTGTGAGGTTTAGGATTCATATGGAATATCACAAGCACAATATTATTGTTCATACAGCAGCACAGAAAAATTGTTTGAACTTGCTAATGTCTCAACCATGCTTTGAATTTTGATGTGGCATAACACAGTTGATATCATAGATGATGGAGTTGTTGAGGCACACATAAACTGAACAAAGATGTCTTTTGATGGTTCTTCAGACATGAATTATCCAATGCTGTAGTGTCCAACAATTGTTTATGTACTTTTGCACTTTTAGGTGATTCTGTTGAGTACCCTGTTCTGCTTGGAATTTTCAGGTGGAAGGTTCTACAGCTTCTCGTTGCTGGAGAAAGATTTATGCTAAACTGAGTAAAGCAAAGGAAAGGGCTGGCCTAGTCAAAGTGCATTCCTTAGACCAAAAGCGTCCTATCCAGAAGTCAGGCTTAACAATGTTTGGATTTTCAGATCAAAGAGTATCCAAGTTGATTCAGGTAAATTGTTTTGATTGTTATAAAGATTTTTGTGCATTAGGCTTCGTAGTGGTAACTTGCGCTCATAAACCAGTTTGTGCAGAGGACTTGTTATCAGTTTTTGGTTGCATATTGTCTTGTTGCTCTGAACGCTTACTCTCTGCATATCAAGGATTTTCTGAGAAACTTGTATGTTGCTCAGTGTTTTCAAACTTTTTCTTGTGTCTAGTCTTTGCCAAATGCACGAGCTTGCTCCAAGTATACATCTTGGACTAAAAGTCTCGCAAAAGATGGTGAAGTGCTGCCTGCTGGATACAAGCTTGTTGAAGTGCAGTGGAATCATCTCGACCGTTGTAATGTTTGCCACATGCAAGAGGCCAGTACTTTGATTTTCTTAATTGTTATGTCCCTAAATAACTCAAGTTAATCAGCTATTGACCTTAGGTTAAGGGTAGCCTAGATGAGGTTAGAGACTAAGGGCTAAATACTATAGATAGGCCTAGTGAACCATGACTTAGGCTAATTACTAACTTTAGTGTATTCATGGGGCACTATATACATAGTTAGAATGGGCTATTAGTAGATACTCATCAACGTTGAGATATTACCAGACATGAGGGTCCGGGCCGGACGCGGGCATTTCGAGTCCGCGTCCGGCGTCCGGACCCGGACGCGTCCGACCCCCGAATGGGGGGGTCGGACGCGTCCATATATATTTTTATTTTTTTAAAATTTTTTTAAGTCTAAAAAAATCAAAAAAAATTAAAAAAAAAAAAAACCGGACGCGTCCATATATATATATATATATATATATATATAATATATTTAATTTTTTTAAGTCTAAAAAAAAAAAAAAAAAAAAAACCGGACGCGTTCGGGGACGCGGACGCACCCCTGGCGCATCTGCGTCCGGACGCGGACGCGAACGCGCGTTCGTGCCCAAGGGTCCCTTAGAGCTAGATATACCAAGATTGTAGCTCATGGGTGAGATTGTAAAGTGTGGGAGGCATGGGGCACTATAGTATCATCTTACAGATCAATGTATGCTACTAGTGCTGGGTAGCTAAGATTATTTGTCTAATATTCTATTATTTTGTAAATTTTTTTATTATTGTTTTTCATTTGGAGTCTTTTCATTGGACGTATGTTTGTTCTAAGCTTTGTCTAGTGGCATCACTGACTCCTCGAATTAAATGTGTGAATTTGGATATATTTCAAGCTCACATTCAAATATTTACTTGATGGATGATAGGTTACGCTGATGTTATATTTGTGTTGTTAGCATTGGGTTAACCTTAGGTTGGATCCCTGGGGAACGTTACATTATTAGCCTAATTATCCTTGCCATCAATTGTGATACACATGACCTGGATAGTTTTTTGCCATGACAAGCTTAATTCAGTCACCAGTGGTTGTGCACATACTCTTTAGGATCAGTGAACAATAAATAAAATATCAAATATTTCAATATTGCTAGATGAGATTCTTTAGTTGACAATTTGATCTCTTTGCAGGAGTATGCCGACAATCTACTACTGCAATGTGATAGGTGCAGGATTATGGTGAGTCATTGATGCTTTTTGAGGTGCACCTTTCAGTTTTAAATGTCGGTTTTTGGAACAGAAGGGAAAAGAAGGAAACCTTTGTATTATGCTAAAATTGGGAACTTTGCACATCTTCATGCCCACGGCCACATAAACTATAAAGTCCTCAATCCAAGGATCCTATTCTGAGCATGCCAATCACAAGCAACACAAGGGAACCTGATGGTGGACAAACCAACCCAACCAAACCTAGATCGAACAGATCTAGCCCCCAAGCTATGGATCAATCACAAAGAGGAGTATGGCATCACACCAGCAGCATCCTGCCACCGGTCATGCTATCAAGCATACACTAGTGAGAGCCCAATAGGTATACTTATACCCTCCAAGGCCCATGCACCACTAGTAGTGCACTGTGATACCTCACTGAACACCTCTGCAGCCTATCTGGGCCACGTCATCCAGTTCCCCAATGACTCACTGATAGACCCCTACCAATCCACCATCAAGTGTTTAGGCCTACAACCATTAATTATGACCATGTACACATAAGGGCCCCAATTCCCTTATAGTCACAATTAACTTACTGGTTGTTGGTCTACTGGTCTCTAGCGTGGACACGCTACCCGAGACCAGTCATGGGCATGACATAAACCATCAGTCAGTAAATATTAGCACATAAAATGGATTAAGTGTACCACACAATATCTGTGAAAGATGCAGTATAACTCCACGGGTATATAATTGGGGTAAATAGAGAAATTTGACCATAGTTCTGGTCTAGAAACCGTAGTCCCTGAAGACTTATGGTTACCTGACATTTTGATCCAAGTCTGGTGAATATGTCAAGAGTATGTTACAAAAATTGCAGACTTCTAAGTTCTTGGTTGGGACCAAAGGTGTCTCTATCATGAAATGCTTGAACTGATACTATTTCACAATTACAAGCTTGACCCCTTGGCGTACAGAAAAATTGGTGTTTTGTGGAGGGGATGGCCTATGCAAGCATGGATGACCTGTACAAGTATCTGATGGGGCTCGCAAACATACTTGCAAGACTACTGCATAACGAGTCAACTGCAAAAGTTGTTTGGATTGTGTTGATAGATGGGCTTTGGAGCTGATTGTTTATGCATGCACTGATCAACGATATGAGTATAATCTGCATTGTGAAGAAGTAGCATACCCTCAAAAAATTATCTTATGTTAGCCTTGAAATCTGGTTTAAGCTCGTTCATGGTCATCTTTCTTTCAAGTATAATGATTAAGTTGTATTTGCAATTGGACTGCCTCCTCATTCTGAGAGCCTCCATGGTGCTTTTGTTTTGGCTTGGAACAAAATAATGAAAATATTCTTCATAGCAAGTGTGTTGCATGAATGTCAATGTAGATGGCTTGTGTTGTACGTAGCAAGTATATGTGTAGGTGAACCACTTTCTGCGATCCCTAGTAGCTTTTCTTTCTTCCTTTGGTTTTTTTGTTTTTTCCAGTTCCTAGTGCTTTTTCTTTTTCCATATCAGCTCTTCAAGTTATTGTGTTCAGAAAAGCTCGCTAAGCTGTTTCACATATGTTTAGAGCTTGGAATATCTGCAATATCAAGAACATAAACCCTGACGCTGCATTGTTTGACATGATATGAACATGGCATCAACAAAGCACCAAGTATTGTCAGTGTTATCATTCCTTATAGCTCAACTATTGTTAATGTTTTTATGCAAGACTAAGCAAGTTTCGATAAAATTTATCATGCCTTTGGGAGTGAGCTGTAAGGATCTGTTGATCTTGGTTTTCTGTATTCAAACATTGGTTTTTTTAACCTTCAGGTGCACATGGCATGTTATGGAGAACTAGAGAAACCTGATGGTGATTTGTGGTTATGTCAACTTTGCCAACCAGGGGCTCCCAAGCAGATACCCCAATGCTGTCTTTGTCCTATCAGAGGTTGGTGGCTATTTTCTCCACAGAGTTGATAAAGCTTAAAGTATTGAGGTTGGCTCCATTTGGAGCTTTGAAGGTGTCTGTGAAGCAAAGCTCGAAGGTGTTTAATGTAGTGCTTGCAAATGCTGGTAATTACACAGATATGAAAACTGAAAACTCGATAGCTGAATCATAAGTTGAAAGAATCGTTGTATTGTCAGCTAGGACCTCAATACTTATATTTGGACCCCTTTTTTATATGGTTGACAAGAAGAGCCTGAATAAGTTCCTCTGTAGGAGGATGCAACTCCATCCGTTGCCTGGTTTTGTAAATAACTGGTCCCTCCATGTGAATCTGCCCTTGTTGTTATGCAATGAATGTATACATAACTTATTTTTGAGGAATTTCTGGGCTGCGAACAAGTTTTCTAAAAGTGCACCCCACATCTGATGTCTGGCCTTGTTTTCATAGGGGGCGCAATGAAACCAACAACTGATGGACGATGGGCTCATCTTACTTGTGCTGCTTGGATTCCTGGTGAGTCATTCAATTTCACTCTGTGTCTGATTCTGCAGCTTCTTTTAGTTGCATGATAGCTATATGGTATTTTGTAACCAAACTTTGGATGCTAACTGAACCATTTTCATGTTCCAGAGACTTGCCTTCTGGACATCAAAAGAATGGAACCAATTGGTGGTTTGGACTCGATCAATAAGGTAGTTAGTCCTCCATTTTATAATGGCTCCAACATACTTTTCGGATCTGTGTTCTTTGCAAATGATGATGGATTTAGTTCCACATACTGTAAAAATTGGTATCCGTTTTAGGATGCCTGTTTTGTACCGTTCGTAGTCCGTAGAAACATACTGCTTTGTTTTCCAGAAGTCGAGGACTTACTAACCTTTAACCTACACAACCATGATATGAGAAACTTTGTTGTCTTAAGGCTTCTGTATCTTGAACCATCGTGTTAGAAAGTAAATTGAGAAAAAAAAGAAGATATTGAACATATATTGTGGTAGGATGAATCATCAAATCATTAGGCTGTCAGGATTTTGGTGAAGGGACCTTCTTCAGAAAATATTTTAGAAAAAAAGTTTAAGATCAGGGACTAGCTTCATCATTCTTTCTGTTAACCTTATATTCTTCGCTTATACTTGCTAAATGCCCTTCTAGGTGTATTGTTGCCTGGTGTTCTTCTGTACACTTGTAAATTAGTGGCTTGAGTCAAGGATGTGAACTTGCATGTCCAATGAGCCTTTTGAGTATGTTTACATAAACCCTGTGTGAAGTGTATTTATGGGTTTGGTGATTAGGGGATGGTTTTGTGCAGCAAGCGTTTTGTTAAGTTCATGCACTGTCATATGTGAACGTATGTCACTTTTCTATTTCCCTGTGGTCTTAGTCCCCCCTCCACCAGCTTTAAGTTTGCTTAGTTTTTCCTTTGCAGGAAAGATGGAAGCTGATTTGCTCCATTTGCAGAGTTCCTTATGGGGTTTGTATTCAGGTAAGAAGCTTCCATTCTACTGATTATACTGATTATTTCAAAGAAGCACATGTGAGGGCATCTTTTTCATCTACTTCTCCCCAAACTCAATAAAAAAATTTCTCTTTTTTTGTAATTTTTTTGGCATGCTTTTGTGCAGTGTGCTGGACAACACTGTCATGTGGCCTACCATCCTCTCTGTGCTAGGTTCTCTGGCCTTTGTATGGAGGTCTGTGTAGAGTACTCATTTTGCTTGTTATGTACAACTTAAAAGAATCATACCAATTTACTGGGCTATCTAATTTCGTGAAGTAGAATTTCAGAAGAAGCTGTTTTCCTTCCTGGACCTTTGCTTGAAATATCGTTGCTCTATAGGTCTTGGAGGATTCTGAAACCAAGTTAGAAGGAACTTTTTCATATGAAGGTGAAGGAGGTGAGAGGCCTCTGCGCCTTATATCATACTGCAGGAGGCACAAGCGGCCTGTATGTGAGCAAAACTCTGGAAATATAAAGCCCCAGCCTGTTCTAGTAAACTCCTTGGATAATCTGAGCAGTTGTGTGCTCAGAAGCCATTCTGGCTGTGCACGTTCTGGTGAGCCATTTGTTATTGTACTTTTAGTGCTTCTCTAACTAAAAAGATGAAAAACATTCCAAAATGTAGAAATTTTTTAGTAGCGCTAAAATAAGGAGTAAAAGACAATGCTAGATCTCAAAACTATTGCGATTATTGTTGCTCACCTGCCGTTACAGGACCATAACTGTGTCCTGCCAATCATGCCTCTTGTTTATTACAATTACCACTCTCCCTCACAAGGGTTCATATACTTGTCACCTTGCTTGTCCTATTGGCTGCATATAGGCCTGTGTATGCTGCTACAATGGATCATAGTAAATCCCACACTTATTTGAAAGATGGCTCCAAATTTGTTCTACTCGTGCCCGCGTCAGACATGCTTCAAGCCTCAAATCCTAAAACAGGGAAAAGCTCAGTGTTTCCGTAATTTGCTTGCACGTTTGCCCTGAGTAATTGGTCCAAGGCATTGTACTGTAACTAGCATCGCAGGATGCCATGACCATGTTACCAAGTTTTGTGACAATAAGAATAAAAACTGATTAGCTTTTTTACAAGGTCCGCTAAAAACCATTCAAGAAGTTTCAGACCATTCGTGTTCATAAATTAAATGTCTATTTAAGCTTTTCTAAGTAACTGCCTGTCTTCAAAGATTAAGATTAGGGCTGTAAAGCTGGTATTACTTCTGTACTCTTTTAGTAAGTTGGGGCATCCTTTCCTTTCTTTAAAAATGCGCAAGGTCTAGGGTGTTTGGACCCTCTTAGCATATTGAATATCAAGCTTGGGCCAACCATCAGTCATTGTGACTGGTGAATCTAGCTGGATGCTTCCAGTGAACTATTTCTTTCTTATGGGTTTCTCTCTTGCCTAAGAAGTTGAAAGGCTCTTGTTACTTTTTTTTCCCGCCTATGTGAACTGGTGCCTCCATCTCTTGTTGGATGTACTGTGTATGTAACTTGAGAAAGTTGGGGAGGCCCATGCTATTCCACACAATAAAGGGAAGTATTACATGGGATTGTTGAAAAGCATGTTTCTTTTTTACCAATAAGTGCCTTCTTTTCTGATGAGATTTCTTCCATTATAGTTGGCATTCGGTGGACTTTTCATACCTGAAGATAACGGCATGTGTTAAATGCATGGTGCAGAGATTGGACTAGCCATCCTTGTAGGAACATCTGCTCATTCTGGCTGGAGGACCTTATGAGCCCTAGTTTTCATCATCGTGTACTTTTTTATTGAACTATTTGATCTCAAAAGTATGGAACAAATATCACTCATCTATGCATCAAAGAAACTGAAACTATGGAAATTTGAAGTTGACCTGATGTATGTCAAATTAAGTTCTGCCTTTGCAAATATGAACCACCAGATAGTGTCATGTTTTGTGAGCTGATTGATTATGCAAATCTTTTGTGGATATTCCAGATCCTTATAATGCAAAATCAAGGAGAGGACGGAAGGAGCCTGAAGCACAAGCGGCGGCACGCTCTAAGCAGTTATTTGTAGAAAGTAGACCTTATGTTATCAGTGGATTTCAAAGAAGTGTACCTAGAATGGAGATTGAATCAACAACATGCTCACTGTCTCTCTATCCTCTTCTGAATAATCTGTTGAATGAGCCAAATGACTACACACAATCTCGTGATGACGATTCCACTGGGTCTGTGCGTTCCATGTCTGAAAGATTTCATCAGATGAAGTCAACAGTACATGAAAGACTTACTTTTGGTGAGTTCTGGTAAAGTTATTGATATAGAAGAGTCTGGAGGCTGGCCGTTGTTGATTTATGTAGTGTCACCTTTGCTTTTGACTGATAGAAATAGCAAGCTTCGGATAAAGTTTTTACTCTTGACATGCATTGAATTTTTTGTTCTTCAAAATCAGCAATTCATTTGTAACAAAGAGGTGATGTGTTTCAGGAAAATCAGCAATACATGGGTGGGGCGTATTTTCCATTCGTCCTCATTTCGCTGGGGACATGGTTTGTTTATGAACCTAAATGCTACTATAAAATGTTGTTAGCTAACTCTTTAATCCCATGGTTTTATTGTTGGACTTGTGTATATCTTACGATTGCTGATATAGCAGATATTTTTGTTTTGGATTTCAGGTCATCGAGTATGTAGGAGAAATTGTTAGACCAATTATAGCAGATATTAGAGAGCATCGTCATTATGATTCTCTTGTGGTGAGTGTGCTTTCCTACATGGCCGATATAACTGACTCTTTGTGTGATGGGATGTTAAGGTTGCATCTTTGAGGTGTAACTAATGTGCTTGCTTCATAGATCTGAAATTTTGTGTGCAATTTATTTATACCAAGAGGTAACTTCTGGAATGTCTGACATTAACTGGTTTCAAAGGGTGTTGGAACTTATATGTTTCGAGTTGATGACGAGCGCGTGGTCGATGCAACACGTTCTGGAAATCTCGCTCATTTGATAAACCATTCATGTGAGGTACTGTAAAATCAATCATTTTCTCTTATTGGAATCAATCACAGAGGGTATAGTTTTTCACAGATCGTCTTTTGATCTTTATTTCAGCCAAACTGCTACTCAAGGGTGGTGGTCGCAAATGGTGATGACCATATCATTATATTTGCCAAACGCGACATAGCATCGGGGGAAGAGCTATCGTATGACTACAGGTAACCAGCATGTTGTTCTAACATATTCTAGCACTGTAATGCACAACGCTTAACAAAATCCATTGCCGTACATTCAGGGGCAAGATACTTTGATGGCCTCATGTCGATATGTATAAATATATGGACCCATAAATATTAAGAATCAATACGTTAATGCATAGCAATAAAAAACACCAAATCTTTCCAAGTGGAGAGACAGCATCAAAGGCCTTGGAAGTTTAATGATCAAGTGTGGGTACTCCTTGAGAATCTGTTAGTGAAGTTTGAAAGAAACATTGACCTTCTGCCCGCACCACAAAATGGACTGTACTGCAGCAATCTAAACAGGATTTGGCCACAGCTAATTGTTTGATTGTTAACTGCAACATGCAGTCATTTGATTTCTTAAGATCCTTTATATGTAGGAATATGTGTCCCCATTTCAGTGGCAGAGTAGGAGGATTTTATTGCAGTTCCAGTCACGGAAATTTTCCCAAAGTTTTGAGTGGAAGTTCTAAATGTTTTCCTTCTTTGAGTAGTAATATTGACTGATGCCACTAGTTCTAAATCAATCAATTTCTCTGTAAGATGAGGTAGGGAGTACTAGTGATTGTGAATTGTGTGGGGACATATAGAGTGGGGAGCATTGTGTAGTTAAAAAAAAAGTGACTCCCCAAATATTAGGACAGCAGCACTGGTCACTTTTTGTCTTGAAACAAGGCAGGAAAACAAAAATGGTCCTTCTTAAACTCTGGAGAGAGAGGGACAAGGTTGATGCAAGAACGCCAATTAGATCTCACGTGGTAGCAAGCCACAGAGTCTGTGTAGAGTATTTAGATTTTTCAGGTTTGCGGCTATACGGGGACCTTTGACACAAACCACAGACAAATAGTGATGGGGATATCGCCATTCAAGTTGATTGATACGCTCATAGGATCGTGACAGATGTTTGTGTACTCCTAGGTGTTCATTGAGAAAATTTCACTGGAGCACAATATGACTTCCAGGTAGCAATGCTATTATTCCATATACCAGGAACATGGTTGATCTACACGGGTCCTAATTTCCTTCAACTAGAGATGTAGTCGTTGTTCTTTTCTTTTCTTTCTTTCTTTATTTCATTAAGGAGAACGAACAGCAGTTGAGGACCATGAGTCAACCTAGACAAGCTCTATTATACTCGATGTTTAGGCCGTCTTTCTCATCGGACAAGGGCGGTCATCCAGACCTTGTTGTGGCATGGCTGGACTAATAAACATCACAGTTTTTCATGCATGGTACCCAGATTGCTACTGCAATCATGTTTTTACTTGTCAGTGGTAAACCCTTCTCATGACTCTCCTATGTCTCGATAAAGTCCAAGAAATCCCCTGCTGTCACTGAAGAATGAAGCCCATTATAGCTCCAAAATGTGATCCTCATTGGACACAAAGAGGACCCGGGGTGCCACCGTAAGAGTCCCCAAATGTGAAGCTCTGCCCTCCTGGAAAGTGACCCATTTCCTTATTTCCTTTGCCACTTGGAATGCCTTTCTAAGTTCTTCGACTTACATAAATGTGAGATCATCATTCATAAGGTACATAGGCCTTTGAGTTAAATCTTTTCCTGAGGAATTCCCTTCTACAATTTTGATACACAAATCTGATCATGAATGTGGATCAATCTTTCTTCATCTTCCAAGCTTTATCCAGTCCAATGGTTTTGATCTTGAGAGTGGTCTCTAGGCCTCATCGGTGTCATCTTGTGTGTCAAGTACTCTAACTCATACGCTGTGCGGGCCTCGAATTCCCGCAAGCTCTCCTCTATCACTGTAGCTAAGGAAGCGGATGGCGGACGCGGACGCGTCAGGGGTGCGTCCGCGTACGGATGCGTCCGGTTTTTTTTTTTTTATATATTTTTTTAATTTTTTTTTAAAAAAAATATTGAAAAAAAAAATGGCGTCCGGACCCCCGGACGCATCTGTTTTTTTTTTTTTTTTTTTTAAATTAAATAAAAAAAATTGGACGCGTCCGACCCCGCCTCCGGGGGTCGGACGCGTCCGGGTCCGGACGCCATACGCGGACACGAACGTGGGCAATCCGGCCCGGACCCTCATCCCTGTTATTATTAATCTTGACTACAGAATCATTGATTCTGTAGTCAAGAATATTTCTGCCATTGATAGTGTGGTTTTTTCAAAGGTTTTCCTGACCACGGATGCCCAAGTTTTGGTGTCTTCTTTGTGTTGCCCCAATTGATGCTGTAAGGCTTGAATTTGCTTGGTGGTTTCCTCAATCAAGGGTTGTTGATTTACTTACTTCAAGTCTGCCAATTCTTCTTGTAGATTCTTTTGTTGTTGTAATAGGTCCATCATGAGGCTGATCTTGATGAGGGAATAGTAGTAGTACAGTATACACCGTCCGTCTCTTCCATGGCAGACTTGCAACCTGAGTGATTAAAATCACTTTTCCTGTGCGGTTAAGTCATGTTGTAGACACTATTCCAGTCAACATCTTTGGTGATGGCAGCATATCTACATCATTCCAGTCAACATCAATGGTGATGGCAGCATATGGATGGATCATACTTCAGGCAACAGCAAGGGCAATGAGCCCAACGATGGAGAAACGTCATTGCTGGAACTTGGAAATGGAGGACGGAGTTGGAGGGATCACATTCCAGGAAGTAGCAAGGGTAGCGAGATCAGTGACGGTGCAACACCCTCACCGGCAGGATCATTGGCAAAGACGTCACATGCTTGCCATTCTTTAGGGTTTAGGTTTTAGAAGAATAATTCTTCACTAACCATTGCAAGGTCAGTTTCACAGTTTTTGTATCCTTCACGAGTCCTATCATCATGAGCTTTCTTTACCATTTTTGCATTATTGTCTCATTTGATCCAAAGTCTTGCATGCTGCCCTCCTTGATTACTCTACCAATTTCTTTTAAGGGACTGAGTCCTTTTAACCTTACAAATTTGAAACTGTGCTTTTTCTTTCATGACTGGGAACCGTCATTCAAAAACTTCTTTTTACCCTTCTTCTGGAAGGGTATTGAAGGTTTCTTGTCCTTTTAATCGGGCTTGCTAGCTTGTTACTCTTTGTGGGCTAAGGCATGAGTGTTGTCAAAAATCTTAGCGAACCACATGGCATTCTCGCAGAATTATGGTTGGTTCCTCCAAACTTCCAGCTGATACTCCTTTGGCAATCCAAGAATTAAGTGCAACTTGAGAAGAGCTGAGTCCAACTGATTGGCAAAAAGACAACTTCATGGAAATTCTATAAAAGGATGTCCAAGGGCTAGTCCCCATCTACAAGTAGCAAATCGACAGTAGTGCTGAAAATTGTCCAAGGTTGCAACAGTGTGATCTTCAAAGCCTCTTTTACCTAGAAATTTGTTCATTATGATGAGATTTGGTCAGCCAGTGGCAAAGGGTTCAAGAGGAGTTGCTTGCCTTTTCAAAGATCATCTACAGTCGGGACTCTATGTGGCTGAACGAGATGAGATGGCACAATTTCTATGGATACACTTCATAGAACACTATCTTGGCCTGGAGATGGATGTGTCTATATGATGTAGCTCCACCTAATCATGTGGTGTCTGGGCGTTAAGGTCACTAGTAAAAGAACATATTCTTGCTCACATTATGAAACAATGTCCTCTAAAATATCTACATATGGAGATACACACGTCTTACTAGCATGTAAGGAAGTCTAACATGTTGCAATGAATGCGTCCCATGCTAAACCAATATCACCACTTCTCTTACTCGATGTCATGTTGGTAAGGTTCTTGTTGTTTCAAAATAATTTTATGGCTTTTTTTTTTTTTTTTGCCTATTACTTATTAAGGTTAATCACTTACTTCTGGCCCTCACAAACTCAAAAAAACTTAAAAAACTTTTAAAAAAAAGAGCTAGGAAGAGGAAAGGAGAATATCTAATTAAGAAGTTGTGTTGTTCCTTCATTTTTTTCCTGGTTCTCTTCTAAGTCTCTACTTTTTATATTTATAAAGTGTAATTTATAAAATTGTTTTTACTTCAGGTTAATTGATGCTCTACTTCCTTTCTTTTCAACTTTCAATATTGGTCACTCCTTTAGTAATTAAATAAAAATTCCTTCATGTATAGTTGTAGTCAACTTTTTCTTGGTTGCGCTTCATTAGATAAATTTTTCAATTTTCCTTAATGTTCAGGTTTAGGTTCTTGTTCTTGATGGTATCAAAGTTATAAAGTAAGTTTTATGCTTATTCTTGCCTCTTGTAAAGAATTTTGTACATTTGGCTCTTTGGTCTTCCTTGTAATTTACCACCAAGAGTCACTTATGCAAATTCTATGAAACCTTATTCCGAAAAAATTTCATGTGATTGACTCTCTCATGGTCCAATTAACTTTGTCTCACCATGTTAGAGTCTGAACCATACTCACTTGAAGTTTCTTTTCATTGGGTCCTTTTAGGATCAAGGGCTTTTTGGTTAGTTTCGTGAAAGACTTTCGGTGTGAGAGGGAGTCAAGTAGTGTTACTTCAAGAAGTCGCGGGCACTTGATTGCATGCTATTGTCAGTGATCTTTCGAGTGTAACAGGCGGACCTATTTAGGTACCTCACCGCTTTACAGCAGCCCTGTTAAACAAACGAGGGGTGTGGTCAACACTAATTTTGACCTCGGACCAATAGCCTTTAGGAGGGCCTGGTCTTAAACAATTGCCACCCAAGTAATCTATGTCATTTATAACATACGAAGTAGTAGTATGGTATATGTTGGCCAAACTTTTCAATCTGCTTTTGTACGTTTTCAAGAACATGTTCGAGAAGCTAGAAGAGTACATAGCTCTAAGTTTCCTAAAGAAGAATCAAACCCTTTGTATTCTGCTATAGCCAAATGTGGTTTTGAGTCTTTTCGGGTCTTTCCCATTGAGCACATTGCTGGAAACTTTTCTAATTCAAAAGAGTTTTTCAAGGTAGCATGGCTTCGTGAACTTTTTTGGATGAGAACTCTTCAGTCCTTTTTTCCTAGAGGTTATAATCTTGAGGGTAAGTCCAAGTTACGAAAGAGTAGAAACTTTGCCAAAAAGACTTCCATATTGTGGAGAACCCACTTAAACCTAAAAAACATAACACCTTATGTTCTCAATGGTCTGAAAGTTTGGAAGCCTATATCAGAACATCTATCCCCTCCTCCAGATTGCTACATTCCACAAGCTATGATCACACCTTCTCATCCCCTCCCTTCTCCTCGTGCTACTTTTAATACTTCTAACTTTTTGCCCCCTAGTAATAATGCTGTCTCTAGAACGTTTGCCTATAGAGATTACGTAAGGAGGTTACTTTATTTGGATCGTGTTATGTCTTTGGGCAAGTTCTCCCTCGATATGTTTAATAGATACAATCCTAAGAACCTGTTTCGGTTGCTCTATACTTTAGATAATATGTCTTGTCAAGGTCTGGGTATTTCACATTCTCATTTTTATCAGCTTAAAACTCTTTTAAGTCGCTTTATAAAATCCATAGCTAATGTTAAAAATAAATGTTTTACCTCTAGTAAAGATCTACTCATCACAATTTTTACTTCACCTGATCTTGACAAAATCAGTTTGAGCTCTATTCTTAGAAAGCCTGAAGTTATGAATGCACTTCCTCCTTGTGTGAAGAAAATTTGGAATCATCCAATGGTTGCTTGGAAATATGTTAAAACTATAGGACAAAAAGCCTTTAAATATGTTGATATTGGTCGGAATCTTTCAGAAAAGAAAAAGTTGTCTATCCTTAATAGCCCTTGTTCTTGTGGTGACTCCTTTTATTCGAAGTTTTGTGAACCTGTTTTAGGTCATATTGTACTGCAGATACATCAATCCTTCCCTCATCGTTTTTGAAAGAGTCCTTTTCTATAGGCACTCAATTTCGTCCTCCTCTTTCAGTAGATGCTTGCTTGTTAAAATCTATAACTACGAGTATTAATAAGTTCATTTACCATATTGAAGAATCTTTTGGAGTCCATGGTTTGTTATCAGAATGAAAAACTAAAGTTCTAAATTATGTAACTTTGAGCTTGAAAAAAGTTTCATCTGTCCCTTCTTCTAATATTGATACTTCATTTTCTAATGAGGAGGAAGTTCTTCTTCTTAAGTTTCATAGACGTTTTGTCATTTCATATGTGGATAAATGCTCAAACAACTTTGTATATGTTTGCAAGAGATTCTATTTGGAATCGTTATGGAATGAAGTCCATTCTCCAGGAGGAACATGTAATGCTTGTTCTCTTTCAACTATGAGTGTAATAAAATATCATCAAGATTTTTGTCATTCTTATAACTTTAATTGTTACCCAAATCTTCCTTTTCTTTGTGCTGCATGGAAATTTCATAAAGTTCCTAAAAGGCCTAGGTTTATTGCAGCAGCCTATAAAATTACATTGACTGACCTTTCGAAGTGGCTAATTAGTTGCTTCAAAGCGTTGCTTTCTTCTATTAATGAGCTTTGGATAAACTTACTTAAGGATGCAGATGTTCCTATTAGTTGTAGTTGGATTTTAAACGATTCTGTAGGTATTATAGAAGTAATAAAGTTTTTCAACTCCTCTCGTACTTTAGAAGAAAAGGCCCAACGTATGCTTCTTCAAACCTATGACTTCACAACGCTTTACACTAAAATCAATTTGGAAGATTTGAAGTTTCGTGTTAACAAGCTAATTCGAAATGTTTTTAGCAATAAACTAAAGGACACTCGATGCAAAGCTTTAAAAGTTGAAAAGAGTGCTTTGCATTTTGAGTTTTGTTGGCTTAAGAACAAAAATCAAGATGTCGATTCAAAGAAGAAAAGATTCACTAAAATAGTTGATGTTGAGGATGTTTGTTCTTGGCTGCACTTTCTCTACTAATTGTGTTGTTCATCTAGCTAACTTTTACCTTTTTTTTTTCTCCTATGAATTTGAATTTATGCAAAGATTAGTTTCTTGTGGTACTTGTCCCATCTTATTGCATAAATTAACTCATGTTAGATATATTGATGACTTATTTGTTCTTGATCTTCCTAATTTTGGTAGTTTTGTATATAAAGACCCTGACGTTTTTGGTGGAGGAATCTATCCTAAAGACTCATTTGAACTTAATCGTACAACTAGTGATGATAAGTGCAATTTTATAGACCTTTCTATAAGCCAAGGTAGGTCCGGTTTATTGGTTGATATTTTTGATAAAAGGCGGCAGCTAGAATATAGTAACTTGAACATAATTCGCATGCCTCATATTTCTTCAAATATTTCGGATTCTGTTAAATATGGAGTGATCACTTCTTAATTCTACAGGTTTTCTCGTCTTTGTACTAGTAGAGATGCTTTTGTAGACCAGTCAAGCAATCTAATCATTTTGTTACTCCATAAGGGTTACTCGTTTAAAAAAATCATGAGAAAAGTTCGAACTGTTTTAGACTCTTTTGGTTTTATCTTTGGTGTTTCAGCTTATGGTATGTTTAAGATGATTAATCATAGAATCCAGAAAAGTGGGGAGCTAAGGAGCCCGCTTTTTTTTTGTAGTATTTTGTCTTTGTTTTAGTAACTCGGATACACATTATGATCCTTGTTCTTATTTATCTTCATTTTATGTTTTGTTTTTATTTTTTTTAATTAGATTTATTTTTCAAAAACAGACAAGGGAAGTACTTGGGAGTGACCATACCTTGGGAGTGACCATACCTATTTCTACTATTATTCTTACTATAGTTTAGCTAATTTTTTTGTTGTGAAATTTTTTCAACTGAAAGCTTAAAAAAAAAATTTGATTTGTTCTCATGTAAGGTATGGTCTCTATTTTTTTTTGAAATTGCATTGTTCTCCCACATGATGCAAACTATTTGACATGTACTTAGTTAATCTTATTCACCATTTTGGTGCTTATAAGGATTTGCCTTAGGAAATTCACAAGGTCCATGTCAGTTTTCTTAGTGTAACACTCACCCATATTATGACGTACAGGCATTTGTCAATGTATGATTGTTTGTAGAAATTTTGAAGACATCCTTCTCAGCTCTTTTCTTAACATTTTGTTTTCTGTGATCTCAGGTTTGCATCAAAAGACGAACAATTGACATGCTATTGTGGCTGTCCTGGATGTCGAGGCTATGTTAGTGCAGCTGAGTCTAATGACGACCCTCCTAGAATACTTGTCCCACAGTCCATGCTAACACAATGGAATCTGTCGTGGGCGCTCTAGTGGACATACACCCTGCAGCAGTGTGCACGCCATGCTTTTCTGATATGTATTATATTATGCTTGCTTTTTATTTGTATTTGAGCATTTCATGCACAAGTCGAAGTATTCAGGTGTTCACAATAGTGAAAGAGGATTGTTGTTCCCCTTCCAACCCAATTTGAATGCTGTAAGGCTTATTAAGTTATAGCATTCATGGAATAAGTGTTACTTTCTCCAACCGACTGTTTGCTATTGATGCTTTAGTCATAGGTCAGCTCCCAAAGCTGCTTCATGATCAGGGAGTTGTAATTGGAAAGATTTACTGCTGCAACATTTAAGTTTATGATATTCAACATTAGAAGTTGTTAAGTCTGTGGAAAATCATCTTCCAGGCTTGTACTTGATATCTTCTACTCATTCATCCTAATAAGATTTTGTTTTGTTCACTTGACAATTCTGATAGCATAATGCTCGTCCACTTTGAGGGTGGCTGTTAATTTGTTTGTTTGTTACCAGAAAGACGCTAACAAAGGAAGTCAATTTCAAGATCACCACAGATCAAATGCATGGCCGTTTTTTCATGGTATTGTGTTACTGCTTTAATGGCATCTGCTTTTGGTCTTCTAATTATCAGCAGGCTACTTTTGTAGGCCATTGTAAAGGGGAGAAAAGGATGCATGCAGTCATTTTACTTTGTCAATTTATCAATATTTTTGCAATATGTAACATCATCCTTGTTCTCATGTGACCGCCATGGAAAAATATTCCATACTTCAATAATTTGCTAATAAACTTTTTTGGAACCTGTGTGTTTAATCAATCTCACAAATTTCAACGTCATAAATACAATTTGCTTTAAAGGCCACAATTGTGGGGATCTAATTGATGCTAGACAAGAAATATTATTAGACAAACAATTCCATCATAATATTTTGTGATGTAGTGTACTTAGTAGGCAGTCTGTGGAAATACTGGAATGATACAAAGATCTTTTTAGTCTTGCCAACTCTTGGCTGTGTTGTTATTCTGTTTGTAATTAACTTAGTTGTGGCTCATGTGTGATTCACACTTACCGTGAAACCTTCTTTATGTGGGAGACTGAAAGTAGTAGTCAGCAGTGACTCTATTCAAGAATATTTTACATTGTGCAAATTGCCTCATTAAAGAAAGTGGCCACCTTGCATGACAACTGAATATGTTCCTAATATTCGCCATGGAGTAGCCGTGCAAGTGTTTCATAACAAATTTTACGATTGGAACATTTGGGTGGGCTTTCAAAATGTCTAAAAGTTTCCCCTTGCAACAGATCCTGGGAAATATGGGGTCATTGTCAAGGAGGTCATGGGAGCGGCCTGGAATGCTTCTTATGCTGATTTGCAAGAGCCCAAACCCTTTCATCCCTACTTTTTCTTGGCGGTATGCTCTTGCCAAAGCACCTTTAATTTGCACGATCTGTATGTCTCAAAATTTAAACATGTGAGTTGCAGATTCTACCTACCTTTGCTTCTTTGTAAGATATAATACATTGCATTATGTATAAAATGGTAAATTTCTTCCCATGGAGGAAATTTTGCATTTTCTAAGCACAAGTCAAACTTACGTGCTTTACACTTTCCAAAGGTGCTCACGCTCTTTTTAGATTAAAAAGTTGTCTGCGACCTCAATTCCTGTCCAATGCCAGCAGCTCTGAGGCATGAGGCACTTCCAGCAACACCTAGTGTTTCTTGCATCTCCCTCAGCAGAAGGCACTTAAGCTACTGCTTTGGAATCTGAAATATAACAAGCAGGAGTGCTCGGGTTAGTGCCTCGTGATTCTTCTCTCTCGGGTTAGTCCTATTCAGTGCTGTTCCCTGGCTTTTGTTCCCAACTTGCTTTGTGAATCCCTCTTTAAGTTGATCATTGTTTTTCAACAGGTGGTGGTTTTTGTTTCTCTTCCTTATCACTATCTTTTTCTGAAAGCTTTCCCCAAAATCATCATCCTCTTGACTATTTCCTTCTTCATTTCAACTTTTGTTTCTTTATTTTACTTTTCAACATCTGGCTGTGCTTGGCAATGATGGCATAGCAACTGCCATTTATTTAAGGCATCTGCAACCCATCATCAAGGAGTCCTGTATTCGATAAGCCACACTGAACACTTTGGAATATTCCTCGATGTAATTCAAATTATCTTTTTTGTTCCAATTCTGTTCAAATTTTGCATGGCCGAACATCAAAACTTCAGGACCACCATGACATATGGTGGTTGAGAAACATCTGGGCTGCTAGGTATCAGTCGATCATAATTCCATTACTGACTCTTGTTGTGATGTGCTTGCTACTAATTCTGCCAAGTAATATTGTTTAGAGGAAACTTTCTTTTCCTCAAAGCTGCTCATTTTCTGAGAATTTTATCTTTATGTGCATTATCACAATGCTTCAATTTCAATTTCTCTTTATTCTTTTCAAGTCAGAACAGCTAATAAATAGAATGTGAATCGCAAGCTGGAAGCCATCAATTGGCAACCTAGGATTCAATTGGTGTGTCCAAATTCGGCTGCATTAAATAGAGGATCTAAATAGCATACCTTACTACATGCTCTTATTTAAAAGTAATATGCATTACATTATTTAGAAGCACAATCATTATTTCTTGTATACTTGTTCAATATTCAATGCTTATATCTTTCTTCAATATGTAGTGCATATAACTTGTGTTTACTAGCTTTAATTATTGATCTGAACATAAAAACTTGTAAGAGTCTTTCGAAGCTGTTCCACAATTGAACACTAACATGTGACGTTCAAGAGAGATTGAGAACTTTTTGGGTGAGGAGGTTGTTGGAGAGCTCAATCTGGACGCATTATAACTTGAATTTTTTTCGAAAATAGAGCAATAGTCCTTACAGCTATGGAGCTTTCTTTTGCAAGGTCCAACGATTATCACAATAAAGTGCAAAGATTGTCCAACATGAAAGCAAATACAGTTTCTTACAGACGCTTTGCAGAAAACACCCAATGTACCCTGCCAATTTGCTGCACATATTGACAATACATGTAACCCTATCTGTAGATTCTTGTTGGTAGAAACCAATTCACGATGGACATTTGACCTTGGAAAGTTGCATGAAAAAACAGTTCTAAAGTTTGGGAGCAACAGCATAATAGAGAAGAAGCAACATTTGGGAATTAACACATTATAATGGAACACAAGCAACAAGGTGTGCAAAGTCAAGTCTTCAAACATGAAACCCAAAGTAAATTGATGTCTGAACATTGGATGAAGCAACTAGTTCCAAGTATTGTGATTTGAAGATTGTGCAGCTTCCTTATGCAACGTAAGAATGGAGTAACGTGAATGTCTTAATAGATTGGAGGATGCAAGTAATATGATAAAGACTTTGCATGGCTCTAGCTGTTTTCAACACAAGAAATAATAGAATGAAGGATACATAATGCCATTTATTATTGTCAATGTGTGGGAAATTCAAATTCAACTTCCAATTTTATAAATGTTTTAACAATAAGGTACCCTAAATATAGAGGATACAGCAGGACAAGGTAACCAGATTTGCAACTAGAGGAGTTTAATAGTACTATTTCTAAACAATCCAGAGCTAATTTAATGGTAGGATTAAGCCACCTATGTAGCATGGAGAATGAAAAGTTGTAACAAGTCTCTTGTACTATATTGACTCAAATACTTCCATGAACTAAAACTGGGATATACATGTAGTTTACCAAGATTAGTAAACAATAAGTTTTTTTTTAATGAATAATGTGTCAAATATGCAATCAACCACAACTTGGCAATGAAGTACATATGGGTATATTGCAACCACCCAACAAACTCTACCACTACAACAGTCTACAGTTTTTAGTGTAGATTTTGATTATGTTGTAACAAGAGTTTCTATTAAATGCATGCATATGAGATAACCTATACTATATGGAAGTACAACTCTACCTTTTAGCTCGCCATCTTGTATTGGTTGTTGAGTGGTAGAAGGATTGACGACTTCAAGTAGATGAATTCGTGTTCACTTGATGAATGGCTCAAAAAAATTCCATGGATTAACTTCTTGAAGTGTTTGAAGGATTGAGTACTCATGGGTGAGTAATGTTACTTAGTGGAGTGTAGTTGATATTTAAACAAGGTGGTTAAGCACGTAGTACCAATTTTGATCTTTGAGTCCAATTGTTAGTGGGTCAAGTAGGCTTTATAAGGCTTTTTCAAAAAGAGCTCATGTCGTGTATGGACTTATTGCATGTCAAAGCACATGTAATGTTACAAATATAAGGCAAAAATGACAACTGTCCTATTTCTACATAGGACTTAGAGGTAATTGTGCTTTTCTAGGATTGGGTGCATTATTTACCCAAAATCAATCTTGCTATTTACCATTGTGGACTAGGTTGTACCTCCTACGAGGGGCCAAACCCTCATTACTTCCATAATGGTTCCTACAAATCATCCCTCCCGCTCTTTGATATAAAAAGGAGGGCATGGAGGAAGACCTTTTTGTAGGGGCCTTTTTGTGCAGGAGAGCCAAGAGAGAGGTGTTGTAGGATAGGAAGGCTATGTTTTTGTTGTCCATAAACTTACTTGGAAGGATGAAATCTCAATTGGTGCTAGTTTGGACAATGTTGAGAGAGCTTAAACAATAAAAGTAGCGTGTCTATCTGTCTTCTCTTTCCCTTTCTTGGTTAAAGTCTTGTCTCTAGCACGAGAATGGGCGTAAATCTTTTGTTTATGCCCATTCTAAAAACTCATCAATTTGTGGAAATTGTTGATGGGTGATAGTTAGCCTCATGCTTACATTGATCGTATTTTTGTGGGTAATTATCGTGTTGTTTGAATCGTGTCTTGGAGCTTTCCTTGACAATCCTGTTTTTTTAAGCCCTCTTCTTTCTTTGTATTCAATGATTTTGCTCATTGCAATGGAGCTCTAACTAGGCTTGCCTATATGCTCATTTTTTTGGTATTCATGACCAATTTTTACTTTGAAGAAAAGTAAATGTCTATAAAAACTAGTTATCTATCTCTAGAAAATTTTCTATTTGTTGAACATTTAGTTTTTGTTTGTTCCATAGATATTCATGTTGAACGTTTTGGAAGGTTCAAAATGTATCGTTTTGTAAGTACAAAGCATGTTTTTTTTTTTTTTTTTTAATTAAATTTTTTTTTCTATGCTATTTTATCTTATTATCTATATATTATGCACACATGCACATATACATGTTTTAGCTCTATAATGGAATATGCATCAATATAGATTAAACTGTATGCATATAGTAATTATCCCAACTATCACTTAAATAAAAAAGGAGCTTGTCAAAATCGTACAAATATTTCAGTCACTCTACGCTTAGAATATGTCAAAAAGAAGTGCTTTCTTAGTGTTAATGGGTAACATGTACATTATAATTCGTGACTATCGATAGTGAAATTTGAATCCTGACGTGCACCTCCTGAGTCCCCTAAAATACCTGTGACTTGTGATTTAGGGTTCTTGATCCATCTGTTGCTCGCAGTTTTAGCTATGATCTATCTGATATCATTTGTGACATTAGCTAGTAACTACCAACTTCCGTACATGAGTAGAAAGATTGATCATTGTTACTCGTCACTCAAAACATTAATGTCACACGGTACACCATGCATATTACAATTTACAATGAAACACTCGCAAAACCCCAAAGGCTCTCTCTCTCTCTCTCTCTCTCTCAACTCACATTATTGCTATTTTTCCTGTAAAACCTAAAAGAAACCTTAAAAGATTAAACAACACAGCGCCTCTCTCTTTCTCCTATGCACCCCTCTCCTTCTCTCTCTTGCCATTTTATACCTTTCTCTCTTTCTACAAACTTCTCTTTCTATGAAGTTCTAAAGTCACATGTTCTCTCTCTCTAGAAATTTCTAAAGTCACATGTCATTTTCAAGCATTTCAAATGCACTTCAAATGCCCTTCAAATAAACTTTAGGGCAAACGTGGCCCATTCGAAAGGCAAGAAACTCGTTTTCTCCATCACTGCTAACATTCTCTCTCTCTCTCTCTCTCTCTCTCTCTCTCTCTCTCTCTCTCTCTCTCTCTCTCTTTGTGGAAAATGCCAAAACAAAACCGTTCGAACCGTTTTTAAAATCTTAGATTCGTAGTTTGACCCCCTCCCCATTGGATTGAAGCCTGTACTACACCGATACTCACGCGGTTGGAGATCCAAGCATCCACCAAGCCTTTATATAGTGTTTCCGCTTTTTAAAAACGGTTCGAACGGTTTTGTTTTGGCATTTTCCACAAAGAGAGAGAGAGAGAGAGAGAGAGAGAGAGAGAGAGAGAGAGAGAGAGAGAGAGAGAGAGAGAGAGAGAGAGAGAGAGAGAATGTTAGCAGTGATGGAGAAAACGAGTTTCTTGCCTTTTGATTGGGCCACGTTTGCCCTAAAGTTTATTTGAAGTGCATTTGAAATGCTTGAAAATGACATGTGACTTTAGTAGAAATTTCTAGAGAGAGAGAACATGTGACTTTAGAACTTCATAGAAAGAGAAATGAGGGATGGATTGCTGGAAAAAAAACAGCAGTGTTCACTGTTGGAGAGACGCTGAAAATGGGCGAATGCAGGGCAAAGGAAATCAGATGCAAGGCAGGGCGTTGCGTGGGCGATGGGCGACGCAAGGAATCAAAGGCAGGCAAGAAAAACCAGCAGCGATGGCAGGGCGGAGAGGGCGCAAAAAAATTTCAGAGGAAATGCGAGGGGGGCGGGTAGGTTTAGGTAAAAAAAAATTTATAAAAATATTAAATAATAAAAATATTATTATATTGTGGTACCGCGGTACCATCATGGAACCGCGGTACCATCATGGAACCGCGGTACCGCAATATAATAATATTTTTATTATTTAATATTTTTATAAATTTTTTTTTACCTAAACCTACCCGCCCCCCTCGCATTTCCTCTGAAATTTTTTTGCGCCCTCTCCGCCCTGCCATCGCTGCTGGTTTTTCTTGCCTGCCTTTGATTCCTTGCGTCGCCCATCGCCCACGCAACGCCCTGCCTTGCATCTGATTTCCTTTGCCCTGCATTCGCCCATTTTCAGCGTCTCTCCAACAGTGAACACTGCTGTTTTTTTTCCAGCAATCCATCCCTCATTTTCTCTGCAATGGTGCAATCCGACCTTTCCGGTCTGTGGGACGAGGTAGACATTGTCAGGCGGGTTGCCGACAAGGCCAACAAGACCGGTCAGAAGATCGTGCGCTGCCGATACTGTCTCGTCGAGTTTGCTGCATCCCTCACTCGCCTTAAAGGCCATATGCTCGGTGCACGCGCCAAAAATGGTGCCACCTTGAATGCTGCCCCTTGTGGCAGCATGACCGTCCCCGACAGGCAGCGACTACTGGACACCTACGGGCCGCGGCTCGTGGCAGGGGAGAACACCATTTCGGAGGGCGTTCTCCGATTTTGCACCGCTCCTTATGTGACTAACCCAGAGTTGCTGCCTGCTTGGCTGGCACGCACAAGGAGAGGGAGTGCATCCTCCGCCGGTCCCTTTGCCCCTTAGACAGTTCTGCCTCATGCACCCCCATCTGCTCAGATTCCGGTGGATCCCGTCCCATCGCGTCCGACAGTTGCCACTGCGGTTCCACCACCACCCACTGTTGCTCGCACTCCACCAGTCTACGACTTTCTCATGGACTCTCCGCCACCCGAGCAGGCCCAGGATGGTACTGGGCGGGCCTTCGAGGATGTGGAAGAGATCCCTTCTTCCTTCCCTTCCCATCCGGATGACCTCCTCAGCCAGCAATTTTCGTACCCCATGCCAGATGTTGCCCCTCCACCAGTGCACCCCACCTATGCTGCTGCACCCATCCCTGCCAGTGCATCCCACTCTCCCTATTCCACGTCTACAGCCGATGCATCCACCAGCGCCCAGCCTGTCGCGTCATCGTCCATTCCCGTCACGGTTGGTGCACCGTGCTGGAGGACCCGTCACCCACCAGGGAGAGCCCTCGTGCAGCAGACCATTCGCGGCGCGCATCAGCCGCACATGGACAGAGAGGCCACACAGGCCGTGGCCAGTCTGGTTTACGAGCTGAACCTGCCCTTTGCCATCACCGACTCTGAGCCCTTCAGAAGAGCCTTCCGCCTTGCACAGTCTGTCAGCCCTAGATGGAGAGTCCCTAGTTCAGAGGTTGTCCGCACACACATGTTGAGGGATAGGGTCGAGTCCTTGTCTAGAGAGATGGAGCCTCTGCGTCGGCACTGGGCCACTTACGGTTGCAGCATCATGTCCGATGGCTGGACTGATGTCAGGAGGAGGCCGATCCTCAACATACTGGTCTCCAGCTGCATGGGCGCACAGTTTTTGAGGGCAGTGGATTGTAGCAGGGGGGGGAGAGTCATATCTGCAGAGTTCATGTTTGATGTCATCAGGTCTTCCATCCTAGCCATAGGCCCACAGCATGAAGTCACGGTGGTGACGGACAATGCCACGAACTGCATTCAGATGGGTGTACTGCTAGAGGCCGAGTTCCCTCATATTGTTCATACCCCCTGTGCAGCCCACGGCATAGACCTTCTGATGGGGGACATTGGAGCACTTCCCTGGGTTAGAGCCATCGTCCGGGAGGCCCTCTTCCTGGTGACTTTTGTCACCAGAAAGAGGCGTGTTCTTGCCATGTTCCGGGTGTTCAGCCATCTGGACCTCCGTAAGCCAGCCCCCACGCGCTTTGCATTCGACTTGGTGGTCATCGACCGTTTGATCAGGTGCAGGGCCCAGCTTCTACAGATGGTTGCCAGTGATCTTTGGGGTGCCAGTACATTGCCGCACACTGAGGATGGGGAGCACTTTTCTTCCACGGTGAGGGGAGACCAGCTCTGGAGGGATGCACAGACATTGTCAGGACTGCTTCGACCACTCTACATTGTGCTCCGCATGGCTGACAGCGAGGGGTCGACACTTGGACTGGTGTATGAGCTCATGGACCGGATTGGACAGTTCCTGCAGCTGCCCATCTTGCAGCCAGAGAGGTAAGCGGTACAGTGTTGCAATTGACCTTTATCTTTTTAGTACTTGCTAGTTTGTTTTTCTGTCAGTGTTAAGCTTTTTCGTAATGCCCTAAACCACATGCCCCTCACCTGCAGGATGACAGAGCTGAAGTTCATATGGGAGACGCGGTGGAACTACTTCCACAGGAGTATCCACAACGTTGCACACATGCTGCATCCCCTCTTCCTCTCTCCGACACAGATCGCAGACAGAGAGCTCGAGGCCGATTGGCTTCAGTACATTCACAGGGTGGGTCCACACATAGGTTTGGATCCTATCAGGCTCATGGAGGAGCTCGCTGCATTTCGTTTCGGCATGGGCACATTCGGCCACCCGGCTGCCCAGGATCCAGAGAGGAGGCAGCTACCAATTACCTGGTGGACCATGTTCGGTAGCACATACCCATCTATACAGCGTCTTGCACTGCGTGTCCTTTCTCAGGTATGCATCTCATTTTATCCTCCATTTTTTGTGTTTCGTTGAAGTTTCACCTCTGCCACAATGTGCTAAAGTATTTCAATGCACGCACCACAGGACTGTGCTGCCTCCGTGTGTGAGCGTAATTGGAGCACATGGGCACTGATTCACACGAGGAGAAGGAACCGCTTGTCAGTGAGTCAGTTGGAGCGGTTGGTGTTCTGTAGCACCAACGCACGTCTCGCCAGGAGGCTTCCGACCATTACGAGCGCATTGCAGGTGATAAGCTAACCTTTCATAGCATGTTGGTTGACTCCTGGTATGTTGGTTTCATTTCTTGATAGAGTTGCTTCTCTGACATGCCAATTTTAAACCTTGCAGACGAAGATATCCGATTTGGAGCGCCAGGTTGACTTGCCTACGGACAACACCCATCCCATGCCTGCAGATGACCTGGGCACACAGTTGATGGCAGAGAGAGAGAGGGAGCTTGCCGAGATGAGAGAGAGAGAGCTTGGGCTTGAGCACAGAGAGCCCCCATTGTATGAGGCAGATGAGCCAGTGTCAGAGGATGAGCATGATGAGGATGAGCCCATTCAGGTTGTGTTTGCTAGACCAGAGAGGGATGAGGCAGATTATACAGGTGCAGGGCACACGCCACGGGCAGGGGTCACAGGTGCATCACGTGGTAGAGGTGGGACACATGGCACATGTTGTACCGGCAGACAGGCAGGGCACACAGGGGGGGGCAGTGGCATACCTACCTATGTCGACATGATGGAGGAGGCTCTTGATAGAGGGCAGAGTGGTTTAGATGCCGGTCCCGCAGATGTTTGGATGCGTGCAGCTTAGAGTCATGGCCGTTACTACGACAGCACACCAGAGGAGGCACCTGATGACTTTCATTGCACAGATTGGGAGGCCATGCAGGGTCTACAGGGTGCACATGATGAGGCACGGGATGAGGCTTGGGTTGATTCAGAGGTTGGTGCACAGGATGATTCAGAGGTTGGTGCACAGGATGATTTAGAGGCTGGTGCACAGGATGAGTCCCAGAGCCCAGAGCATTTGTATTCGGATGCCCAGCTGGCCGACTTGGTTGCCACATTGGATTCAGAGGCCCAGCAGATGCCGAGTGTCAGGGCGCCCCCATCATCTCTTGCCAGCATGCCACACAGAGTCCCAGCCAGAGCAGCCGCATGAGGTGCCTACAGTTCCTCCAGCTCCTCAGAGGGTGTATGTGCGTCACACAGCTCCTCCAGTGCCACCGATGCCATTTAGGCCTGCAGCCCCTCCATCGCCGTCCACTTCTGCAGCACTAGGTCTCCATGGCAGGCCACCATCTGTGCCCAGGTTTTCTCTTGCAGCGCCCACATCCACAGTGGCTCCTCCAGTGGCAGCACCCACGTCACATCCTCCTTTGGCAGCACCCAGGATGTACCAGTATCGGCCACCACAACGCCCCTTTCAGTACATATCGCCACTGTACTCGCCTCCTGCACAGCCAGTTCCTCCACCTGCAGCAGCCCCACGGGCACACACTCCACGAGCTCATCCTCCTCGCTCAGTTGCACAGGGAGTTCCCTCTTTTGCTTCCCTATCCCAGCCGGCCTCAGCTTGGGCCCAGCCTAGCCAGCCAGGTGATTTGCATGGGGGTGACGAGGCATTGATAGCTCTTCTTGTCCGCAAGAGACCAGGCAGGCCCAAGGGTGCACCGAACAAGAAAGGCAAGGCACAGAAACTGCCAGGGAGGAGAGGACGACCACGCAGGGCTCTAGGTACAGGTAGAGGTGCAGTATCACAGCTAGTTGGAGCAGGTGTTGTTGGTTTGGCCTGCTTGGGGGCTGATGCGGAGGCTGATTGGGAGGATGAGGATGACGAGTCTTCCCCCTCGGATACACAGCCCATGCCAGTTCCAGACAGGCAGAGATATCGGCTGCGAGAGTCAGCTCTGGGCCCTGAGTTGTCTCCAGAGCATTCGTCTGAGTCAGAGCCAGAGCATTGATTGTGGCTCTGTTGTTTTAGTTTCAGTAGTTTGTCTCTAGCAGACGGTCTACCATTGTACTCAGATGATTTTTCACATTATATACAGTGTTTGGCCTACATTATTTGCTGCACATTGTGCGTATGTCTCTCTGTACATGTGATGCTTTATTTTATGTTGAAGAATTCTATGTGCGTGTTTGAATCCTATTTTCATTTAATTTCGTTTGAAGTGAATGCTAGCTTCACATATATGCACCTACATCATGAGCACAGCAATCACCCCTACACCCCAAACGACATTTCATAAACACATGTAATACATGTGCATTTAAAAAAATTACAGACATTGCATCTTACATGACCAGGCTCGCGTTGCACAAAAAACAACTATGTATATATTCAACCGTTGTATCAGGATAACATCACATATACTGTCATTTTTTTAAGCAGCCATCTAGTTATTTGCTGCACCATAAACTGTCGAAAACTACATAGCAACAGTCCGCCACATACGGGTGGACCTCATCTTCTAAACATCCCTCACTGATCCTCCACCGACTCCTCGCCCTCGTCTGGTGCATTGTTTTGTCGCTCTTGCTCTGCCTCCCGGTTAGCCCGAGCTGCCTCCTGGTTAGCCCGACGTCTGGCCGCCCTTTCCCTGACCATGATGAGCTGCCGTCGTGTGAAATTCATTCCGATCTGCTCATCCAGATCCAGCTCGACAGCAGGGACATGATCCACAGCGGGGGCGGGTGGCTCCGGTTCCGGATTTCTCTGTCGAGTCTGTCGCAGCATCTCTCGGATATCTGCCTCTTGCTTCCGATGCCTCTCGTTGTGCCTTCGGATATCTTCCTCAAGCTTTCTCCTGGCTTCGCCCTCGGGCTTCGGTGGTATGCGCTCAGCCATCTCGATCGACCTTCTCCTCACAGCACCCTGATCCTTGAACACCCTCTCACAACACCCTGGCTCTCAAACAGCCTCTCACAGCCTGTCACCGGCTCTCGCTTGCTCTCTCACTGTCTATCACTAGCCCTCTCACAGCCTCTGAAAATGCCGACCACAATGGCATTGTGAGTGCCTATTTATCCCCACAGCCTGATCGGCCATGTGGATCCCCATCATCCCTCCATGTGCCTCTGTACCTGCCCCCATGTGATGCTCCCCCCTGTGTTGGTCTCCCATTGGGCCCATGGTCTGCTCACCCACAATGCCCTTGTGCCTCTGTACTTGCCCCCATGTGATGCTACCCCCTGTGTTGGTCTCCCATTGGCCCCTCGGTCTGCTCACTCGCAGTGCCCATGTGCCACTGCAACAGTCCTCTGCACCATGTATTGTACCCTCTTTTTTTACACCCAGAACCCCCTTTTTTTACTTTTTTTTGTCCTTTTTTGGTAGTTAAATTGCAAAAAAAAATTACTAAAAATATATTAAAAAATAAAAAAAAATATTAAAAATGGTACCACCCTGGTACCGCAGATCCCAGGTCGGTACCGTACCGGCGGTACCACTGATATGGTACCGGCGGTACCATACCAGCGGTACCAGAGGGTATTATGATATATATATATATATATATATATATATATATATATATATATCATAGATCCAGCGGTACCAGGATCCGCGGATCCCGGTACCGCGGATCCATACTGATCCGCGGTACCACAATATTTAATATTTTTTAGTATATAATATTTTTCAATATTTAATATATTACTGTATTTTTTTTAAACCTAATCCCCCCCCCTCGCTTCATCTCTCTCCCTGCCCGTCGCCCTACTGTCCGCGCCCTCCCTGCTGTCCGCCCATCGCCCTACTGTCCGCGCCCTCCCGGCTGTCTTCGCATTGCACTGATCGCGTCCTCCCCTGCTATTGCTATTTCGGCCTTTATTGTGGTTTTTTCAAGCCTTCCGACTCCTATCGCACCCACAGAGATCTCTGCCTTCTTTCCCCAGTCCTTTCTACAGAGATGGTGCATTCCAACCTTGCCGATCTGTGGGACGAGGTGGACATTGTCAGGCGGGTTCCCGACAAGTCTAACAAGTCCGGTGCAAGGATAGTGCGCTGTCGATATTGCCTGACAGAGTTCGTTGCCACCCTCACTCGCCTTAAAGGTCACCTACTCGGCGCACGCGCGAGAGATGGTGGCACACTGAATGCTGCCCCCTGTGCCAGCATGTCCGTTCCCGTCAAGCAGCGACTTTTGGATACCTACGGGCCACGTCTTGTGGCGGGGGAGAACACCATTTCGGAGGGTGTTCTTCGGTTTTGCACCGCTCCTTACGTGGTTGACCCCGAGTTGCTGCCTGCTTGGCTGGCACGCACGAGGAGAGGGAGTGCATCCTCGTCCAGTCCCTTTGCCCCTCGTCCCTCTCAGACAGTTCCGCCTCACGCACCCCCATCTGCACGCATTCCGGTGGATCTTGTCCCACCGCGTCCGCCAGTTGCCACTGTGGTTCCACCACCACCTACTGTTGCTCGCACTCCCCCAGTTTACGACTTTCTCATGGACTCTTCGCCTCCCGAGTAGGAGCAGGCCCCGGATGCCAGTGACGAGGCCTTCCAGGATGTTGAGGAGATCCCTTCCTCCCTCCCTTCACATCCGGATGACCACCCTACCCAGCAGTTTTCGTATCCCATGCCAGATGTCCACCCTCCACCAGTGTACCCCACTTACGTTGCTGCACCCATCCCGGCCAGTGCATCCCACTCTCCCCATTCCACGTCTACAACTGATGCATCCACTAGTGCCTAGGCTGTCGCGTCATCATCCATTCCCGTCACGTTTGGTGCACCGTGCTGGAGGTCCGCTACCCGTCGCCCAGCTGGGAGAGTTCTTAGGCAGCAGAGCATTCGCGGCGCGCATCAGCCGCACATGGATAGAGAGGCCACACAGGCCGTGGCCAGCCTGATTTATGAGCTGAACCTTCCATTTGCCATCACCGACTCCGAGCCCTTCAGAAGGGCCTTCCGCCTTGCACAGTCTGTCAGCCCTAGCTGGAGAGTCCCTAGTTCAGAGGTTGTCCGCACACACATGCTGAGGGATAGGGTCGAGTCACTGTCTAGAGAGATGGAGCCTCTACGTCGCCACTGGGCCACTTACGGTTGCAACATCATGTCCGATGGCTAGACTGATGTCAGGAGGAGGCCGATCCTCAACATACTGGTCTCTAGCTGCATGGGCACACAGTTTTTGAGGGCAGTGGATTGCAGCAGGGGGGGGAGAGTCATATCTGCAGAGTTCATGTTTGATGTCATCAGGTCTTCGATCCTGTCCATAGGACCACAGCATGTCGTCACAGTGGTGACGGACAATGCCACGAACTGCATTCAGATGGGTGTACTGCTAGAGGCCGAGTTCCCTCACATTGTTCATACCCCCTGTGTCGCGCACGACATAGACCTTCTGATGGGGGACATAGGTGCACTTCCCTGGGTTAGAGCCATCGTCCGTGAGGCCCTCTTCCTGGTGACTTTTGTCACGAGGAAGAGGCGTGTTCTTGCCATGTTCCGGGTGTTTAGCCATCTAGACCTCCGTAAGCCAGCCCCCACACGCTTTGCATTCGACTTGGTGGTCATCGACCGTCTGATCAGGTGCAGGGCGCAGCTTCTACAGATGGTTGCCAGTGATCTTTGGTGTGCCAGTACATTTCCGCGCGGGATGTTCCCGAGGATGGTGCTCATGATGAGTCCCAGAGCTCATACGATTTGTATTCGGATGCCCAGCTGGACGACTTGATTGCAGACTTGGATTCAGAGGCCCAGCAGATGCCGAGCGTGAGGGCACCCCCATCCTCTCTAGCCAGCATGCCCTACACAGAGTTTCAGCCAGAGCAGCTACACGAGATGCCTGCAGTTCCTCCAGTTCCTCAGAGGGTGTATGTGCGCCGCACAGCACCTCCAGTGCCACCGATACCGTTGAGGCCTGCAGCCCCTTCATCGCCATCCACTTTTGCAGCAGCAGGTCTCCATGGCAGGCCACCATCTGTGCCCAGATCTTCTCTTGCAGCACCCACATCTACAGACGCTCCTCCAGTGGCAGCACCCACGATACATCCTCCTCCATTGGCAGCACCCACGGCACCGGCTCCTCCTTTGGCAGCACCCACAGCACATCCTCCTCCTTTGCCAGCACCCAGGATGTACCAGTACCATCCACCACAGCGCCCCTTTCAGTACTTATCGCCGCTATACTTGCCTCCTACAGGGACGGCCCCTCCACATCTAGTTCCTCCACCAGCAGCAGGCCCACGGGCACACACTCCTCGGACCTATCCTCCACTATCAGCTGCACAGGGACACCCATCTTTGGCTACTCTATCCCAACCGGCCGCAGCTTGGGCTCAGCCTAGTCAGCCAGGTGATCTGCATGGGGGTGATGAGGCATTGACGGCTCCCCTCGTCCGCAAGAGGCCAGGAAGGCCCAAGGGTGCACCGAACAAGAAAGGCAGGGCACAGAAACTGCCAGGGAAGAGAGGACGACCTTGCAGGGCTCCAGTTGCTGGTAGAGGTGCTGTACTACAGCCAGCTGCAGCAGGTGTTGTTGGTTTAGCCTGCTTGGGGGCTGATGCGGAGGCAGATTGGGAGGATGAGGATGACGACTCTTCCCCCTCGGATACACAGCCCATGCCAGTACCAGACAGACATAGATATGAGTTGCAAGAGTCAGCTCGGGGCCCTGAGTTGTCTCCGGAGCATTCATCTGAGTTTGAGGCAGAGCATTGATTGTAGCTCCGTCGTTTTATTTTTAGCAGTTTGATATCATGTTCCATGTTTGGCGGCCAGATGGTCGAACACTGTATTCAGACCAATTTTCATATTATATTTGGTGTTGGACGTATTCTATTCACTGCATAATGTGTATTTGTCAATTTGTAATTGTGATGTTCTACTTGCAGTTTTACTTCAAATGGTGTGTGCATGTTTTCAATTAGTTTTCAGTACAGAGTTTGAGAGCATATGCAGAACACAGAAATACAACCCCCCTGATAGCATTTCATAATCACATACATCAGATTGCAATACACAAGGCACGCATTGCACAAAAAACACACCGTACATTAATTCAACAGATGTATCAAAACTACAATACGTATTCCTGCCGCATACGGCTGGGGCTGTTCTTTACACCATGCCAGACACTAAATACTGCCTCATCTACTGATGAACATTAAATAACAACAGTCAGCCACATACGGTTAGACCCCATCTATGCTAAACATTTCTACGAATCCTCCACAGACTCCTCGCCCTCGTCAGGTGCATTGTTCTGTCGCTCTTGCTCTGCCTCCCGGTTAGCCCGAGCTGCCTCCTGGTCAGCCCGACGGCGGGCAGCCCTTTCCCTGACCATGATGAGCTATCGTCGTGTGAAGTTCATTCCGATCTGCTCATCCAAATCCAGCTCGAGTCTGTCGCAGCATCTCTGGCTGTCGCAGCCTTTCGTTGTGCCTTCGGACATCTTCCTCGAGCTTCCTCCTGGCTTCGCCCTCCACCATCTCACGACACCCTGTTGCTCGAAATGACCCTCACAGCCTCTCACAGTCTCTCAATGGCTCTCACTGGCTCTCTCACAGCCCCCCTCTCACAGCCTCTCACTCGGTCTGTCACACAGCCTCTCACAATGCCTCTCTCTCACAGCCTCCCACTGGCTCTCCCTCACAGCTTCTCACAATGCCTCTCACCCCCTCTCACTGGCTCTCTCACTGTCTCGTGAGTGCCTATTTAACCCCACAGCCTGTTTCCCAATTTGCTTTTGTTGATGATCCCATGTGCTACTGTACCTGCCCCATGTGCTGATCCCCCACATGCTGCACTGCGATTGGGTCCATGGTCTGCTCCTCCACAGTGCCCATGTGACGGTGTACCTGTCCAGATGTATTGCTCCCCCACATGCTGCACTCCGATTGGGTCCATGGTCTGCTCCTCCACAGTGCCCATGTGCTACTGTACCTGCCCCATGTATTGCTCCCCCACATGCCGCACTCCGATTGGGTCCGCTCTCCCACAGTCTCCCCAGTACAGTCCCCCTGTACAGTAACATCTTAGTTTTTACCTAGTTTTAGCCTGTTAAAAGGGTTTTTTTTTTTTTTTTAAATAATAAAAAATATTATTTTTGTGGTGCCGCCCTGGTACCGTTGGTCTGAGGGCGGCACCATAACCGTGGTACCACCATTATGGTATCGCGGTACCATAATGGCGGTACCACGTGCCACTATGATATATATATATATATATATATATATATATATATATATAGGTTCAAACCGTTTTTTCTTAAAAAAAAATTTTAAGTTTTTTTTTTTTTTTTCCAGTTCGAAATTGGTTCAAACTGAGCTGATTTGAATCGGCGGTTCGAACCGCGGTTTGACACAACAAAGCTGGAGATCAAAACAATTTTTTCAACCTAGCAAGGGTTTAAATGACCAAAAATGTTATTTCTAGACACCTAACCTTCACTGAACTTTATCTTTGGAAACTAACCTTTGGAAACAAAATGCAAAATGTTGCTTGCTGCCCAAAACTTCATGTAGTCAAAAAAAAAAAGATGTAGCTTGTTGTCCAGGCTTAATGTCGCCAAAAAAAAAACTTTAACTTGAAGTAGTCGAAATCTCAGCCCCAATCATGCCCGATGTAGAAGAGATGTATAATACGACGTGCGGTAGCATCAAGTCGAAGATTGAAGACAAGCATGCTCCATCCAAAGTAGGTAACTAAAAAGCCAGCCACAAGCCAAAATATGGATTTGCAATCCATCAATGGTTCCCACATGATTCTATAAGTCTTCTTACCACAAGAAACATAAACAAGAGTATGATACTCTTTTACCATCACATTCTCCCAAATCTTACTATCAATGATCTGCTCACCAACACTAGGTAAGGCAACACCGTCATCATAAGAAGTAAGCATCAAAACAGGAAAATCAGCATAAGGTACTGATTTTGGTGAGGCATGTGTTTCCTCCAAGGTAAAACGGTGCTTTGCTATCCCGCAAAGACTTAGACAGCCAACAAGAGGCTGTAGCAGGCTGTCCAACAGCCACAAAATCACCAACACTTTGTTGTCCAAAGTGTTCCAAATGTGGACCTTGTTGTCCAAAAACCTTCCATAGGCCGTTCCTAATGCATAATAGGATGCTCACGATGTAACATAGGTTGAAAATGATCAATAAACCATGGCTGAATATGCTGCCCACCATCTTCAAGAAAAAAACTAGTAGCTTGCCACTTTGAACACCCAAAAAATCCAGCAACACACCACTTTGAACCAATGTACTAATTGACATGATTTTTTCCCCTCCTCCATTAGTTCAAAATGGCTTCAAAGAATGCTTGATTTAAGCCTTTTCCAAAACATTAACTTGAGAAGCTTGCTCATGAAGTTCTTCACTAGTGCATCCATCATTTGCAACAAATGGCTCAAGAGAAGAAGAATGCTCTACCATACCAACATTCCTGCAAACTTGTACTTGTAGAAAGACAATGATCAAACTTTGCATTCCTTTGCTCTTCTACCTTCAAAGAGGATGAAGTAGAGAGGAGAAAGCATGATGATGAATCCTTTATTTGGTATATCTTTAAAAGTGTTTCCCAACACTTTTTGAGGTCTTGCAAAATCTCAAATGATATAAGATAGATTTTGTTACCGATAAATCAATGAAAGAGCTTGATCATCACGTCAATGCCAAACCTCAGCTTGCAACTCCATGAAGAATAGTTGGTGCCATCCAACATATCTTCGCCTGAACAAGTACGAATTGCTCCCAAATCTCTTGCCATAAGAACCAGCCAAGAAGATAAACTTTTTCAAACCCTAAATGTGCCCTAAAAGACACAAAAATCAGCAAGTATCAAATTTGAAAAATCAGCAAGTATCAAATCTGAAAAATCAGCACCGGAATGTGTCGAAACCACACGTTAGATGGATGCAGGAACTCGCCCTCCTCCAAGCCTTGTGTGCTGAAAATTTCAGCCTGAAATTGCATTACAAACTCAAAAAACCAGCAAGCAAAGAATTAGGTTAGCCTCCAACAAAGCTTTTTTTGAAACCCTTCTTTCTTGCCAAAAAGTGTGAACAATACACACACGGATAGGGCTGTTGCAAACACCTTACAAATGGTAATATGCTGTCCAATTTTCAGCCTCGGAATGTGATCGGATCATCACAAAAAATTAGCGCCTTCTTCCACACCTGGAAACAAGCAAAAAGAAGCGGATCTTCACTTTGTAAATCAGCAAGGGTGCTGATTTTTCAGCCAAATTAGAAGATAAAATTGCTTGTAGATGGGCGCCCTCTTGCTAAGGAGCAAATCTGAAAAATAGGGCAGCAGCGGACCAACGGAAGTAGAATAAACCTACACGGATGTGGGCAACCTAAAAGCAGCCCCGAAGAAGATAATTAATGGCGCCTTCCTACAACATGAAAAATCAGCAAACAACCAACTGATTTTTGGGCGCCCAAAATCCTATTATCTCCTTCGATGTGTGGCGCCCTCCTGCAAAATAGATCTTCACTCCAAAAAATCAGCAAAGGTTCTGAATTTTTGTGATCCCTAAGTGAAGAGGATCTCTTTTGGTAGGGCACCCTAAATCAACATAGAAGATCCATGGCTCTAATACCATGTAGGAAATCAAAGTGCCAAGATCCTTCTAACATTCAATCTCCATATACAAGAAGAAGAAGAAGAAGAAGAAGAGGGAGAGGGTTAGGCGCCCTCAAGGAGAGAGAAAGTAGTAGCAATGCTTGAAAGGGAATGAATCACAAATGAACAATGATTACATATAAATAGGCCTTCCAAGGGCCTAGACTCTTCCAAACCCTAAGTTCTAGAACCTACTAATTATAGGGCACCCCCAAAAGTCAAGATAGGGCCCCTTAACATAATTAGACTTTACTTGGACCCACGAGTTATTACTAGACCAAAATTGGGTCCAACTTAGCTAAAACTAACTTAACATGGTCTAAATAATAAACCTAACCCATGGTTACACAAGTCTTGACCTTTTGGGTCAAAGTAACCTATGGGAAACTAACATTATCATTTATTATTTCTAACATGGAAATCTTTTGTGGCCTCAAAACATCATTGCCATAATTGTCCCACCAGTGTTGCAATTGTCCTTCTCAAAGTAGCCCTCTTGGAAAACACCTAATATCTAGTAGCTCACACCGGCACACATTGAAATCCATTCACGAGCGTGCACTTAGCACTATATGGCATGATTTCATGAAATACCCAACGAAATTATGAATGTAATTACAACTTAGTAAGTGTATAGGAGTGGCATTATCCATGGACCATACCTGAAGACATTGAGATCATTTCAAAGTGCATGTTGCACTACAACATCCATGTCGATGTTCTCGATGTAAGTGCGCCATACTTGTTGAAGCTCTACATCATGGAATTGCTCTTCCTTCTCCATAGAGGGTGAAGAAGGCAAGCCATAGCATGTAGAGGCTACTGGAACCACTCTCATCTGCCTTGCCACTTCCACAACATTCCTCATGCCCATAAAAATCTAGAATTCAAAAGCTAGAGTTTGGCCTAAACTTAAAACTCTCAAGGTTTCAAGACTCAAGTTCAAACCTAAGACTAGAGAATGCAAGTTTATTGTGCAAGTTCAAACCTCTCATCACTAATGGCAACACAAGAGTGAATGTGTGCTCCCAACCTGTACATAAAGAAGGCCCAATGTGCAGCCCTTCTATCAGTCATAGGACTACAACATTGTCACAAGAGCTCGTGCCTCATCCCGAAAGGAAGATGAGAGCATGGTCATCTCAAAATGCATGGACTTGGCCTCTCGTGAATGCCCCCACTCTCGTTAGTGGTTTGAAACCACCATTTGTCTCATGCACCTTTAGGAGGCACTACAGAATAGTGAAGATAAAGGCAAAGTTGTGATGAATCAAGGCTCGCATTGTATAAGGCAACAGGCTTCAACAATTAGATCATTCGAACATGAATCATAAATATAAAAGGTTGAAGGCTAAGGCACACTTGGTAGGGGCAAGTTTCAAGAACTTCAAGCTAGAGAAGGGTCTCAACATGTTCGGACCTTGTTTCTCGGTGACAAAGCTCACCAAGCAATGTCCTGTCTCTAGCACCTTCTTCACCCATGGTAGATTTTGCTATATCCTCAAACAAGAGGTCTAAGCAATGGGCAATAGCACATTGCAATATAATTATTGACAAGCATAAATCCAAGTGGCAATGTCACATATTCAAGAATCAAGATTTAACATTGAACAAGTAAATTGCCGTACACATAAAGTTTTAACTCTTAAATTTTGACGTGTTAAGGATTGAGCATGAGTTGACAAATTGCACAACATTATCCTTGCCAACCTCCTCAATGACATTGTTGATGTAGCCAAAGAGTGCATGGCATCACACTAAGCCCATGAGGTGTGAATGGATCTCAAGAACATTGTGTGTATGCAAGAGGGCACCAAGATATATTAATAATGTGGCGCCTTCTAATTAGCAAATTGGGAAACTACTCTGGAGTTATTGGTCAAAGACTCCTTGTTCTTCCGTGTAGGTGACTAGCTATTGACGGTAATTGATATTTTTTAAGTAATCTTAGTTGGAGAATTGGTCATTGATCATCTTTTATTGTCTACTTGTAAGCTTAATGTGATCGTTAAATGCCAAAAGAATAAATGGAAAAGGAAATATGAAGATTAGATTCAAGATCCAATAGTGAGGGCTAGAACCCTTAGGAGACAAAAGAACCAATCGCAAGTAATGCAAAGGGATTGTGAATGCCTAAAAGTAGCTGCAAGAAGTGATTCAAAGGATATAACCCACGAATACCATACTTGTTCCATAGATTGACACTTTATTTAGATTGTATCAGTAGAAAGGTCTGGAGGTGGATATGATGAATATTAAGGTAATGCTCATTTAACACATCTCACCCCTTAATAAAAGACAAAGTTTCATGTTGGCGGACCAACCATTGAGAGTGGTTTCCTTGTATACAAACTTGGCACGTTCACGACGCCATCCTCAACATGAGATTTGGCTAGGAAATAGTCACTCTTCCTCAGTCAACGTGAAGGGGTTTTGCTTCCTAGAAATTATCCAAGATGCAAAGAAGAATTGATATCTTTTTCATACCATTGTCACACCCACAAAAAAGTATGCCTCAAAGTATGGGGCACTAGACTCCTAGCATCAATTGGTCCAGATTTTCTTGTCTTTACATACATTCACAAATAATTTGTGGTAAACCATCAACATACCGCATCAGATATCATGGTAGAGTTCACTATGACTCTATTGCAACTAAAGGATATATCTTGATCATGTACCTCCATAGAATCCTAGCTACTTGGAGATATAAATTTGGGCTGATCACGATAGCCTTATATTGCTCTCTCTTCACCCAAGGCTCTTCACGAGCAAAGAGATCACTTCTCCTAATACATTACTACATTGAGGCAACACACATCTTAAGATCTCCGAGCATCTCTATAAGACGTCTACATCATTCCTTTGGAGCACTATGACATTATTTTTGGCACAGACTGTTTCTCTTCACTTGGTACTGTTGCTGTGGATCTCTCTCAGCAGACACTTTCCTTTACTCATGCTGGTCAGCATCATTCACTTGCTGGTATTGATTCCCAGGGTGACTATCAGTTGGTTACCGGGAAGTAGTTTATGCGTAGCCTGCCAAAGGCTCAGGGTGCAGCTCTTCTTTCCATTCAGAGTACATCAGTTGTTGCTTCACTTTCACCATCCGTGGGTCCTCTTCCTCAGGTTGATGCTGCTCCGGATTTACAGGTTGTTGTTGTGTGCCTTATGCCTATATGCCTTAATTCACAGATATCGTATTCAATGGTCATTTCTGGTTTCATTGATATTGAGGCCATATACCTTGGTGGTATTTCTACTATTGCTTCTGCGCTTACCTCAGATAGTCGTCCTGGTTCGGTGGTTGGTGCAGTATCTTCTCCATTGGTCTCTATATCTCCATCTCTTGAGTCTGTTATGGCCGATGTTTCTGCTGATTTCTCTGGGGTTCTTCACGGGTCCACAGTTGATGGTTTCCTCGCTCTTGGTGATCAGGTTGTATCTTCTTTTGCTTTACTCCATGAATCTCTGCTTGAGGTTTGTGATCTGCCTTCTACAGTTCCTTACATGAGTCATGCGCCTTTGGCCCTTACCGTTACACATTTTCCATTCGAGGATATTTGCCAGATGGTCACTATTACTTATCTAGGGTATTTACATGATGGGATCTTTCTAGATGAGTATATGGGGATCCTTCAGTCTCCTTGTGTTTCTACATATAGGTTTGATGCAGTCAATGCCGATGGTATACACTTTTGGGCTTTTCATGCATTACAGGTTTTTCATGCGACTGATTTCTTTTTATCTATTGATATTTGGCATTCCTGGTTATAACGAATAGCTTGGTTTTCATTTGGACCTGTTGATTGGTGCTGGTTTTTCGATATTATTGCTCGCCTATGGTGCGGATATCTATATGATTATGCATGTGGCTTATTGTCACGCTTGGCATATCGTGATGGCTTAATTATTGCCTCCGTTCCAGCTACTGTTTGTTCGGGTGATCTTCAGGTTCCCAGTCATTTCGTTTTGCTCCATATCGCTTGGTCTCCGATGCTGAGTTGCCACTTTGGTCTAGTGTTTCGAGACCATCAGAGTTGTTAGGGACATAACTCCCTTGGGTCCCAAACCCAGACTTGAGACTAGACGATGACTGGGCCTGTAGACTTGACCGGTGACTCGTGAACCTGCATGGTTGCCACGTGTCATGATCCAGGAGTGCACATGGCTTGGAGTCTATCTCCTTGGAGGTATACAAGGGGAGAAGGGCTCATTGCCATCCATTCTATCTACCTAGGAGGAGGTGGATGGAGAGCGTGTGCACGGCCAGGATGTATGTTAGTGTGAGGTAGGAGATGGCTGAGAGCCTAGGCGGTGGTATGGGACACCATCTAGGATGGAAGTCGGATCCAGCTTGATACGGTCACAGGCCAGGGCACGGAGGGTGGACCCGGATTAGGTCCTACGGCGTGAATCGTTCGGTCTCTTGTGGTTAACCGGCACCTGGAGGTTTGCAGTAAGTAGGGATTGTAACATTTGGTATCAGAGCCACTGCATGCTGTTGATCTGTGGTTTTACCATTTGGCTTGACAAATGCTCCAGCGACTTTCCAGCAGATGATGAATGTTCTTCTTCGTCCATATCTGGGAAAGTTCGTAATAGTCTACTCGGATGATATTCTCATCTATAGTAAGACCTTGGAGGAGCATGAGGAGCATCTCAGGACTGTCTTAAAGCTACTTAGACAGGAGAAGCTTTTTGCCAAGGAGTCCAAATGTGTGTTCTTCCAGAAAAGGTTATTATACCTTGGTCACATTATTTCGGACCATGGGTTGGAAATTGACCCAAATAAAGTCCGACAAGTACGTGAATGGCCTATCCCTAAAACCATCCGTGAGGTTAAGTCTTTTTTGGGCTTTACAGGCTTTTTCCAAGATTCATCTTGAACTATGCATTAATTGCATTGGCCTTGATGAATGTCCTCAGAGGGGCTAAAAGAGTTAGCCGGCACAGTAAGTTCAGTCCTCCAGTTACTTGGACTGAAGAGTTGAATCAGAGTTTTGAGAACCTCAAATACTGTGTAACTACAGCGCCTATTTTACACATAGTGGATCCTAACAAGCCGTATGTACTTGAAACGGATGCCAGTGACTATGCTATAGGCGTAGTCCTATATTAGGATGGTAGACCGATAGCTTTTGAAAGCAAGAAGTTAGACCCTGCTCAAAGGCAGTATTCCACCTATGACAAGGAACTTTTTGCTGTTATTCATGCCCTAAAAGTTTGGAGACATTATTTGTATGGCTCCCAGTCTACCATAGTTACTGACCATCAAGCATTAAAGTATATTAACGATGCAGTCGACCTTAGGGGTCTCAGCTGGAGCTACCTCAAAGTTCATCCAGTATTTCACATTAGTCGTTTAAAGGAATGACTTGGTGGAAAGGATGACTTGATACTTCAGGAGGACTTAGTTCGGCTGGAGGACCTGACATCCTTTGTACCTACCGAACCACAGGCCATTGTTGATGTACGTCAACGTGGGCTCAGGAACCAACAGGTAACTGAGTACTTGGTTCGTTGGAAGGGAAGTTCTGAGGATGATGATACTTGGGAAAAGGAACATGACCTTAAACAAAGGTTCCTTGGTTTCCTTCCTTAGATAAGGAATTTTTTAAGGAAGAGGGAATGTTACGGACCCAACTCCCTTGGTCCCAAACCCAGACTTGAGACTGGACGATGACTGGGCCTGTAGACTTGATCGGTGACTCGTGAACCTGCATGGTTGCCACGTGTCATGATCCAGGAGTGCACATGGCTTGGAGTCTCTCTCCTTGGAGGTATACAAGGGGAGGAGGGCTCATTTGTCATCCATTCTATCTACCTAGGAGGAGGTGGATGGAGAGCGTGTGCACGGCCAGGATGTATGCTAGCTTGGGGTAGGAGATGGCTGAGAGCCTAGGCGGTGGTATGGGACGCCGTCTAGGATGGAAGTCGGATCCGGCTTGATACGGTCACAGGCCAAGGCACGGAGGGTGGACCCGGATTAGGTCCTACGACAGGGTGGAACGTGAATCATTCGGTCTCTTGTGGTTAACCGGCACCTGGAGGTTTGCAGTAAGTAGGGATTGTAACAAGAGTACCTTGAGAGAGTTCCTTCTCCTCTCTAGGATAGTTTTTGGGGATGTTGACGCCATATACTTCAGTGTTGCTCATATGTGCTTTGATACTCATTCCCAACTACACGTGGATATTGCTCCGATGCTTACTACTGATGCTGCGGATCATGTTCCTCGTTTCAATGCATTTCTTCTATTCCTCACATGTGCCTGGTGTGTTCTTTGGGATTACACTTGCGGCCAGTTCCGATGGGTCATCCGATTCTCCATCCGTTTTTGCTGCATCCTATGATGGATTGGTATGTCCATATGAGGTCTTTCTGGATGAGTATTTCTGCTACAGTTTTTCAGTTGGGGCCTCTACTATTTCTAGATTTGTTGCTACTGTTTTCATGCATCATGTCTTTTTAGATGATGCATCGATTTCTTGGACCTACTGGAGCTTTTGGCATGCTACTCTTCTCGTGATATGGGCCTTGAGAGTACCACGTGCCATTGCTACTTCTCATTCATGGGCCTTATCGATACCTTGGGCTTTTGACCATGCTGGTGCACATTTCTCCATTTCAGCTATCCTTTTTCAGGATGATCTCTTTATGCTCCATGTTTCTTGGCATATCGCTTGCTTTCCCATGCTATTACAGCGTGTCTGTCATCCTGCTTATGTTCCTACTCCTTGGTGTTGGTCTTCCGATGCTGCTATCTTTTCTTGGGGCACCTATATCATTGAGTTTGCACATATGGTTGATGGTTACATGTATGAAGTGGCTATTTGCGATGAGTGTCCATCTCTTTTCCAGCTTCCTTATTGGCTTCCTGTTGCTGATACAGTTCTACCTTCTCGGGCTTTTTGGATACCTTGGTATGATGTCCCTATCTTTTGGGCTGATCCTCTACTATCTTGGGCATTACGGATACCTTGGCATTCCTGGTTGCTGCTTGATCTTCTTCCGGTTCCTTGGCATTCCTGGTTGTTCCATATTGCTTGGTTTCATATGACGCGGCCGAGATGTTCCCTTCGTCACCACGATGTTGATCCTGAGTTGTTCCCTTTCTTACCAGCTGCCATTCACCAGGTTCGCCTTCACCATAGTCGACGCCGCTGACAGATTCAGTTTTTGGTCCAGTGTGATGGTCGTCCTGTTGAGGAGGCCACATGGGAACCTATTGATCTCTTTTATCATCCACCATCACTTGCGGATCAGGCACGTGCTCTTGCTCTTGCTGCACTTGTTGATTCCTCTACATCAGATGCTGCTCTAGTTGTTGATGCACCAGGGCTTGTTGCTGTTTGATCCAGTTTCTTTTCAGCAGTTGGGTCTTTTCTTTGTCTCAGGGAGAGTTATGAACTCGGCTCATTACATTCGCCACGTCCATTTACATTTACTTTACTTTATGCATAAGCAAGCCTTGGGCCCTTTTTTATTCATTATTGACACTTAGACTATATGGTTGGCCTTGGGCCTTATTATTCATTATTTGGACATTTGGACATATTACTGGAGAGTGGGGGCCTTCTTGGAGGGCGCACTATTATCCCAGTTGGGCCCTAACCATTGGAAGCTTCCTTTTAGGGCTTGTGTAGTAGGGAATTTGTGTCATTTGTTACTCAGCTGATGATATTGATCTCTCTTTCCTGCTTTCTAGGGTTAAGTCTTCCTTATGTGATGCGGCTCTAGATCAATTGTGGCTTCATTCATAACTAATGACATCTTGGAAATTTGTCTAAAAATCATATGAGTTTTCCATAGAAAGAGAATAATGTTATTCAATAAATGTGTAAGTCAATTGTTCCTATGGGACCTTCCACTCTTTTCAAAAAGACATTGATAGAGGTATATTAACTCTTAGAACTTACAGGCTATCACAAATTGAAAGCTCATGACATTCTTTATGTTGGCATCACCTTTTGGATGTTCAATACTACAATGGGTGGATACGAATGAAGTTAAAATAAAAGCAAAGATTTAAAAGGAATTACTACCATAGTTGCACCGAAACGCGATTCTGGGGCTGAGCGTTTCGGAAATCGCGTTTCTGAGAAACACGATCCTCAGCCCAGAATCGTTCCAGAAACGTTTTTTAAAAAAAATAATAAATAAAGATTTTTGAACACCTCTTCATGGCCAGAATCGCGCTAGCCGTGGAGGTGTTAATTTTTTTTGTTTTGAGTTGTAGACATCGGATCTTGGCGTGTGGATAGTCGACAGGCATCTACTCAACGATACGGAGGTGGTGTGCACGGTGCCAGGGGGATCTGAGTTTCGTGGAGATCGAAACGATCAGTTTTCGATTTTTGGTAAGTGTAGACTTGTTTTTTTGCAAGTGTTGACATTGAACTGCAGGCAACCAAATCAAGCGCAGTTTGGCTCTAGACCACCTTTCTTCATGCCCACGGTGATTCCTACGGGGTCAGTTTCAACCATTACGGCACACTTTGCGAGATTTGAACACCACAATCCAAATGCTTGTTTTTTTTGCCATTTCCAGAAAATGGCTTTTGGGCAACCGATTCAGGTGGTGTCTGAGCCTAGAATGCATTTCCACATGCCCGCACAGACTCCTGTGACCTCCGTTCTGCCCGTCTACGTCCGTAGCACAAATTTCAATTTTCTTGCCCTAATTCCATGTTTTTTAGGGTTTAGGGTTAGAGCATCGTGCAAGTATCCGCCAGTAGCGTGGTTTAGGCCTGCACTGGACTCATAGACGCCTGCAAGGACTCCCATGCTAGCGTCAGTCGCCCGTTTTTGCTCGCACTGGAATTATTCTATCCCTCGCCCTGTCTCGTGTGTTTTTTGGCAGTTGCTATGATCTTGCTAGAATCAATGTGACGCGTGCTCGGATGTGTTCAGCTCTGTTTTAGGCTGGTAATGTTTTTCAATGCAGTGTGTTTTCTTCTACTGAACGGTTGTTTGCTTGTTTTTGTTCGCAGGTTTGATCTCGTGTGGACACGATGCCGGAGCAGGGCCGAGGCCTTTGGGGCGAGGTTGAGCTTACTAAGGGGGATGTGGCTACACACCATGATGGAGATGCTTGCATTGTGGTGGTCTCTTCACAGGGTCACTTACCAGGGTTAGGGCTCACTTACTGAGGGTCAGAGGGCCGGGTGGGCGGGCATTGGGCATATCTGATTGCCCCAGGATTTCCGATGAGGAGAGATAGAGGTTGTCTATTACGTACGGCACGGTGCTGCATCACATGTTTCTGGACAGGGACAGAGACAGGGTGCTGCATCACAGGTTTCTGGACAGGGACAGGGACAGGGGGCAGGAGCAGCTGCAGGTTCACAGACAGGGGTCACAGGTATGCAGGCATAACCTACTACGGGTGCAGAGCCTAGTATAGCACGTTCTTGGCAGGGTTTAGGTGCAGTGCATGGTCCAGGCGGTGCCACTCCAGTTCCACCCGCAGCAACAGGGCTTACTTCAGAGGGGAGAGCGTCACATGAGCAGGTTGGATCAGCAGCAACGGGTCCTTCTCATCTCTCCTCTTCTTCGGCGGAAGATGCAGCACATGGTTTGACAGGTCCTCCCAGAGAGAGTGATACACCCACAGATCAGCCATCCGGTTCGCGTGTTAGACTACGAGCGCCATGTGCACAACACAAAGAGGTTAGGCCTAGACAGCAGACCCTTGATCGATGCGGGTGGCAGAGAGAGCAGCATGCCCGGTGCACTCGACTTGCTGGCCAGTTCTTTTACGAGTGCGGCATTTCCTTTGCTTTTGCTGACACTTGGGTGTTCAGAGAGTTTTGCGCACGGATGGTAGCCGTGGATGCTACATGGACGCCTCCTAGACGAGAGGATTGCGAGGCAGGATGCTTCGTCAAGAGGAGGAGACCATTATGCGGGAGCTGAGTTCCATTCGCTCAGCTTGGCAGATGTAAGTACTTTGTTTTTGTAAACCCATTGCATGCGTTTAGGGTTGACTCGTGGTGCAATTTTTGCATTCGGCTAATGGGTGTTTTGTGGCAGGTATGGATGCACGATATTGAGTGATGGATGGACCGACATTCGTCGGCGATCCGTCATCAATGTCTTGGTTTCTTGCCCGCTTGGCATAGTATTCCTACGTGGCGTGGATGCCACTCGAGGTGGTGACGCCATGACAGTCGATTTTATATGGGAGGTTATCAGAGATGTTATTGTTGACATTGGAGTAGAGCATGTGGTTCAGGGTGTCACGGACAACGCTTCGAACTGCAAGCAGATGGGAGAGATTATGATGAGGGAGCACCCCAACATTGTGTGGACACCTTGTGCTGCGCATTGTATAGACTTGCTCATCCATGACCTGTGTGCACTTCCATGGATCAGAGAGGTATTGGTTTCTCCATTTGCTATGCTATCTTGATTGACGCCTGCTCCATGCTGGGCGAAATTGGAGCACCTGGGCCTTGTATCACACGTAGAAGAGGAACAGGTTGTCCATCGAGCAGTGTAGGCGGTTGGTGTTTGTGAACACCAACGGCCGTATGCTGAGGCGCACATGAGGAGGGGGACGGATGCTCGAGGTGAGTCACATCATCACCTCCTGTTTCTTGCTGTGCTTTGACGAACTGAATTGCTTTTGAATTATGCAATGAATTGCTGACAACAATGTACTGTTTTTGGTTGTAGGTGAACCCTGACACTTGCTTGGTGGATTCGGCAGCTGCTGCTCCTCGGGCACCACCCACGCAGGAGGAGATGGATGATGAGATCTATAGAGATCTATATAGACAGGCGCAGGCTGACGCACGGCCTCTACGGCGTTCGAGGAGGGCAGACAGGGTGCTGCCTAGGGCTGAGGAGGGGGATGATGAGGGCTTGGAGGGTGGAGAGGAGCTCGGGGCTGACTATCGGGAGGAGGAGTGGGTTGAGGGGGATACGAAGGAGGATGAGGAGATGGGGGCGGAGGCACATGGGGATGACCTTGCTGACTTGCTGGTGGACCCTGATGCGGAGACAGAGGAGGAGCCAGCCATTCCTACATGTAGGCCTAGGGGGAGACCTAGAGGTTCTAGGAGGGTGGGGCTGAGTTCACTTTTTGTAGACAGGAGTGGAGCATCACAGGTAGCCGTCGGCCAGGCATCATCACAGTGGGTAGGGCCATCCCAGGGCGTTGGATCACAGCCACCTGACACACAGACACGCAGGGGTAGACACAGGGGTGGGGGCAGGCAAAGGGGGGGCAGAGGAGGGGAGAGAGGCAGAGGCGGAGGTAGAGGCAGGGGGAGGATCCAGAGCGAGAGCATGCAGCAGAGAGCCAGAGCACACGGCAGCGCCAGGGCCACACCACGACATATGGCTCCCTGTAGTTCTGATTCATCTACAGACCCTTGGGATCTGCAGTTAGGCACAGATTCAGATGATGGTTCCTACCATGACTCTGACGGGCCTTAGTTGTGTAGTTTTCATTATGTTCATGGAACATCATTGTGCTCCATTTTGGTGCCATGTGGCCCGATATTATATATTACAATGATCCTATTCACAGCAGTGTAACGATTCAATACTGTTCTTTGAGAGAGAGCGAGAGAGAGAGAAAGAGAGAGAGAGAGAGAGAGAGAGAGAGAGAGAGAGAGAGAGAGAGAGAGAGAGAGAGTTAAATTTTGGGGCATCATGTTTTTTAATTAATGCACCTGGGAGTTAAGCGTAAGCGTAAACCTAGGAGTTAATGCACCTAAACTAGACCATCCTACACCCGAAACGTTCGGCAAAATACACAGTAATTATGCTCTTAATTAGAGCTTTCACCTGATACCCATATTGCACAAAAGAAAACCAAAAAAAAAAAAATTTACCGAAACACGTTTCAGAAACGCAGTGCAACTATGATTACTACCATTTGTAAAGTCCCACCTTTTTTACTAAAGGTATGGATCAAACCCTTAGTCACACTACCTCATGATTTTTCTTAGCTCGTAACACTTTCTCTAGATGAGTTCCTTATACTTGATCCACTCCAATCCTTTACTTCTACACTTATCTACATCTAAGCAGGAAAAATCCACTCCACTAGCTAAATAAGCTTAGTGAGGGTGAAAAGTCTTTAGAAGTTTGTTAATCTCCGTCCCATGAAAGTAGCTTCCTATCCACCTCACATAAAATAAATTTGTGATCCTTAGATATCTATGAGATCATCAAACATCAAGGACAAGCATGGAACCAAGCTATTAAAGAATGAATTTTGAAAGAAGCCATGTCGTAGCACTATGAGTACAAGAGAAGAATCCAAGATTCAATCTTTACAAAGGTGCGTAAAGGATCCAAAAGGAAAAGGAAATAGATCTTATAAAGGGAGAAAAGTCTTGATGTCACCGTATTGGCCTAGGTTAGCATTTTCGTTGTAGCTATGAACCAAATGACAAATTTTTGCATCAATGAAGCATAAATGGACAATACATGAAGTAAATTAACAATCTCCCATAATGAATATCAAATAGCATCATATAGAATCAATGGCTAAAGCCTTACAAGCAATAGCAGAGGCAAGAGTTCTCCCACAAAGAGCCCATATCTTTTGCACCTAAACTAGACCATCCTGCACCCGAAACATTCGGCAAAATACACAGTAAATGTGCTCTTAATTAGAGCTTTCTCCAAGCAGTTTCAAATCCCTCAGTTGTGTGTGAAAGTTTATTGGTAAGTAAATCCTTAGCTTCCTCAAGAGGTTTTCCAGCATTTGGGATGCCTCTCACTCTAATATTAAGAGCTTTTTTGGCTCTTTTCTCTTGCTCAGACAACATGCTTTCTAGTCTTGAGTCAATTGAAACATTCGTAGGCAAGTCGATCATACCATTATCCTTCTTGAACAGTGCTACCCATGATTTTGCCTCTTCCACCTGTTTCTCAAGGCTGGAAATCTTGTTAGACGTTTCTGCAAGATCCGTAGTAGATGATGGTAATAGTGTCCGTAGCTGGCCGATCTCATCCCGCAGTTTTTGAACCTCCAATTTGAGCGTTGCATTTTCTCCTTGTACTTCTGAAAATAGTGCATACAATTGCCCTACATGATAATGAACGTCTTCCGGCAGAATAGAGCGAGCGATAGTTGGAGGTGAGACTTTAGATAGTACAAATGGAGCAGTAGAAGGATTAGGAGGAAGAGCAGAGGGAGGTGTAGCTGGTTCCATAGTGGATAGAGGAAAGTTCAGACCTGAGGAGACCTCCAGTGAGTGCTCAGATTTACAGCGATGGCTCAGATGGTCAGACCAGCGATGGCTCAGACCTCCTGGCCGAGACAGCGATGGCCAGATGGCTCAGACCAGCGATGCCTCCCTCCTGGCTCAAACCCACAGCGATGGCTCTCAGATGGCTCAGACCAGCAATGGCTCAGACCTCCTGGCTCAGTGATGGTAATGTGTAACCTCAATACTTGTCAAGGGCCCACTTAAAAGGAGATTAAAAATCTGGGCACCACCAACCGAGTCAAAGCGACAGCTGCAAACAGAGGATTCAATGTACCGTCCACTTCCTGGTGTACGGAAGCCTTAATTGCACTTCCAGATCGGGATGTATTGTCAGGATCCGTGTCTATTTCCTGCACAATCGCTAACGATTTTGGCTGCCGATCAGTGCTCAAAAATCTTTGTGCAGTTTGCAACTGTGTTGGCTGCTGTGGCAAGCAATCTGCATCCTCTTCCGTCCCCTCATCCACTCTATTCTTCACACTCTGGCCACTGACCGTAGAAGTCAAAGAAGCTGTATACAATTTAAGAAACTCCTGAAACGCCCATTCTGAAGCAGTGCGATTCATTCGCTTCTCCGACGCCTCAGAAACAGCATTGGGTCACCAGCGATGGCCTCCAACGAGCTCAAATCTCACCAGCGATGCCGAGAGAGAGAGAGAGAGAGAGAGAGAGAGAGCGAGCGAGCGCGGACGCTTTGTCAATGTCTTTTCCATGCCAAAAGGCATATAAGACTAATGAAGTCCATGTCAAGTATGTGATAACAATGGGAGCGCATAAAACATCTCCGAAGCTGTAATAAAGAAACATCTAGTACAAACTAAGATAAATGTGAAAATGAGAGTGTGTGTGCATAATAAATGTATCCATGTCATGATGTCATGTCTGTGCTGATGCTATAGAAAGATGTCATGCGAGCTGCAACATGGGGAAGCGCTGGAGTCTGCTGACGTCATCTATGAGTATGTGTCTCTGCATAGGAGGTCTGGTGATCCTGGCAGTAAAGTGATGGTGGGTACTACACTGTCTCTGATCCCTGTGAGTATGTAAGCTGCCATCGTCCTCGTCATCGTCATAATCATCATCATCATCAGGCACTATGTCTCGTGATCTCCGCCTAGTAAAGAAAGAGGTAATCAATGGCTGAGAGGTAAAATGTTGAGATGTCCAGCATAGATCCCGCCGCAATATGAACATCTCTCATACCATAAGAACGACCCACCAGGGGTCCTCGTAGGCTATGAAAGATCGTAAAGTGGTGGGCATGTCTCGTAACAAACAATGATATCTCCCTCTGATCTCATAGTATACAGGGCATCTAAAGATAAAATTTGCCTCAGACTCCACCTCACCTAGAGAGCATAACTGGCAAATCCGCTCATCTCTAGGAATACTGTGGAACCTCCCAATCTCAACTGCTAGCTGGTGCGAAGACACTTTGAGCTATCCCAGTGTGAATCTGAGGCAATGTGAGAGTTCTGAATCCAAGTAACGTGGCAGGATTGGAATTTCTGCTGCATCTAGCTCAAGAAAATGGGTCCGATAGAAAGCAAGCTTAACCCCTAACTGGCGACTCCAAGTCCACTCCAGATATGCTCAATAGAGAAATCGTCTAATATACTGGTGAGTGCCTGAGGGAAGCTCCATAATGGAGATACCACACGACTCAAGTAGGAGGTGAGATGCTTGAGAGAACCATGATAATCTATAGCCCTCATCATGAAGATAATGTGAGGAGGATAGTGCAAGCTGTGTGTATTGTTTGTCTATCTCTGGTAATGCCTGTACTCTTTGAATATAGGTGATGAGCTGGAGAGCTGCCTCAATGTGTATAGGTGGAACTGCAAACTCATCCAAAAGAATCTCATGTGGAACAGAAGGCTTCGCTCGGATCAACCGAGCTAACATGGTGGTCTGTAATTGTGAAAGACTGGCCCAGTGTGAAGAGGGGAGACCCGTACACCATGCCTCTGCCGCATATAGAGCCGTGGGGGTGACAATGGTATCAAAGAGGCGACACTTACTACGAGCATGGACTTCCAAAAACAAAGCCGCTCTAGCTGAACAAGGGAGGCATGTCCCTTCCCCAGTTGAGTGGTAGCGGCCTATCTCATATTGAAAGTAGGACCCAAGAAAAAGATCCCCAGGTACGTATAAGAAGGGGTATAAGAAGGGACCACCTCTGGAACCTATCCATCAAAAGTGAGGTCCTGTCGCTGCATGAATGCTCGAGAAGTGTTGAAGACCATAACTTTGGTCTTCCAAATGTTCACCCCTAGGCCCCATCTGGTATAGAACTCCTGTAAGCAATCCAACTGTTGTTGTATGCCCTCTCTGGTCGATGAGACTAGTACCACGTCATTGACATAAAGAAGGATAGCAATCAAGATATCCTTAAGCCTACAACTAATACCACCACCCTGTGTAATGACCCTCTCCAACTCATCAATATATAGGCCAAAGAGGACCGGTGAAAGGGAGCAACCCTGCTTCAGCCCAATAGTCCTTTAAATATGATCAGAGATGCCACTACTATGCTGGAAACATCCCAGGACGCGCTCATAAAGAGCCATCACAGCCAAAATGATGTCAGTGGCATGTAGTCTCCTAGTCTCCGCCTTTGGGCCCGTAACGTGAAGATGTGATTTGTAGTAGAATAATGGGCCCGAAAACCTGCCTAACCCATAGCATGTAGTCTCTCTCTCTCTCTCTCTCTCTCTCTCTCTCTCTCTCTCTCTCTCTCTCGATCTCTCGAGCTTGGAATGGACAGAATTGGGCCTCGGGAAAAATTGGTAACAGTCTGGTTCAAACTGGAACCGAAATTGTCCGGTTCATACGAACAAATCATGATTCAACATTCGAATCGCAATTCATGAAAACATTAGTTCATTATATCAACTTGGAAACACTCTTTGCACCCGCCTCGAGTCTTGCACACATCCATCACTAGAGGAGAAATTGTTGTCCTAGCTTATGTCCTTGGTCCAATTTGTAATTGTGGTTCATCTTTGGAAAAGTGTCCTCCATATATATCCATTGGCAGGCCTAGCATGCTTTTCCATGTGCATTGTTTATCTCAGAGAAGTATCCTCACCATATCAACCACATAAAATCAAAAGGACCCATCCTTCTCACTTGCCAATGAAACAGGTGCATCATAAGGAGAATTACAAGATTGAACCTAACACCCTTTTCAAGATACTCAATAAGTTCCTTTCAACCCATTTATCTTTTTTCGATGATAGTTTGTAGGGTTCTCTAAGAACAGGTTTTTATGCTTTATTGATATCAAAATTTGTGATTGTGTTCGTAACTTGTTATTGAAGCAGTTTCGTGAGAAGACTCATTGACAATTTGCTTGAAGAAAGTTGGCGCTTCATCTCCTTCGCTCAAATTTGTGTATTGCCCATTTTTTTGGACAGGATCTTGGCTAGCGTCCATCATTTTGGCAGCAGTTTTGCTTGGGGTTTCTCTTTTTGGTTCCCAGCATTAGATCCTTTGATAGTTTTCCTTTTGTACATTATTTGGTAGTCTCTTGTGCTACCATCTACCTTTTCTAGCAATTAGAGGTGGTGGACACCACTTAATGACAGTTGGCACCTTATTTGGAGGACGTTTTGGTGGTTATTTTTTCATAGATATTTCTGTTTTTTACCACACCATTGAACAACGTTTATTGCAACTTGGTGCCACTTTTTGAAGGCATACTTTTGAGAGGCATTACTTCATTTTTTCACCTCTTTCTCGTTGCTGGTTTTTTAGCACCTGTGGACGCCCTTAAGTGACACACGTCACTTCCTTTTTGCAAGGCCCTACATTGCTAATATTCCATGTCTCAATGAAGAACATCTCTTGTAGAAATGTGTGGATTATTCATAGCATTTGTTCATATGCCCAAGTTCAAGCATTAAGTATGGGACACAATATAGTGGGATTAATGGATAGATTAGGAAAATTAGCTCTGAGAAAAGTGAGTCGCAGGCTAACTTTTACATAAAGAGGCAATGACTATACATATTTTTTGTAGTTTTGTATCTTGATGATCTTGTCATTATGGATACTAGCAAGACATTAATAGAAGATCTATGCAAAGAATCTGAAAATGATCAATCTTAAACTATTGTTTGGTCATCAAAGTTTTGAAAGAAGAAGATAAACTACTCATATCTCAAGCCTGCATAAGATGCTTAGGTTTCACCTACCTACATGTTAGTCGAGCCTTAGGTAGGTTAGCTACATTCGGTCATAATGTGGATAGCCAAAATTATCGCACAAGTACTTTGAGCTATGCATGAGGCATGATGTGCATGTCTCGTATTGTATGGCACTACGACAATAAATTGCATGGCAAATTACTAAGGACATTATTGGTGGCAAGGGGTTTATTACAATTGCATAGCTTGGGCCCTTGCATAGGCTATAATACCATGCCTTTCATGGGTTGCATGGAAATGCTATTTGATACTCGCTAGTAGTGGCAAGACAGCTCTTTTTTGCATAGTAGGTCAATGCACTATATAATGTGATAACTGATTTTTTGGCATACCAATTGATACTCGTAAACCAAGCTACACTTTTCCATGGGACTCATAAGCTATCTATGTTATTGTAGATGAAATATTAGGTCTACTTTGAGAATTGAGCTAGTACTTTCTAACACAATTATTTGTTGATCTCAAAATACTAGCTTTATTTCCAACATGCCTTATTTATTATCTGGTATTTGGTGCATGTATGTTGGTTCTTATTGTCCACTACAATAGTGTAACGTGTTCATGAATCATAAAATGTAATATGATGAGTGGAAGGTTTCTTTTTCATGAAAGATGATTGCTTTTGGTACTCAAGTCTCACAGTAGATTGATTGATGGTTTATTTTGCTTTTGCCTGCTCATTCATCCAATGTTTTGATCTATTTGGCCCCCTACCACTTGAATTAACATGTGCATAGGGTAGAAGATTTTTTTGAAAAACTCAAAAAAGACTTGTGCAACATTTGAAACTGAAACATTTAAAATGGTTGATTGTTCTCTTGGTTACAGGACGAAGCTCAAGCACTTGGTAACACCAAATTCATCCCATGCAGATTTTGGCTTTGTGCTCATTCCAGCACATACATGTTATGTGAAATCTAACATGTTTATTAGGATTTATAACCCTTTACACATTCTCCCACATTGGGGGTAATGTTTATATCAATAGGAGACTCAAAGTGGGTTATGGACATGTGCTTAGGGCCTTATTCTTGGGGTCTTTTTAATTTGGGCCTGTAACATAGAATTATTTGCTTGACTCACTAAGTTGACTCACTAAGTTGGGTCCATTGGGCCTAGTCTTATGGGTTATTGAATAAGACTAGACATTATGTGCCATATTTCAAAATGGTTGGATGCACGATTTCGTTGGGTGTTGTATGCTTATTTTGATGCTTTTAATATTTTCCTAAAGCCTACAAAACACTATAAGTAGATTAATCCTAGGCATTCTATAGTTGATTGATTGGGTTTCTTTAAGTTCTATGTAGGTATCTACTAGGCTTTTGAGATAAACACTCCCATGCAATCTACTTTATGCTCAATTTATTGTTGAGTGTACAACGATCTTAGTTGGAGATTGTCACATGCTAATCAATTATATGTCCAATATTGCTTATGTGATGCTCTATAGAATTTTTTGTTCATACTCTAGAGAAGCCATAAAAAGACACACCATTGCTCGTTATCTGAATTCATAAAAGCTAATGCATAAGCATTTTTGTGTCGTGTACTTGCAATTTTGATATTGGTGGCACTAACCATGGAAGCATTTGATGACGAGTGATAAATTTAATTGCTTAAGTGTGCTCTAAAGGACTTGTTAGCTTTAAAGAATCATTTTGGGTCTCTTTTAAGGTAACTACGTGATTGGTTTACAGGTTAACTAGATACTAAGATGCTGAGTTATTTTTTAATTCTAAAATGTAAGGGCTATAATGAAGTGATATTGCATCTTTTGCACCATTCTCTCCTATTGGATTTTATTTGTTTTGAACACAAAATCTTCTTGAGCTATTAGAAATGTGTGTATCATATGCCCAATTTGACACATTTGTATATCTAGAATGGAGGTTTTTTTCCATATTGACTACTCGATTCCTCTATGGGCATTCACAGCTTGCTAATCATGTACCCACAATACAAATTCATAATGATATTTGCATTGTTGCCATAATTATTATTAGCTCCTTTTACTCAATTCAATAGAGCGTTGACGAGCGCCACCGCCATATGACTTTAGGCATTATGATTATGCCATGATCACACAAACAATCTTGGTGTGCCAAGTCCTTTCAAGATTTAGATCTTATTTGATGAACATTGAGAATTGAGCCATTTTTCCACTTTTCTCCCCCACTTAGATCATGAGGTGTAAAGCCTTGTAGAAAAGGCCTTCAAACATCCAAGTTTGCATCCATTCTTTTTTTAATGTTCTTGAACTCCTAGTAGGCAAGGGACAAATCATTGAATTCCTAGTAGGCAAAGGACAAATCAAAAGAGGTACAAACATCTAATTAGAACCAATACATACATGATGGGGGCTTTTATTCATTTTAATCTCTTTGAACATTATTATTCATGAGGTCTTAAGTGAGTTAGAGCAATGGTCCCTCTTGACTTTTTTGATGGAGAAGCTTTAGGGTGGTTGGGTCAAGCCTAGGTGATAGGGCACATACGCTCTTGAGACCCAATCGATGTTCAACATGTTCTAGCCCTATTTTTTAGCTTATGATGATTTTCTATTGAGGGATTTTAGGATAGTCATTAGAGTAACTCCACAATCGATTTTTTTGGTGCTTTGACTTCTTTGTAGGAGAGTCAAATGCAATTCAAGAGAAGCGTTTGTGGTTTCATTTTATGCTTAGCTCATTGATATACATCCAGTGATCTTAAATGGAGATTATTATATGATTTTGTATTATATTTAATACTTGCACATGTACATTTTAAATATATTTTTTGTTATTTAAGCATTCGTTGAAGAGATGGAGATGAATTTGAGTTAAGAGACTAGTAAAGCTAATTATTGTATTCATGCACATCTTTGTAGATAGTGTTGGATCTTCTTTATTTGCACTTTGGCTATTGTATGTACAATGTTGCATGTTATGTTCAAAGCATAAGAATAGGTTGCAAGAGCTCAATTTTTCAAATGTTAGGCAAGATCTTGAACTCAAGATGAGGAGAGCACTTTGGAGCTCCATGAATTATTGTTGGATTTCACATTCTAAAAAACATATAAGACTTGTCATACCGTCACGACTTTAAAGCTACATGATGCTAGATTATCCATAACTTGTGGACATTGAAGTCTACATGTGTGACTTATTTATTAATCTATATGCATGCAAGTGGACAAGGGAAACCAAAACCATACAAATTGCCAAAAAAGGCCTTGTTTCATTTTGAGGCATTTCATGCAAACTTAATGAATCATTTTTGTGGACAAGGAACAAAACTAGAAATGGACTAACTAGTTGTATAAATCCTACATTGTGATATGAACCACCTTGAATCTTGTGCCTTTTTCATCAACATTGAAAGGAACATTTTGTAGTACACGTTGTTTGAAAATTGAAAGAAATTTTAAAAAAGCGTCGTTTACTATTGTATGATATTGCCATTCCATCCATTATTATGAGTACTCTCAATTCCAACATCGTTTATCATGTTTACAATGATTCTTCCACTCTTGTTAATAATCATAAAAGACACATTTGCAAACATGAAGTGAATTTTTTGCAAAAAAATGTTATTAATCTCTTAAATGTCTTGTTGGAGACGAGTCACATCTTCCATGAAGGGCCTTTCAATAATCTTTACTAAGTTATTCTAGGGGAGAAATCTTAGATTGATATCTTGGGAAAAGTTTGCTTCCCAAAGGCAAATGAATTTTGGGTATACACTAGTTGCTAGTAAGATTGACACAACTTCTAGCTAAAAGAATTATGCAAGTTAAGCAAATGAAACAAGCTTGGATATTGGCACTTGAAGAACTTTTCAAAAGAATATTACAATATCAAGGGAATTGATCTACTCATAACATATGGGCAATGGCAGTTGCAAGAAAGAACACATTCATATTTTCAAAACCTTTATGGAAAACAAAATAATATGTTAACACACATTAAAAGATGGTCATTTAAAGTAGAAAGAACACATTCATATTTTAAAAAAAATCTTTAGAAAACAAACTTATATTTTAATGTGCATCAAAAGATGCTCATTTTAAAGTGGCAAAGTTATGCCGAATTGGCTCATCTCTTGGCAACAACCTAGATCGTGTCCTAACAAATTTAGTTATAACAAGATATATGATTGCACATTACCAAATGTTTTCAAATAAATATTCAATCTCCAATCAAGTCATGGAGTTCTCACAAGCTATGTTTAGGATAATTAGCAAGCTATCACATTGATCAATCTCTCTAGTCTTTGAAGTTTTGCAATTAATTCCTGACATGGTCATTTTCTTAGCATCGTAAAGCATACCATAGTTTTCCAAGAACTTTGTAATTAATACTTTGCAATGAATATGCATGAGTGTCACACGTGAGTGTTGAGAGATTATAGAATTTCTTCCTTGAAATCACTTGTGAGTTCGAGGCAATATATTCAATGTTTGAGAATGTTAAATTCAATTTATCATATGTAAATGTTTCATGTTCTTGATTTCAAAATGAGAGCTTCCTAATTATGATTGGATTTTGGTGTTTGGCCCACATCAACAACTTTCTTCATTAATAAGCCTCATTGTTTCCTTCAATGCTCTTATTTTATCCCTTTGTCTTTTTTACTCTCTTTACTTCATCTATATACCTTGATTGTAGGCCAAAGTCCTTTGGGTCAAATTTAGCATGTAGGCTACACTCTTACTACTTGTATTCTTCTATTTGGTTTTCTAACATTCTTGTGCTTACTAAAGATTAACTTTTACTTGGTATGTACCTTGTTTTCTCTCTACCTTCTTGCCTTTGAATTTTGTTTTCTATCGTTGGGTTCCTCACGAGCTATATACTTTTCAAGCTCAAGTACAACTTTACATACTTTTCAAGCTCAAGTATAAAGTTGCTTCCACTTGTACTTTTGTCATATCCCTTATGATGCTAAAGAGTATTCATCTTGGCTAAGTTAGATTTGCATTAGTGATGAAAATTTTAAAACTACATGATACATCCATTACAACTCAAAAATGTATTGATAGTCTATCATTGCCAAGAAAACTTTCCAATCCTTCTTTCTCCTAATCAATTTGGATACTACTCTTTGTGCAATGTGTACATGATGATGCACATGAATTATTTTTTTGAATGTACCAAACTCCTCTCATCTATGAGTGGAATTAGTCATTCCTCTATGAAGTACTTCCATTTGTTGATCTTGTAAATTCAACTGGGTGTTCATTTCATTAAGTGACACACACAATTTTTGGCAAATCTAGAAATATGTGGGCATGTCTATTGCAGGCACACCACTCAAAGTTGTTGGTTATCCATCAATATTGATTACCTAGATATATTAGGTTGTCAAGTCTTAATATTGGTTATCCATCAATATTGATTACCTAGATACATTAGGTTGTCAAGTCTTAATAGATACATCTATCCCTTCAACTTTCATGAGAAGTAACCATGACCCCCAATTAGATCAAATTTCATAAAATTCGATAAGGCCATTTCACAATTTCAAGACAGCTTCAAAATAACCAATGATAATATGGAATAGCTTTGAAAATGAATGCAACATAATTCACATTGGTATTCTAATAGTGAATTGAATATTTTTTCCTTTAATAGTTCACGAGACAATACAATAGATTTAATTCAATAGATTTCCATATCTATCACTCTTCACTACTAAATCAACATTCATGCAAGCATACACATCATGCAAACATCAACAAACAACTAGTTGATTTTAAAGTTTACAAAATTCACTCATTCGGGAGCTTAAAAATCATAATTTCACATAGTAAACTATGACAATACTCATGTCTGGCTTATAACATAGTAAACTATGACAGTACTCATGCCTGGCCTATAACAACTCAAAACTACTTTAATCATGCATAACTTTGAAGACTTAGAGTAACCTAATCATGATCACCTGGATGAGTTTTTAGAGTATACAATGACTATTATGAATGCGTCTATACTTAAATTACAAAAAAAATTAGCTTAAAAACTACCAAAACTTCAAATGTCAATATCTTTGTCTACAAAGCACCAAATAATGCATCATAAGTTGTAATACAAAGCATGATGATGCGAATGTGAAAGATTCAACTAGTTTCATCACATTTTGCTGTATTTCCATATTTGACATATTGAGGCCAAAACTTGTTTTAGACTTAGAGGTTGACTTTTCAAAGTTCATTAGTCTAGATTTCATTTGAATAAACACTTTTTGAAAGTATGAGAAAGTTAGAATGCGAGTTTGAGTAGATTCAAATTTGAATAGTTGGGTACATTGAATCTAGACCCAAAATTAGTAGGGTTAGCATTTTGGTCGGAAAGCCAAGTGGCCAAATAGGGTTTGGACCCACTATAAAAGGATGTAACTCGTGGAGAGAGTGATCTTCTCTCTTATCTATCTCATTTCATGCTTATAAATGGTTCTCTTGGGTTCTACTATCCGTTGGTGCACTATGTTGGTGATTGCTTGCAATTCTATGTGTAGAATGATCCATATTTGTTATTTTTTGGATCCACACATGTGAAATACGGTAGCTTGCTGGTTTTGTACGGACATCGACAATACTTTATCATTTCATTCAAGTTTGATCAAGTTCTATTGGTGTTTGCATCTCATTTCATGTGTAGATGCTGATTTTTCTACATTGGTGAGATTGGTAGTGTATTTCTCTTTCTAACTAAAGATCATTCAAGTAGATTGGTCATAATGATCTAAAATATCTCACATGGTATCAAAGCTTGTGTCTCAGGTTATGAAGGAGGAAATTAGATCTATCAATGATTTGGTGAAGATATCAAGTCTAGAGCATGCTAGAGAGGATTCTACACCAAAATCGAGTTTTTTGCTTTTGTAGATTGGAGATCAAAACACTATATAGGCCAATATACTTGATCAATTCCGATTTTTGAATTCACATACTGGATTTGGCCGATTTTTGGATCATTGGATCAGCCTAAGTGGTGGCTTATAGATTGCATATCAAATTTTTAGCATTTGCATGTAGATTTGGAATAGTCACTTTTCTATGATTTTGTCAAAACCCTAATTTTGATTAGTTCTCTAGATAGTGAGGTTGCTGGACTTCATTTGAGTGTGTTTCAATCTTAGGAAGTGGCAAAAGTCATTAGATTGAGGATAGATCATAGGTTGATCAAGATTCTTTGATTCTATGTGTTGATTTGCTTAGATAAGTGCTAGAAGAGAATTTGTGAGATAGTTTCAAATCTTGGTGATTTCTTTTGAAAGCATTTGATGTTGGAAGCCAATGATAGGCTTACCTCAAGTAACTATTCATTGTGAAAAGTGAGGATGGAGTCACTTCTTGAGATGAATGATGTTTTGGATATTATTGTAGGTTTGGAGGAGAGACCAGCAACACAACAAGATCAAATGAGGTATGACAAGAGGGGCAAGAAGGCTCTACACATGATAAAGATGAATGTTACCAATGAACTTCTCAAGGAAGCTGGTAAGTGCACATCATGTTTGGAAGCTTGGAATTCATTGAAGAAGCTTTATGAATCCAAGTCTACTTCTAGAGTGTTGACTCTGAGAAGGCAAATCTTTTCTTGTTTGAAAAAGAATGGAGAAAGTCCAAGTACTTTTGTTTTGAGAATGAAAGCATTGAATGATGAGTTGGCTTGCATTGATGAAAGCATTAAGGAAGGAGAGCTTATTAAAGTAATTCTTAATGGCTTGTTGGATGCTCATGCTAACATTGTTCAAAGTATTGCTTTTCAAAAGACTTTGCCAAGTCTGATGGATCTTCAAGAGATCTGATCAATGAGGAATATAGGCTTCAAGCAAGAGGTGGATCTACATCGACACTTCAAGAGGATGCTATGTTCAATAAGCTGAAGTGCTTCTATTGTGGCATCAAAGGACACTTTGCAAGTGAGTGCTACAAGAAGAAGAGAGATCAAGGAGACAAACAAGGTAATCTTACTCTTGATGAGGATGGTTTGGATGTTCAAGATGCAAATAATGATGCTTTTGTGATGTCTTCATGTATGCTTGCCAATGATGGAGATCTAGATCCTTGGTGAATTGATAGTGGAGCAAGTTCACACATGATCTTTCACAAAGAGTACTTCACTTCTTTGTTGGCATATGGAGATGACAAGAGGGTGATCTACACGGCCAATGATGGTGAGTATGCAATCAAAGGGATTGGCACAAATCCTATTTCTCTCTCTAAAAATAGGAATGTTCATTTGGAGGATGTCTTGTTTATTCCATCTATTACCAAGAATCTGCTTAGTGTGAGCCAAATGCTAAGTAAAGGCCTCAAGGTGGAGTTTGATGGAGATGCTTGTTTGATCAAAAGGAAGGATGTATTGATTGGAAAAGGTAAAAGGCAAGGGAAGTTGTTCAAACTAGATGCTTGTGTTATTGCTAACCAAGTTGGATGTGTTGCAAGGGAGCAAATTTCTATTCAAGAGGTTTGGCACAAAAGGATGGGACACCTCAGCTTCAAGTCATTGGAGGTAATGGCAATGAAAAGTTGTGATTGGTCTTCCAAGTTCCTTAAGTGATGTCAAGAATGTTTGTGAGTCTTGTGCTTTGTCTAAGTCACATAGACTACCTTATACTAGATCTAGATCTACAAAGCCTTTTCAACTTGTACATTCAGATATTCATGGATTTACTACAATTAGCAATAGTAGAGCTAAGATGTATGTACCATTCATTGATGACTTTAGTAGATTTTGTTGGATCTATCTACTAAAGAGAAAGGATGAAGTGTATGATGTCTTGTCAAGTTCAAGAATGCAAGGGAGAACCAATTTTCCACAAAAATCAAGTGCTTGAGAGGTGACAATAGTGGTGAGTACATATCTAACAAGTTCAAGGCCTTTTGTGATGAGCATGGGATCAAGAGGGAGTATACAACATCAAGGACCCCACACCAAAATGGAGTGGCTAAAAGGAAGAATAGGACTTTATGTGAAAGTGCTAAAGCTATGAGGTTAAGTGCTAATCTTGACAAACCATTTTGGGATCAAGCTTTGTTGTGTGCCAATTTCTTGTGCAATAGGTGGTCTGTGAAAGTACTGTAGTTTAGGACCATAAATGGATCTACAAAAGATCCACAAGAGTGATTGGATGCTTGCTTAAGAATCTATCAAAAAACTAGACACAAAAAAGTTGATCTAGATTGGCAATTTGACAAACAACAAGCATTCACAATCAAAAGCATTGATCAAAATTGAAATCCGAGACCACACGTGTGTACTACAGGCTGTAGTACGACCTTCAACCTGAGAAACAAGTAGAAATTGATTTGCTTTCATTTGGATCACAAAAACTCAATATACATAGTGAACTAGCTTGAGATTGCCAATGAGCTCCAAAATTTTTCTATCTTCTCACTATGAGAGCTTGGAATACATAGCAAATTTGACTTCCTTCTTGAAGTTAGGTGGATTTCCAGCATGTAATAAGGAAGTTAACTCACCCTTCTTTCCCTAAAATGAAACCCTAGCCTAGATCCTAGACTTATGCTTGGTAGGTAGCTAGTTGGTCAAATTTTCACCTTAAACTTAGGTGTAGGTCCTATAAAGTAGGAATGACCACCAAATAGACATTAACCTATATTAGGAGTGGTTTGCCACGTGGCATATTGGCCTCACATGTGTGGAATCCACTTATGTACAAAATTTACATTATCCAGACACCCTCTGATAATTAATTCCGGGGAAAAAACAGGGGCCATGAATTGCTTTTATTTTGTTTTTGGGATGGGGGACAACGTGGGCAGGTGCCTGTATTTTTATTTTATGAAAAAAAAAATTTCAAAATGGTGGACGCGGACGTACCCCTGAGGCGTCCGCGACCAGACGCGGACGTGGACACGGGTCCGGATGCGCGTCCGTGTCTAGGGTCCGCTTTCTTAGCCTTATATATATATATATATATATATATATATATATCTAAGGCTAAGGAAGCGGACCCTAGATGCGGACACCCGTCCGCGTCCGCTTCCGGACACAGATGCCTCAGGGGTGCGTCCGCGTCCGGACGCGTCCCCCATTTTTAAATTTAAAAAAAAAAGACAGGCACTTGCCCACGCTGTCCCACATTCCCAAAGCGAAATAAAAGCAATTTATGGCCCTCCCCCCGCGGGATTAATTATCAGAGGGTGTCTGGCACCCACCTCCCTCCTCCTGTTAAAAAATAAGAAAACGGTACCCAAAAAATTTTGCAACAAACCTAACCACTGCCCATGCCTCCCATAACTGAGATATTACCAAACAACGATGACTAATGAGTAGTTTATAAATTATTATGAACCTTCATTGGGAACTAAGCTCCAAAAAAGCGACAAAGAAAGATTTGAAAGTGGTTTGGAGTGAAGATGATGGTTTGCATGGCAAACATATTACTTATTTAGGGTTTAGGGTGCATAAGTGACTGTCTCAAAGAAGTGAACGCTCACTAGAGGATTTGGGAAAGATGAACGCTCACCATAAGTGACAAGCTCTCAGGACCAGAAGTCTCTGGGGGAAAGCAATGCTCACCAGAAGAGTGACAAGCGCATCTGGGTTTGGACGCGCCAGGGGTGCGTCCAGGGGTCACAACGCTTCCGCTTTCTTTTCTTTTTTTTAGTTTTTTTAGTGTTATTTAGTCTTAAAAATTTTTTTTAGAAAAAATTGGACGCAACCAAGTCCAAATGCGGGGGACACGGATGCGGATTGCCCGCGTCCGACCTGGACGAGCACCTCTGATATATATATATATATATATATATCAGACATGAGGTTTCGGGCCGTACACAGCCATTTCGTGTCCGTGCCCTACCCCCGGGCGTAAAGTCGGGAGCGCCCATTTTTTTTTAAAGTTTTTTTTTTGAACGCAGGACGCGTCCAGTGTCCGGGCATAGACGCGTCCGGGACCCGGACACATTTAAAAAAAAAAACTGAAAACAAGCTGCGGACCCCAAACCTGTGCTACCAGAGACCCATGAGAGAGAGAGAGAGAGAGAGAGAGAGAGAGAGAGAGAGAGAGAGAGAGAGAGAGAGAGAGAGAGAGATTTATTAATGTCCGTGAGATACCCTAAGGTATATAGGACTAGGAAAAGTACATATCAAGTGTGCTAGAAACCCAAGAGCACTGTGGCTCATACAACAAGAACTTAAAACTAAAAATGAACTACTATTAACTCTCAAGGCAGAAAAATACTCTCACGCAGGAGAGTGCCTTTGAATTTCTCTACTCTTCAATCTCTGTACTTTCAAACTCATAACTTAACAAAAATTGGCCGACCATCTCTGAAAAGAACTCGTTGTCCTTTGCTTCTTCCTTCTGTTATTAGTTTCTTCCGTTCAGCCCATTGCAGTGGAGTCAAGTCTTCATCCACATATTGGTTAGATCCTTTTAGACATCATCATCTGCGTAAAACCGTTTGCCGAAGGTTTGCATCTTTAAACCGCATAAAAACCACAGAGGGTTGGAGCTTACCCTCCCAACAATGGCTTCCTCAGATACTGAAAAAGTGGAAGAAATATATGCATTTGATTTAGCAAGCAGGTCTTTTCCTTCAAATTTCACTCCTCGTACCCTGATGTTGAGTGTCTTCGCCATCCGCTTTTCTTGCTCTTCCATTGTCTTGGAGATGAGTTGTTTGGGATTTTTAACCACTTCGGCCCATGACTTTGTCTAGATTTGAAGCTTTTCTTCAAGGGTTTTAACTTTTCCAGCAAGGGCAGAAAGCAAATTCTCTTCCAAATGTCCTCCTTCTACTTGCTCATCTTCTGCCAGTTGTTCTTGCACTGGCGTAGAAGAGACAGGTGAAGAAACAGAAGACCGCACAGATGTGGAGGTGGGCATCAACACTGAGGTAGTATCTGGTGACAGCGTTGAGGTTGAGGCCAACGCTGGAGCCGCAGAGGTTGAGGTATGGGGGGGGGGAGGGAGCATGGGCAAGTAACGGCGTGGAGCGCTCCACAATCAGGCAGCGATCGGGTAGGCAGCACGGATGGCAGCCAGCGTGGATCGCAGTCAGCAGCAGGTGGGATCAGCAGCGCACGCCATCGCCCAGCGCCAAGGGCACGATCGCCCAACGCGACCAGCGCAGAGAGAGACAGAGAGTGAGAGAGTCACAGAACTCTATGGTGGAGTGACAGAACCCTATGGTACCCGGACGCCAGTGTGCTGTTGTGAGGCCTTTTCGGTTGAGATGGCAGAGCACACACCAATTGACATGAGCGTTTGCTCTGTATCCGTTCGAATGCAATTTAGGCTTGTTTTGTGATTTTCATAGTTTATTTCCATCATGGTATATTGCTTGACGGGTTTCTTTGTGTGCAGAGGGAGAAGCTCTTGGAAGATGTCCGCAGTCACAACGAACGACATCGGAAGCAAAAGGCAGCAGACATTGCAAAGATGTTGCGACAGACTCGGCAGAGACACCCGGAGCTGCAAATCCCTGCCCCGCTGTCGAGGGGGATGGGGTTGAGCGGATTGGAATTAACTTCACTGCACGGCAGCTGGCCATGGTCAGAGAAAGGGTGTGAATTCGTCGGGCTAACCAGGAGGCCAAGCGAGAGCGAGAGAACAATGCACCTGACCAGAGCGAGGAGTTAGTGGAGGACTCATAGGAATGCTAAGACTAGATAAGGTCCAGCCGTATGTGACGGATTATTTCTATGAAAATTTTGACAGTAGATGAAGCGGCATATAGTTAGACTGTAGCATAAAAAACAGACCCAGCCGTATGTGACAAGATACGTAATGTTATTTTGATACATCTCTTGAATTAATATAGTGTGTTTTTTTGTGCAACACGCGTCTGGTTTTGTGAAACGCAAGCTCTGTATTTTTTAAATGCAATGTAATGTATGTGTTTTATGAATTGTTATGTTTTATCTCAATTATGGTTGTGGTGGCATGGTTTCGACATTTATTTAAGTTTTTGGCTTTATACTGCTAAATTTGAAGCCTTTCTCTTTTATCACAGTGTATAGGATATTGATAAGTTGTATTTAGTGTTTCATGAATCAAATCTGCTTTATGGCACTAAGGCCCTCTTAGCAACAATGTTATTTTCTTAGTAAAAGCAGCCTTTAATGTTCATAGGCCTATTAATCAAGGCAACAAAGATCTTTGCGGAAGACCTATTTTGTAAGGCTATCACTTCATATTGGACCTCTTGCCCTTATTAAGAGTGCTCAGTTCAGTTAGGTATTTTGAGGGCACGTTCCTCCAAGAGGCAGTTTCCAGGGAAAGCAAAGGCAGCTTCGCACTTCTCCCTCTCTCTCTTCGCACTTTTGCAGGGCAACGAAGAAGCCACCATCGCACCTTCAGCCAGCGACATCCTACAGCTAGTTTTTGGGCAGTTTGCAGCCAGCCCACCTTCGCACTTTTTCTCTCTCTCTCTCTCTCCTTACACAGGTCAGCGATCTCTGGCAGCCATCGCACCTCTCATCTCAAGTGGCAGTTCCAGAGGCAGTTTGTAAATGATTTCTATGGGCAGTGAATGCAGAAGCTAGTGCATTTCTAGTGCATTTCCAACGCATTTCCAATATGCTATTGGCTTATGAAAGTCCTGTTCCACATGGCAAATGGCCATTTGCTTTCTTTCTTTAGGCAGTTTGAAGTGCCTCTTCCCTCTTGCACACTGTTGTGGCTGTCTACAAACATTTGGCACCATCTCTGAAGGCACTTTTCAGATATCTCCATCAAAACTTTGTTTCTAACTGACAGAACTATTTGGTAGCATTCCATTGGTCTATGAAGCCCTGTTACATGTGTCAAAGTCCCATTTGCTTGTTTCTTGAAGCAGTTGCAGAGCCCTCTTCTCTCTTGCACGAATTTCTCTGGCTATAACTTGTCAGGCTTATGCCATTGTAGATCATTCAGACACAATGTAGAACAGAGGCCTGTGAAGCTCTGTTGGTGCTTTAATGTAGATTTTCATATTTGTTATTCATCTACAAGTTCAAAACCATTGTGTTCTCAGATTCTTGTATAGAGGTGTAGCAATCTCTCTTCTTTGCAGTGCTTAGACTGAACACATCTTTGTAATTAGCAAATGGTGAATACAGATAATGTAAATCTGAGTGTTCTAAATCACACACAACTTGTTTCTACTGTGAATACTTTCTATGCTTTTCATGGTGATTCATTTTGGTTAACAGAAAGTTTATGGCACTGTATGCAATGCTTATTACACAGAGTTTGGACTGGAATTGTCTAGTGAAGTGTCTCTAGCCTTCAATCTTGTGATTTGCGCAGATCATAGGAGTTAGATTCATGATAAGCTACTGTCAAGATAACGGAAACACTGTGTGGCTTTTCCTTTTGCCGAAGTATTTGCTTTCTTGAGTTCACTCCCATTTGAATCTGAAAACCATAATGAAGTATTCAGTATGGTGTTTTGTTTTCTTTGAAAGGTTGTACTGGCAGCCCTTGTGGAAACATCTGTTGATGACCCAATTGCAATCATTTTATATTCCATTCCATTCATTCTTAGTTATTTCTGGTTTTGCACTAATAATGACAGTATTAGCCTTTTTATTGCCCCAATAGGAACGATACCCATTTGTACTACAAATATCAATTATTTTGTTGTTGGTATGCCGCGACAATGGTGGGCATGGGCATGTGAAATCTGTCAAAAACCAGGAGGAAAAAAGGGAGTGAAAATTGGTCTTCCACTTCATCAGCTGAAAACGAGAGTGTTGAGAATATGTCAAGTTCTGAATTGAGAGGCATCAGTGAAAATTCCTTAGAAAATGTACTTTAAAAAAAGAATTTGCAAATATAATTTAAGTTGTTTTGTATTTCAATGGGATTTCGAGTTTCAAAAATCATTTGTTCTCTTAAATTATTATTTCATTTGTAATTATGATGGTTTTATGAAGTTTGCAACAAAAAACTTGTAGTTCTTTATTTAAAATATGCATTTTTTTGGCTTTTTTAAAAAAGAAAATTTAAATATTTATTAAAAAAATCCATGATTTTGGCCTAAAACTAGAACTATTAAAAAAACACCAAAAAAGATTACTCTTTTTCAAGTCAAAGTCCCAAAACAAATGTCATCGTGTTATGGGGTGATCTCCTAACAATGATTGAATTGACTTTTTGAGGCTAATCACCTCCAGGAGCAGCCATTTTTTCGAATCAAATCAATCAGACAATGAGATTGGATCTAGATTTTCAATCAGAAAAAACTATCTCAGTTCATATCTGCAAAATTGTGAAAAATGCAAAAATAAGTTCGGTAGAGGCCAAAAGTCTTGTATATAGATAAACACGCATGTGTGGAGCCTGTTCCCACGTGTGGAACTAGTGTACTTGTCATGTACCATAATCATATAGGATGTACATATGATTTAATTCAAGTTCTAGTGGCTAAAAAGGCCAAAAACTAGTTTTCTAGACATATGACACATGGCATCAATCTATTGATTGCATGAGCCACATCCTTTGGTTAGGTGTCATATCCCATGTGTAGAGGATAGCTCACACATGTGGAATAAGCTGAAATAGGCGAATTTTGAGTTCTAGAAGATTTCCAAGTAGATCTCCATATAGAAGAAAAATGGACCAAAAGTGCTCAAAATAGAAGGTTTTGTCCAAGTGTCAGTTTTGCATAATGAATCATCATATGACAAATCACCTTCACACATGTGGGATCAGAGGGATGATCAGTACCACGAGCTCCCACTTATTTTATATATAGAGCCACATTTGGCCATAATCAATGTGAGACACCAATCTTGGTTTTGGAAGCAAATTTGAGTGATTCTCTCCATTTGTCTACATTTGTTTTGACTGTTTTGAAGTTCTATCAATGTGTACTTGATTTTCAGGTTGGAGTCCGTACTCAGACAGTGTTTCACACGTGTGAAACCATAAAGTACACTTACCTTCAATTAATGATTGTTCTTGTTAGGATTTTGTGTCTAGAATTGATCTAGATTGATTTTAATCTGAAGTAGATTGATAGATCAAGTAATCTGACAACCAATCCCTCTTGAGGATCAGATTAGGATCCACTCTTGGTCCTTTTTGTATTTTTTCCACATGGTATCAGAGCCAAGTACAAGAGTTTTTGTTGAAATTGATAGGGTTAATCCAAATCAAAGCCAAAATTTGCATTTTTTTGGAAACTAGTCAAATTTTGTGTAGCGAGTTGGATTTGATAGCTATCCTCAAAATTTTTGGACTAGAACTTGTTGTGGGCTGTAGGAACTCTTTTCACACATGTGAGGCCATACAGCTCCGATTTTGGTTGAGAAAATTCAAAAATTTGTACAATTTGACTCACACACCCAATTTGAGAGATTTTTGGTGCAAAATCAAGCATTTTCTATAGAGAATTTAATCCCTTGATTAGTTCTTGGATTAGATCAGCCAAGAAATTAAATTTGAAGCTTGAATTAGGTACAGTAATTGATTATCTCTGATTTTTTGAGTGCATGTTGAAGTTGAGAGAGATTTTGCTAAAAATCATAGGTTAAGGAGTGATATGCAAGGTGAGAGGTTGAAATCCATTGTACCATCACTCTAGATTTGTTCAAGAGTGATAGGGTAAAGTTTAGAAGCATCAATTTGCTAGAAAACATCTTTGGATCTGTCCTCCAAGTGAAACCTTTGAGAGTTTCTAGTGCATATAGAGCATCTATGCAAATCTCTTGTAGAATTTGACATAGATTGGCTTAAATTGAGAGTTCTAGAAAAGAGATTGAGATCCAAGTCACATTGTTCAACCCTACTCAATTCGTTTGAGTGATTGTTGAGTCCATATTTGAGTATTCATGCATGGTTGAGATCTTTGTTAATCTCCAGTTGTCTAAATTTTTTAAGCTTTGTGAAAAATTGATGGTATAGTTTGTTGTCAAATCAAATCAAATTCATTCTAAGTCTCAAGAGTGAGATTATTTGGGTCAAGAGTGAGTCCAAAAGAAGTGATTAAGTTTTATTTTCATGTGTTTGAAACAAAACCCATCTTTTGTACAAGAATCTCAAGTGTTGAGAGAACTAGTCAAGTGAAAAGAAAAATCTAGGTGTCAAATCTTTTCATATCCATTTCAATTTTCAGAAGAAAGAGTCATTGGTATTTTATGAGTCCAATAGGAGATTGGATCTGATTTCTTTTGTGATTTGATTCAAAGATTGTGTGCTTTTGTCTTAGTGATCAAAGCAAAGTTTCCAAGTGACTAGTCATTAGTGTGAAGATTGATTCTTAGGTTTGTGAGTTAGAACTTTTGTAGATTATTCCAGATTATTGAAGATGTTCAAATCTAGTCTCTTGAAAGTCACAAATTACATTTGTAGAATCATATCACAGGTTTTAATTCACATGGCATCAATAGGTGGCATCCTATTGAAGGAAAGAAAGGATCCTAAGTGCAACCTTTGTGGCAAGGGAGGATATATTTTCTCAAGATGCTATAAAAAGAAGACCAATCCATCCAAGGAGAACCAAAGCAAGGGGGCCAAGGTGAAGGATGGAGCTTCAAGTTCAAAATGCAAATACAAGAAGGACAAGTCCAAGGAAAGGTGTTTCCTTTGTGGAAAGGTGAATGAGGCTTGGAGTCTCACAAGGACTTGCAAGATTTGTCTTCAAGAGTCCATCACAACACATGTCAAATCTTTTGAAATTTTTCATTTGGAAGTGCATTGTTTGGTTCAAGATGCAAAGATAGATGTCACTTTCAAGAAAGTAACTTGGATTTATTTTATGTCCTTGGAAAGTATTTTGCTTGGAACTTTAAATAAGTTCAAACTTATTGTTATGATCCAAGAGAAATCAATCAAGAATAAGGAGCAGCAATCAAAAAATGAAAATAGTCTCATTTATGCTATCATGTCAACTTATGAAGAACCATTTTGCTTTGAAGAGGTTTTTGTATCTCAAAGGTGGATTAAGGCAATACTAGTTGAGTGTGATGCCTTAAAAGATAGCAAAATATGTTTTTCTTTAAGCTTACAATAGTTATGAAGTCAAGGAAATGGAAATATCTTCATAATGTTGGATCTTTTGGTTTCAATAAGATCGTGAATGATGTGTTCATTCATAAAGATGAAAATTGTAAGTTTTCAATCTTAAAGGCAAGCTGTAAACTTCTTATGAGAATAAGTGAAGCATTCAAAGTGGACACTTATATCCATAAGCAAGTAGTCAGCCTTATTGAGATGGAAATACCTTTTGATTTCAATATTGGAAAAATCATGCCAAGTTGTGGTGATTTTTGGACTTATGTTTCTAGCATAAGTAATCTTGATAATCATAGGAAGTGCATATTGAATGGTCATACTTGTTGTGATCATTATGAGACATGGAGGTCACGGATTTCCATCAAAAAGGAGCACCATGAAGAGGATTTTAAGGAGTCATCTCAAGGTTCAAATGTGCCAAAGATTGAGGAGGAGAATCCTTCTCAAGGTTCAAGTGTGCCAAGGATTGAGGAGGAGAGACCTTCTCAAATTGTGATTCCAAACATAAACTCAAGAAATATGGTTGAATCCATGTGGCTCACATTTCAAGGGAAAGAGGAGCATATCTCATGTGGTATACATCTCATACTTACTTCTCTTATGTCATTTGATAAATCAATTTGCTTTAGTGAGATCATTGCATCTCAAAATTGGAGTAAAGCCGTAATAGTTGAGTATGAAGTCTCTCTTGAGAACATAGGTGATGTTCTTAAAAGATTGAAATTGATTTTAAATCAATTAGAAAGCAAATGGTTATTTCATCAAATGTATGCTCTTGAGTCATGTAAGAGCAAAAGTGATTTGTTCACTCATAGTTTGAAAATTTGTATTGAGGCAAATTGGAAACTCTTTATGAGAGTAAGTGAATCATCTTCTAAAGACACTTATCTCCATAATGAAGTATTTAGCCTCATTGGATCTGAGATTAGCATGGTAAACAAGCATGAAGACATGATGCGAACACTTTGTTATTATAGCATGCATAGTCTTGCCAATTTGGATAAGTCTAATTCTCTAGATCATGGTAACATGATGTTAGATCTTTGTGATCCTAATAAGTCAAGAGGAAATCTTTATTTTCTCATGGAGGAGCATGCACATGAAGAAGGAGCAAGCCTCAAAGTCAAGCATCTACATGAAATTTGGAAGGAATCAATTTCGAAGATGCTAGGATGGTGCAAAGCTCTCAAGTTCATCAAAGATGTCAACATCAAAGAAGCACTATCATGGATATGGTAATCTCAGATAAACATCAAGCTCATTGGCTGATCTTCACACCTTTTGAACCAGCAAAGACCAATTCAGCCCATGGAGTCAAGCTCAAGATCATCATGTTTTCCATCAAGCTAGATTTTTGAGGAGTGTGAAAAATGCAAAAATAAGCTTGGTAGAGGCCAAAAGTCTTGTATATAGATAAACACACATGTGTGGAGCCTGTTCCCACGTGTGGAACTAGTGTACTTGACATGTACCATAATCATACAGGATGTACATATGATTTAATTCAAGTTCTAGTGGCTAAAAAGGCCAAAAACTAGTTTTCTAGACATATGACACATGGCATCAATCTATTGATTGCATGAGCCACATCCTTTGGTTAGGTGTCATATCCCATGTGTAGAGGACAGCTCACACATGTGGAATAAGCTAAAGTAGGCTAATTTTGAGTTCTAGAAGATTTCCAAGTAGATCTCCATATAGAAGAAAAATGGACCAAAAGTGCTCAAAATAGAAGGTTTTGTCCAAGTGTCAGTTTTGCATGATGAATCATCATATGACAAAGCACCTTCACACATGTGGGATCAGAGGGATGATCAGTACCACGAGCTCCCACTTATTGTATATATAGAGCCACATTTGGCCATAATCAATGTGAGACACCAATCTTGGTTTTGGAAGCAATTTTGAGTGATTCTTTCCATTTGTCTACATTTGTTTTGATTGTTTTGAGGTTCTATCAATGTGTACTTAATTTTCAGGTTGAAGTCCGTACTCAGACAGTGTTTCACACGTGTGAAACCATAAAGTACACTTACCTTTAATTAATGATTGTTCTTGTTAGGATTTTGTGTCTATAATTGATCTAGATTGATCTTAATCTGAAGTAGATTGATAGATCAAGTAATCTGACAACCAATCCCTCTTGAGGATCAGATTAGGATCCACTCTTGGTCCTTTTTGTACTTTTTCCACAAAAATTCCTTTCACTTGATAACAATCAAATTCTTAAACTGTAAAAAAGATTCTACGATCAAGCGATTGACACTTCTCAAAATGAAGAATTCTCATAATCAGAATCAAATTGTACCAGATTTGACCAAAAATTTGACAAAGACTTGATTTAGAAAATCAGAACCTAAAAATAGTACTGGCTAGGCGAAGGTTGATTCGACGATTCAGTAGTGTTATTTTTGGTAAAAACTTTCCGATCAGGTTTTTCTGACAAATTTGATAGAAATAACCTTCGTTGAACTCTCAAACAGAGAATCTGAGTCAGATAAATCTAGGGTATAGAAATACAATTCTGTAGTTTGGCGAGGGTAAAAATATAGATTTTCTGTGATTCTGACAAAATTAATATTCGTTGAATTCAAAAATGCTAACTTACTATAAATAGAATCTTCAGGAAACTTGGCAAAAGATCTGGTGAAGAATCAAGAGTAATACTGGTATTTTTGCAAAAAAGAGACTTTTCTGACAAAAATATGACAATATGACAACTTTTGGGAGACCTTCGCCCAACTTACTAATTATCAAAAATAGTAAGTGGGACTGACCTAGACTCTGGCAAAGGTTTAGACGAAGGTTCTTCTCAGAGAACTGATATTTTTGCAAAAAGTTGTGAATTTTCCACAAAAGGTTACCAACAACTAGATGAACCGTCACTTTGGCCTTTTATTTTTGGTATTATTCTTCGTCGACTTGGCAGTAGATAGATCTGAATCACACCTATGCACAATGAATCGGACGAAGATTCTTTTTCTGTATTTTTTAAGGTTTGAATGTTTTTTTATGGTTTTTTTTTTGAAAATCTGCTGGAAATGAATTTTCGTCGTTCAACTTGAAGAATCTGTGAATGAAACCGAAGCTTCTTGCAACTCGGCGAAGGTTTCTTGATAGAGAGTAAAAGGTTATCAGCTCTGATGACAATTTTTGTCTCCTTTTGACCAAGATTTGGCAGATTTGACCGATTTTGTTGTTTTTTCTAATTTCTCAGATCCAAATGGATCTTAAGAATGGTGATCTGAATAGCTTCCCCTGCTCAATAATTAGATTATATTTTAAACAAGCAAATCCACTCAAATAAGGCAAAATCACTTCCAAACTAACCCTAAATGCAGATTTAACACTATTCATGCCACGACAAGATGTCTAATGCAGGCTAACCATCCAACAAACATGCTTCAAATTGAAAAATTGGCGTAGCTCCCCAGCAACGATGCCAAAATTGTAGTGGGTTTCTTTCGTGGCCTAACCTCAACCCAAGATCTAAGCATTCTAGCATCAAGGAGATGAAGTTAGTTGTCGCACGTAGGTTCGTTCCCATGAGAGCGATAGCATATCGCAGATTTGAGCATGAATGGAAGATCCACACTCAACTCTAACATTTTTTAACCCTAAGCATTAACACTACAACCATTAACCCTATGCATCAATAACACTACATTGCACAATGAAGATAGCTTACTCTTTCTCTCTCTCTCTCCCTTTCTCTCTCACAAAAAGCATAAGAACATGCAATCCCAATAATAATCAGATCCAACAATTAGCAAATACAACAAAACTATGAGAGATGGAGGAAAAAGATTGAGAGCAAGGACATTCACAAATTTATTCCATAAGAGAACCAATATGTTTGTATTGAAATGAGGATATGAACATGTGTAGAAAACTCGAGTTTGTCCCTATTTATAGTAGAGAGAAGGACCTTGGCCTCAAAATCCTATTGGCCCATTTCTACCTCCCTAACTATTCATGTTTTAAAAAGAGTGGGGACCCATTCAAAATTGGAGGGAACCAATTTGAAATTGAATTTGAACCAATTTTGGTGGGAGACCCAACTTTATTCACTAACTTGACATTTAGGCCTGCGACATTAAAAGTCCCGCAAAAAGGCCTAAAGTCCTTTTATTGACTAATTATCAAATAACTATGTGATCATCGGGTTGGACTTACACATGCAAGGTGCCAAATCTCTCTCACTTATTAGTTAGGGTTAGGGTTGCCTCGGGATCCGCAAACCCTCCAGCAGTTTTTTTCTCCACTTTTTGGTAGTAAACTTTGTATTTTCTTTATGGTGGAGGGATTACTTCCAAGTAAGTGGTTTCTCTAATTTTCATTCAATTTATGATTAGGAATTAGTAATATGAGTTTTTTTCTTAGTCATATTTGTTCCTTACTAAAAAGGAACTAATATGGCTATGGAAGAAGCATCAATTTTCACTAGTATTCCTATACTTGCTTGGTTTTACTAAGTATAAGGATGATCTTGATGAGTATACATGCTATTGGAAATTCATTATATAGTATTTTGATCAGTGATGTAGTTGTTACAAGCTTAGTATTGTGATTATGGTCAAAATTTGATGTTTTTGGCTATGAATTGATGGTAGAAGTTTGTTTTTGGCTTGATCAGAAACTTTGAAGCTTGAAAAGAGCTGTTTTGGATGTAAAAAAAATCTATTTGCGCTTGCATGAGGCTAAAAACTATCAGAACATGTGCAAAAACGTTTCATGATTGCTTAATGAGGTGGATAGAAGTTTTTTTTTGTTATTGTAGATGTTGATAACAGGCTCTGGAGCCATTAGTCTAAAAAATGACTTTTTTCATGGTTTAGTGTCTTGAACCTTTGATCAGATCACCAGTCGACAGTTAGTAGGTTGTTTGAAGGCCTATTGGCCTCCAAGGAGAGCTATCAATCTCTAAACTTGGTTGCTTGAGCCTCAAACAACAACTCATCATAGAAAAATACTAGTGCGTCCTCCAAAAAAATAAATATTGTTGATTTCAAAGGCATATTGCGTAAACTAATCTTACAAATTGCTTCGTGGATCTCTAATGTTCAACTATAAACCATTTTCGATGCCTCTTTGAGGCCATGCACATGCTACGGTGCATTTTGGTTCGCCGGACTAAAAAATTGGGATTTTTCTGGACATGAACCTTCGCCCACCTCAAATTAGATAAATCTAGAGTGGATGTACAGTCTGAGAGCTCAGCGAAGGTTTTTGGTACTGAATACGCTAAATCTGACCAAAATAGTGATTTTCTAAGTCTTTTTCCATCAAAAAATTAATGTGCTTCCTTTCTTATGCTGATGACTTTCTGACTTTTGCTCATCAGTCTTTTCTCAATTAAATAATTTTTTTTTCAGTTGTCTTTTTCCAAAAAACTCATTAGATTAAGTACTGAAAAACAAAAAATTGTAAAACAAATAAAACTAAAAAACCATTTCGTTGCAAATATCTGTTAGTAACATCGAATTATCTTTATATTTAATCATGATCACGCATTATTGAGACATATTCTGAGCCAGGTGTTGAGCTCAACGAGCCATCCACAGATGTCGCGGACTCTATTTCCACTGGTGCACCCACTGCCACCGCCCCTGCCACTGGTACACCCAATGCCACCGCCCCCACCGTCGCATCTGCACCCGCCGCTTCCGCTGCATCCGCACCCGCCACCGCCTCCACCTCTGCCACAACCACCCGTACCCCCTCCGCCAGTACTCCCCATGGATCCACAACCTCCACTACTGCACCTATGCCTCTACCATCACCGTCAGATCTGCACAGCCTGTCCACATCCTCCGCTTCCGCACCTGCACCTATGCCACCACCTCCAGATCCGCATCGTCCATCCATATCCCGAGGCACCAGACAGATGTCCATGTCGGGATATTTCAGTGAGGGCCAGCACAGAGAGGCCACCAGGACCATAGCACAAATGTTCTATGACCTGAACCTCCCCTTTATCATGGCATCATCCTGCATCTTTCAAGAGGCTATCTCGAAAGTTGCAGTCTGCGAGCCCAGCTACACACCACCCACAACTGACGCACTACTCGGCCCTTTGCCCCAGGACCGGGTTGCATCAGTCAGAGAGAGACTGGCCGCATTGCATGAGGCTTGGGATAGATACGGTTGTTCCATCATGGCTGATGGGTGGACTGATCATCGCAAACGTCCACTCATCAACATGATTGTTTCTAGTTGTTACGGTTCCATGTTCTTGCACAGCATCGATGCCTCCAAGGCAGGGAGAGTGCATTCGGCCGAGTTCATTTACGGCATCATTCGCGCAGCGATAGAGGAGATTGGGCCACGGTGCATTAAGCATGTATAATCTTCTTTTAGTAGTTGCTTGGTCATTTATTGCTTAATGTTGATACAATAGTTTTGCGTAGTTTTCGATTGATTGCAATGTGTTTTCAAGTTGTGAACTGATCGTGTTAACGTATCATGAAAGTTCGTGACGGACAATGCGTCCAACTGCCACGGTATGGGGGAGCTTCTTATGGCAGACTTCCCCTCCATTGTGTGGACTCCATGTGCCGCACACTCACTGGACCTCCTCCTGCATTCCATCGGGTGCCTGCCTTGGGTCAGTGAGATTCTCACGAGGGCACTTGCGGTTGTGGACTTCGTCACATGCAAGCGCCGCATGACAACCCTTTTTCACACATTCAGCAGGTAAGCTGCTACTTATTTTTTGGCTCGTTCAAGATCCTCTTTTTTTTTTGCTCGTTTCATGTGTGCCTCTAATTTTGTTTGTCAATGCAGGCTCGACTTGAAGAAGCCCGCTCACACCCGCTTCACCTACCAGTTCATCATGCTTGAGCGGCAACACAAGCTCAAGGGTGAATTGCGACACATGGCCACTTCTGTAGAATTCACAGCCATGGACCTGTCCACGACCCCAGAGGGCTTGGCCTTCCACGACATCTTATTAATGGAGCCTTTCTGGGTGGATATGCAGTAGTTTTTTGGATGTCATGCGCCCCATCTACTCGGTTCTGAGGCTCGTTGATCGCAAGGGGTGCGCGATGGGTCTCATTTACGATTTCATGGACTACATAGGTGAGTCTGTCTAGTGTTTTGAACTAGACCTTGTCAGGTATAGCTTTTGTCCATTTCACCATCCTTACATTGGCACTTTGTTTCGTCTTGGTGCCGCAACACGATGGTATGTAACTGTTGCCTCCACGTGGTTTGGTCCACAAGTTGGAGCCTATCAGGCGCTTGTGGCAGCGACGATGAGATAAGTTTCACCAGCCCATTCACAATGTGGCCCACATACTGCATCCGCTGTTTCAGAACGAGAGGCAGTACAACGATGCAGAGTTGTGTGCGGACTGGTTTGCATACATCCACCTCCTCATTAGCGACACTGGCATCCGCAGTAGGCTCGAGGTGCAGAGGCTCAATTATAGGTAAACTCTTGATCTATCGTACACTGGCGTTCGTTCAATTTCCTTGCGCGGGCTCAAGTGTACTCAAGCATATCGTTGCTCAACTGTAGGCACTCTCTGGGGCTGTTCGGCGAGGACCTTGCATGTGTTCGAGAGAACAGGCTCTTGTCCGTATCATGGTGGGAGAGCTACGGCACTGGGCAGCCAGACCTGAGGACGCTTGTGCTCTGAGTCCTTTCACAGGTATGTTGTCTAATCTCATTCATCCAGCCAGTTTTTGCATTTTTTCTACAAGGTCGGTACTCATAGAGTTGTTGCCAATTAATCAGATCATGAGCCAGAGCCAGAGGTTGATCCAGACGATGTCGCTCGGCGTGCTCTAGGATGATCCCGAGGATGATGCCGCTCAGCGTGCTCTAGGGGTGATCCCGAGGGTGATCCCTGCTGACGTTCCATTGCCCTCCTCTGATGATGAGCCCACATATGATCTAGACGAGATGGTAGACCTTGAAAGGGATGGTCCACGTGCCCCACCCAGTACTCCCGCATCACGCCCCCTTTTCGATGATGGCTGGTCAGAGTTTGTGAAGGAGACAGAGGTTGTTGCCCAGAGACAAATAGCGCAGAAATGACTCAGAGCATCACAAGCAGACAGTTCTTCCCAGAGAACCCCCGGTGGAAAGGGAGACCCCCAGGCAGGAGTGTACCATAGAGGGTTCCTTCCGAAAGACCCAGAGGCAGGCCAGCCAAGAGGGGATGCACTGATGATTTTTTTAGTCGTCTCTTGGTAGGCATTGGCTCAGGCTTAGAGGAGTCTCAAATGCCTCTAGACTCTCAGCCAAACTTTGTATTTGACACCCTACAAATGCATCTAGCATGCAGAGGGATGCTTTTTTTAACACAGACTTGTAGATACTTATACACATTTTAGCATCATGTACAGTGGCATCAGATGAGATGTATATATTTTTTTCCAGTCTATTAGTGTCATGGCTAATTTATCGTGGTTGCTTACAAATGGTTAGCTCTGTGAGAGAGAGAGAGAGAGAGAGAGAGAGAGAGAGAGAGAGAGAGAGAGAGAGAGAGAGAGAGAGAGAGAGAGAGAGAGAGAGAGAGAGAGAGAGAGAGAGAGAGAGAGAGAGAGAGAGAGAGAGAGAGAGAGAGAGAGAGAGAGAGACCATCACATTTGCATCTCATTCATAACATATGCATCATGTTCAACCATTTAACATAACATGCTAAACCCGACACCCTAACAAATGGCACAGTTAACATAACACCCTAAACCCTAACAAATCATCCTAAACCCACAACCCCATAGCCATAACCATCAAAACAAGCCACAACCATAATCATCATAATCACATCCATAAACATCATCAACCCCACCCTACGTCCTCATTGTGTCGTAGGCATTGCACCACAGGTATGTGCAAATTCAACATCAAAACTGCACTTGTGTAGCATATATTTAAACCTTCGTAGAATGTATTAATGGTCCAGGAATACAGTCCACTAGTTCGTGAAGCGGGTACGAATCCAGGGGACCAAGCCTGGCTCGATTCGGGTATCGTCCAGTCAAAATGGTCGTTCGACGAGATAGAAACGCAATTAGGTCAGTCGAAATGGACTAGTTTTGCAGCTCTCCATCTGACGATCCCGTTTCTCCAAACAGGATTCGTTTCAGGTGTCGTCCATTTCGGCCAGGGGACAACCTCGATAGAAAGCTGTCAAAACAGACAAGATGAGAAAAGGACCGACGAAGAACCCAGAACATCCGTCTGAAGTTCAACGTTGAACAGGACGTCAAAGACACTTTGACCGGTGGGGACCTGAAAACATTTGGAATTGACAAAATGGCCTTGGAATATAGTTCACGGAGTGTGATTCCGATACAAACTCAAACAACCGAGCCTAGTCCGATTTGGGTGTCGTTCGGTCAAAATGGCCCTTCGACGGAATAGCAACGCAATTAGGTCAAACAAAATGGACTAGTTTTGCAGCTTTCCGTCCGACGGTCCCGTTACTCCAAACGGGATCCATTTTAGGTGTCGTCCATTTCAACCAGCAGACAACCTTGATAGAAACCTGTGGGAGTAGATGGGACGAGGATCGGACGGACGGTAGGCCTAGTATGTCCTTCCGAAGTTTGACGTCAAACAGGGCCTTTGGGGACACTTTGCCGAGATGGGACCTGAAAAGATTCAAAATTTACTCCTCATCATCATCATCATCAGAATCTTGCTTAACGATATCTTTGGTATCCTCCTTATGGTCGTTTGTTTCCCAAACCCTAAACTCCAAACCAAACAAAAGGCCAACATTTTAGTGCATTTTAGGGTGTTTGTGCGGTGTGCGTCCCCGATTCCGTAGCGTAATGAAAACAACTGCAACAAAACTGCTGCTAATAGTGGTGAATGGTCGTCAGAACCATGCCATTCACTACAAGGAGTGAATGGTCACCAGAAGAGTGGATGGTCATCATAACTGTGTTGTTCACTATAGGGAACCAGAAGACCTACTGGCTGGCCCGACGACGAGGGACCCTTTTCCAGACCATGGCTAGTTGTTCTACGGTGAAGTTAATTTCAATCCATTGTGTTTCCTCGCCCTTTCCAGCTAGGGCAGGGGAAAGCATGTCCAAGGACCATAAGGGCACGTAGTTGCAGCTCCGGTAGTCGCTCCATTATCTCTCACTGGCTCTCGTGAAATTCTGCTTCTTGCTTTCGTTCGTTGTGTCGGCGGACATCTACCAGGACATGCTCCGATTAGTTGCCCAAGTGACGTTGTACAACCCCAAACCCTAAATCTATCTCATCGCATAGGCCATGGTACTGTGTAGAATACATCAATGGTCCAGAAATATAGTCCACAGGTTCGTGATCCCGCCTGGCTCGATTCAGGTATCGTTCGGTCAAAACGGCCCTTTGACTGGAGAGAAACGCAATTAGGTCAAGCGAAATGGACTAGTTTTGCAACTCTCCATCCGACGGCCCCGTTTCTCCAAACGGGATCCGTTTTTGGTGCCATCTATTTCGGCAAGTGGACAACCTCGATATGAACTTATGGGAACAAACAGGATGAGGAAACAACGGATGGTCGGCCCACAACGTCTGTCCGAAGTTTGACGTTAAACAGGGCTTCAAGGACACTTTGTCCGGTCGGGACCTGAAAACTGGGAGATGTTTCGGGGCCCCCATGTTGGTACGCAAAATTTCGACAGGGTATTGTAGCGTGTTGAAGTAGTGCCATAAGTAATTAGTAAGCTGTTGAAGTTCATCCAGGGAAAAACCGATCTCATCAACCGAGACACAGTAGTGTGTAGGTCTTGTGGTTTTCTGTAGTAAATGGCACAAATTTGCATAAGTAATTAAGGCTGTTGAAGTTCATCTGGGGGAAAATCGATCTCATCAACCTAGACACAGTAGTGTGTAGGTCTTCTGGTTTTCTATAGTGAATGACATAGTTTTGCATAAGTAATTAGTAGGCTGTTGAAGTTCATCCGGGGGGAGATCGATCTCATCATATAAGACATAGTAGTGTGTCGATCTTGTGGTTTTCTGTCTTGAGAGCTTGTCACTCTTCTGGTGAGCCCTAATTTCCCCTAGAGACTTCTGGACCTGAGAGCTTGTCACTCCTCTGGTGAGTGTTCACCTCTCTCCAATCCTCTGGTGAGCATTCACTTCTTTGAGACAGTCACTGATGCACCCTAAACCCTAAACCAGTAATATGTTTGCCATACAAACCATCATCTTCACTCCAAACCACTCTCAGATCTTTCTTTGCTGTTTTTTTAGAGCTTAGTTCCCAATGAAGGTTCGTAATAATTTATGAACTGCTCATTAGTCATCGTTGTTTGGTAATATCTCAGTTATGAGAGGCATGGGCAGTGGTTAGGTCTGTTGCAAATTTTTTCGGGTGCCGTTTTCCTATTTTTTAACAGGAGGGGCAGGTGGGTGCCAGACACCCTCTGATAATTAATTCCGAGGGGGAGGGGCCATAAATTACTTTTATTTCGTTTTGGAGATTGAGGACAGCCTGGGCTAGTGCCTATATTTTTTTTTTGAAAAACAAAAAATTGAAAATCGCGGACACGTCCGGACGCGGACACACCCGTGACGCGTCCCCGTCCGCCATCCGCTTTCTTATATATATATATATATATATATATATATATATATATATATATATATATATATATATAAAGATATTTAAGAGAGAGATGTAAGAGAGATGCTAACTAAGTCTAGAAGCCTATGTCACGCCTAAGAATACTAGGGTGGGTTAACAACATCCCTTACACTTTATAACACTTTACACACCTTAGAATACCCTTACACCTTAGAACACCATTACACCTTAATTAACTTACACATCTCCTGCAACCGCCACATTCCTCTCTCCAACCGTATTCCTCTCTCCAGTATGTACCCATTGCTGCCCCCATTACGTACCCATTGCTGTCCGGCCTAGGATCTCTCTCTCTCTCTCTCTCTCTCTCTCTCTCTCTCTCTCTCTCTCTCTCTCTCTCTCTCTCTCTCTCTCTCTCTCTCTCTCTCTCTCACAGATTCAGAAAAGCAGATTTAGAACAGGAGGTATAACATCTTTTTCAAGGTTGCTTTCTGCATAACCAAATTACATACCCAGACTCAAATTGCTTTGATGCCATCGTCTATGGAGTAGCCATCTGCAACCAGGAAAAAATCCTTTGAATTTCTGTGCAAGACGTATTCCTATGCGCTCAGCCCCCAGCTCTTCTGCAATGATAGCGTCTAACAACATTCAATACATATTCCTGTGTGCTCAGCCCCCAGCTCTTTTACTATTGCTCTGACAACATCCAGAGGAAATCTACATCTGTTTTCAAGTGATCCTCCATATATGTTAGTTCGAGTGTTGAATTCGTCTTTAAGGAACTGATCAAGAAGGTAAGCATGAGCTGACTGAATTTCCACTCTATCAAAACTTGCATTTGTTTTAAGTTAGCTAATCCTTTGGTAATTTGGCTTGAATTTAATCTTTTATTTGTTTAATCTGTAGCTACCAGGTGTTAATTACTACATTTGAGACTCTCTCTCTCTCTCTCTCTCTCTCTCTCTCTCTCTCTCTCTCTCTCTCTCTCTCTCTCTCTCTCTCTCTCTCTCTCTCTCTCTCTCTCTCTCTCTCTCTCTCTCTCTCTCCTTCCTTTGAAATAGACCTTATGAGGGAACGACAAGGAGAGTTTAGAATTGCGAGATATAAGGCAAACACCAGGTGTAATGGATGGTCATAGCAAGCAAATAAAAATCTATAAGCTGAGCCAACACTATCGATTATGATTAGGTGTTCCAATAACATGGATAAAAATAACATCTATCTAGATGTGACTTTGATATGAAGAAACCATACAATACCCATAGTTGAGAATATTTCTTTGACATAATTTCATTTGAAAAAAAGCTGTAGAATTCGGAGACTAACCAACATTGTGATAACGAATGTATCATGCAAATTCCCATTTTGATAATCCCACAAACGAATCTGGAGAGATCAAAAAGCTATACAAACTTAAACAAGGAATAACAAACAAAAAAATGAATTAAAAGCAATGTACATTCTTCCTAACTAATTTGTTCTTACCGCAGAATCACCACCGTCAGAGACCAATAGAGCTTTGCCTTCGTCTTTCCCACCTAGAAATGCAACACATGACACAAAACTGTACCTACAGCTAAGTACTTCAAAAGAATGACAAGATAGAATCTTCGAAAACCTACAAAGACACTGCTCCATCGTTGCAACTGTGGAGACTCAATATGTGGAGACCCAATTTGTCCATCGCTGCATCTGTGGAGACTCAATCGCTGCCAACAACGGAGTTTCTTCCTGCCAAACTGTTGCATCTATGGAGACTCCTACCCAATCTGTCCATCGTTGCTTCTGTGGAGACTCAATTGTTGCCAACAATGGAGTTTCTTCCTGTCAAATTGTTGTATCTATGGAGACTCCTACCCAATCTGTCCATCGCTGAATCTGTGGAGACTCAATCGCTGCCAACAATGGAGTTCCTTCCTATCGCATAAGGCTGGGCGGGGTAACCACGACCCTTCTAGATCTTCAAGCTTTTTTGCAAAATGAACTGAAGGTTTGTCTTGCCAGCTTTTGGGCTTCCTATCAAACTTTGTGTCATGTGAAGACTTGGTTGTTCAACATTATGTCATCACCTTTGGTTACTACTGATACTCTCCTCCCTTCATTAACTGGAAGACAAAATGCAAGTCAAACTCAGAAAATAAATCTAAATGCCAGGCCTTCAAGTTCAGGAAGACATTATACCAAGCTGCCAACTCAATCTTTGTCAGACCAGAACGATTCTTGAGGCCTAATATTAAAATTCTGGTCACGAGCAAGGACAATACACAAGATGTAGACAAGACATTCCTTTCATGGATTATGCAAAAGTCCATTGAATCTCGTCGCATAACAGGTTATAGTTATGCAACTGTAGTTCCTCACCTAGCCATGCTTGCCATAGTTCACAAGTGATTAGCTGAACTTTGTGGCTTTTCAAAGATAAATGATAGACATAAATCGTGCCCTTACACCAGCAAAAACACGATCAATATAAGATCGTCAAGGGCCAAATCGACACATAGCTTCAAAGCGAGCAATGCCTCACAACAATTTACTCTCTCAACAAATTTTGCAAACAAACCATGAGAATATCTCACTCTCTTAATACAAGTTTAAATCATTATTCTATCTCTCAAACCCCAACCAGCAAGTAGTTACCCCGGAGTTTGTATGAAACATTGTTTCATATAGAAAGCACATCTGCCTGAAACCACCAGTACAAGTCAAACAAGACTATTTTTAACATAAAATTTGAGTCATGATCTTTCTTTATACTCAAAAGTGATAAATTACAATTTAAAATATAGTAAGATGTCTGCTTAAAATAGAGTGTCATGTTTACTATTTTTGATAGGTATCCATGGCCATCTCTCTCTCTCTCTCTCTCTCTCTCTCTCTCTCTCTCTCTCTCTCTCTCTCTCTCTCTCTCTCTCTCTCTCTCTCTCTCTCTCTCTCTCTCTCTCTCTCTCTCTCTCTCTCTCTCTCTCCCTCCCTCCCCCCCCCCCTCTCTCTCTCTCTCTCTCTCTCTCTCTCTCTCTCTCTCTCTCTCTCTCTCTCTCTCTCTCTCTCTCTCTCTCTCTCTCTCTCTCTCTCTCTCTCTCTCTCTCTCTCTCTCTCTCTCTCTCTCTCTCTCTCTCTCTCTCTCTCTCTCTCTCTCTCTCTCTCTCTCTCTCTCTCTCTCTCTCTCTCTCTCTCTCTCTCTCTCTCTCTCTCTCTCTCTCTCTCTCTCTCTCTCTCTCTCTCTCTCTCGGGTCGCTATTGTTTGATTGATTCTGACAAAATCTGTGTTAACTTTGACTTGCAGGATAAATGAACAAAGGTTGTGAATATCATGTCTGAAAACCCCAACCAACAAGTAGTTACTCCGGAGTTTGTACGAAACAATGTTTCATATAGAACTCCGATTTATAAAAGCACATCCGCTAGAAGGAAGAGATTGGCCCTTAGGAGACAAGCCAAGAGTAGGGCTTTGCCGGCATGTAGTATAGGCACTGCAGGTTTGTCGCTACGTAGTGATGGTACATTGACTTTAAATGCCAGTGTACAATCACTTAGCAGGGGTGTAGTAGAGCACATTGGGAGTAGCAAAACCAGTTTGGTTGTAGGCGTGCCTCCACATAGCTATCCGTTGACATTACATCATGTCATGGTACCATCACCTCAACATCTTGTTGTAGAGTTTGTTGGAAGTAGTGCATTTTCATCATACTATAGGAGTCCATCCACCCAGTTTAGGTCATCCGAGATAGGGGTAGCAACGGAGAGGGTAGAGTTGGTTACACCAGAACATGTTCGTAGTAATCTTTCATATTTGACTCCTGAAGCAGAATCCAGAAGTGAGAGGAAGAGGAGGATTCGTCATAGGTATATGGCAAAACGTAAAGCCAAGGCTTTGCAATTCACCATTCAGGAAGAGGAAGAGGATACACATTTGACATCCCATGACGATATCAGAAGAGAGACTGATATATTGGGTGTAGGATTGATTACACATGTTACATTGGATTCGATTTCCAATGTTGATGTTATGGAGGGGTAAGACTCTACAACAACAGTGTTTGTTACACCCGAACATGTGCGTAATCACCCATCATATAGGACTCCAGAAGTAGAATCCAAATTTGCTAGGAGTAGAAGGTTGAATCGCAGGTACCAAGCTAAGCGAAGACTTCGCACCTTGCTTTTGTCTTCGCAAAACCTCGTAGTCACAAAAGTCTCACACTCTAGACGGGGTCATTTTGAAGTAGCTAGATCGCTTCAAAAACCAGCATGCCATGATCTTGGAGAGATGGAATTTGTGTGTGATCATTGTTCGGCCCTAAGATGGAAAGCAAAAAGAAATAGCTCTTTCTGTTGCATGAAAGACAAGGTGCGTTTGCCTTAGATGCCATCACCGCCTCTTTATCTCCTTAGTTTGTACACATCTTCTGATGACGTGGGAGCTCATTTTAGAAAAGACGTTCGGAGTTATAATAACTCCTTGGCCTTCGCATCTCTTGGGGTGAATCAAGATAGATCCACTGCCAACTCCGTAGGCGGCGCGTATACATTTAGAGTGTCTGGCCGGTTGTATCATCATATTGGTGGTTTGTTGCCTTTAGATAGACCTTCATTTTTGCAAATCTACATCATGGATGGTGATGATTTGCAATTAGATCAGAGATTATCTCTGAATCCCGATCTTAGGCATGACATTCTCTCCCTTTTGCAAAGCATGATGATGGATGTGAATCCATTTGCACAACGATTTAAGAATGTTGCTCGAATCATTCGAAAAAACTTCACAAATGATATTCGACTTCGCATAGTGTCTGGTTGTTCACAGAGTAGAGCAAATAGACAGTTCAATGCTCCTACGAGCAATGAGATTGCAGTGCTTATGCCTATAGATGATACACCGAGTGACGGAATACCTGACATCATATTGCACTCCATTCAGAATGGTTTGCAACATATCACAGAGCGTCATTCATCGTATGATGCCTTGCATTTTGTCCTCCTCTTTCCCTATGGTACTGATGGTGGTATCAGGGGATTCCATATATGTGTATAAGAGATGTTGCACGTGGTGATGATGATGACATACATGATGGTAAACATTTAGATGTTCCCGAAGAGCAATTAGAGGGCAGACACAAAGTTGTCACCATTCGAGAGTTTTACAACTAACATTTACAGGTACGAGTGGGGCATGTTTCACCTATACATTTGGGTGGAAGGTTGTTGCAAGAGTATGTGTGTGACATGGTAGCTAAGATGGTGCAAAACAACATGAACTACATCTATAACAATCGAGATAGATTTCGTAGAGAGATTCGCACTGGCATCGTTGATGCCCTTGGAGCTCATTCTGCCAGGGACACAGGGCAGCAAATAGTCCTTCCATCATCCTATATCAGTTCACCGCGTCATATGCTCAGCAGTACCAGGATGCTATGGCCGTCGTTAGGGAGTTGGGTTCTCCCGATTTGTTTATCACAATAACGGCGAACCCAAATTGGTCAGAAGTGAGGATGGAGTTGAGATTTCGGCAGACACCTGCAGATAGGCCCGATTTGGTGTCGAGGGTTTTTAGCATGAAGCTTCAACATTTGATTGATTTGTTGAAGAAGGATGGAATATTTGGGCGCATTATAGGAAGGCTTCATGTTGTAGAGTTTCAGAAGAGAGGATTTTTCCATGCCCACCTATTGATTATATTGGAGGAGCGGAGCAAACCCATCACTGTTGGGGATTACGATCTTATTGTATGCGTAGAGATTCTTGTGAGGGAAGATGATCCGGAGTTGTACGAGATAGTGAGGACATGTATGATGCACAGCCCATGCAGAACAGCTTTTCCAAATGCACCGTGCCATTGAGTGTGTGGATCGGTCTCTACGGGACATATTGGATATTGATACTCCATTTGGAGGGATTCCGATCGTTTTTGGTGGTGATTTCCATCAGGTGATCCCGGTGGTACGACGGGACAGTCGTGCACAGATTGTGAGCGCTTCACTGAAGTGTTCACGTTTTTGGAAATATATGGAAGTGCACAAACTGTCAATGAACATGCGTGCTATGGGTGTGGAGGGAGCCGATTGGAATGAGTAGTTGAGGTTTGCAGAGTATTTGTTGAGTATTGGAGATGGTCGTGAGCCCACATTTGTGTTCCGTGGTTTGGATTTGATTTCTTTGCCAGAGTGTATGTGTCTAAGGACGCGAGATGTGTGTGAGTTGATTTCGTTCACTTTCTCCGATATCGCACGACGTTACATGGATGTTGATTTTTTAAGAAGCCTTCCAATATTGACTCCGTTGAACGAAAACGTGGATGAGATCAATTTGAAAGTTGTTGAGCAATTTCCTGGTGATGCTTGCACATTTTATGGTGCTGATAGCGTGGTTGAGCGTGATGACTCTGATGTGTACCCAGTAGAGTTTTTGAATAGCTTGCAACCGAGTGGATGTCCTCCACATAGATTGGTGTTGAGCGCTTCAGACTTGTCGTTCCAATTACAACGAATACAATTTCCTATTAGAGTAGCTTTTGCCATGACAATAAACAAGGCGCAGGGGCAGACTATTGGATTGTACTTGCCACATCCCGTATTTATTCATGGTCAGTTGTATGTCGCATTATCGAGAGTTCGGAATGCAGGAAGTGTACAAGTGTTGATTACTGATATTGACGGCCGATTTACAGATGTGGTAGGAGTGGCGAGGTGCACTCAAAATATTGTGTATTTCGAAGTGTTGTAGTATTTGTTTTGAGGTGTTGGAGTAAGGGTTAGTGTTAGGATTAGGGCTACATTAGAGTTAGGGTTAGGATTAGAGTGAAGTTAGAGTTAGATCAAGGTCATGGTTTTAGTTAGGGTTTAGATTGGCATAAGGTGTTAAATAGAGTTATATTAGAGTTAGGGTTAGGGTTAAACTTAGAGTTACATTAGGATTAGGGTTAGAGTGGCATTATGTAATAGACAGAGTAGGGTTAGGGTACGCACGACACTATTTTGGCCTGGACAAGTGGCAAAAGGCAGCGCCTTACAGTTCCAATTCACTTCTGATCCTTGGTTGCCACTTTTGGGGCCCTCTCGATGACAAATCATACATTTTTCTTCACGAGTCCCTGTTTTCCAATGCTGCACTATCTGGAAGGGAAGAAAAAAGAAGGGGAGAGGGGGGTTGTAGGCCACCTGGCAAGTTGCTAGGAGTTGGCCAAGGGACTGAGGTGGATGCCTAGTTGGCAAAGCAAAGCCACTTGGTAGGGGTAGAGCAAGCATGGAGAGGGAGACATACCTCTCCTATGCTAGGCTTTTTGGTGAAAAGAGGTGGAGGTGGTGGTGCATCCTTCTCTTTGCTCTCTCTTATTCCTCTTGGCAGCCATGGACAGTACCATTTGGTTTGTAAAGAGAGAGCAAGAGTAGCCTTGTATCTACCTTCTTTGAGTAGCTTTTGATTCTCTTCTACCATCTCTTTCTTAATTCACCTCTCTTCTCCTTGTAAAATGGATCCTACTCCTACCATCCATCCTATGTCTCCTGCTAAGGAGGTTACTGTATCTACCTCAGCTTTAGACCCTGATGCTTTGACGCTGGCAATTAACAATCTACAGCAACAGATTGTGGATATGCAAGCTAAGTACAGTCAGGATCAGCATGATCTCAAGAAATTGATGCATCTAAGGCAATTGGTGCATCAACCCTTGTTCACTCCTGAAGTTTTTGCTCGGGAAAAGAAGGATAGAACCTTGGAGCCAGTCTTGCAATGGTTGGATCGATGGAATTTGCACTTTTCCGTGCACGATTCATCTAAGGATAACAAGATCAATCTCGTCGTCATGTACCTGTGAGGTAAAGCATTTACCTAGTGGCAAGATATCAGGGGTAAGCCTGAAGTTCCTAGGAATTGGGAGGATTTTTGTAAGGCCTTTAAGGTGACCTTCCTTCCCATTCTTGATGATTTTGAATTTTACCGTCAATATGCAATGATCCATATGGGGAACCGGCCCCTAGATCAGTATTTACAAGATTTTCAAGAAGTCCATTCTCGTTTTGCAAAAAGTTGCATTTTATACTTGGGTTGCCAAGAGCCTATCAGCTAGAGGTCAGGAGGAACCAGCCTCTTACCCTTGAGGATGTTGTTCGCTTCGCCATAATCTACGATGATACTGGTATGATGGCTAAGCCTGAGATTGGTGTCTTGCCCGACGTAAAGGGTAAGAAGCCTTTCTTTCCAAAGAAAATGAAAGACAAGCCAAGGATGGGTCTTTGGGTTCAGGTAAGTCAAAGAAAAGATCTACCTTGGACCAGGAAACCTTTATGAAAGCCATAAGCGACAATCTATGCTTCAACTGCATGGAACCAAGTCATGTCATGAAGGAATGTCCAAAGAAACGGAAAGCTAAAGGGGCACCTTTTAAGATGCCAGGTAACTCTAGCATATCTAGTGTAGATCTTTCCTTTGCTGGTAATTCTGTGTGTGAGCATTGTTGATTTAATACGGCTGTTTTTGGCCCTCATGACCTCATTCGGATGAAGGGGGTTGTGGGTGGCCAAGCCGTAACTGTTTTATTTGACGATGGTTCCACACATAATTTTATTAACACTAATTTGTTGCAGAAGCTAAAGGTGGAAACAAGGCAAAGTGACCACCGATACATAGTGAAGCTGGCAACTGGAGCAGAAAGCCAAGTATGGGACCGGATAGTCCCACATCTACCAATTGAGGTTCAAGCCTATAAAGATAAATTAGACTTTCACATTATGAATCTTGATAGAGTAGATGTTATACTTGGTAAGGAGTGGTTCTAGAACGAGTCTATGAAGAAAAACTATGTAACACACAGTTTTTCCTTCTTGCATAACGGCTCACTCATAGAATTAAATGGAAATGTTGATATTTCTACTCCGTATATGCTTTCTGCTTTGGAAACAGTTAAATGTATGGATGTTGTTGATTGCAGTTCTTATTTATGTTGGTTAAAAGATATTACTTACCATGAACGTAGTTTGCAATTTTACAATCTCCAAATGGAACTAATGTTTTATAACCTAAAGCAAGAAAATTCACCAGAAGGTGAAATTTTTAGGAAACTTAGGCAGGAATTTAACGATGTGTTTCCTAAGGGTCTTCCCCCCTCTAGGGGTGTTGACCATAGTATTAAACTGATTCCTGGTAGTTCTCCAGTATCACTGTATCCATATAGGATGAGTACTATTGAAGTGGATGAGGTTTATAGGCAACTGCAAAATTACCTTAAGATGGGCCATGTTATGCCTAGTAAGTCTCCCTGGGGGGCACCTGTGCTCCTTGTTGATAAAAAAGACGGAGGTACTCGTCTTTGTGTGGACTTTAAAAAGTTGAATAAACTAACGATTAGAAACTGTTATTCTTTGACGCGAATGGATGAGCTGGTTGATCGATTGCATGGTGCAAAGTACTTCACCAAAATTGATTCGAGATCAGGGTATCATCAAATTTGCATAAAGACTAAGTATGTTGAAAACCCGGGTTTAGAACTAGGTACGGCCATTATGAGTTTATGGTTTTACCATTTGGCTTGAAAAATGCTCCAGCGTCTTTCCAGCAGATGATGAATGCTCTTATTCGTCCATATCTGGAAAAGTTCGTAATAGTCTACTTGGATGATATTCTCATCTATAGTAAGACCTTGGAGGAGCATGAGGAGCATCTCAGGACTGTCTTAAAGTTACTTAGATAGGAGAAGCTTTTTGCCAAGGATTCCAAATGTGTGTTCTTCTAGAAAAGGTTATTATACCTTGGTCACATTATTTTGGACCATGGGTTGGAAATTGACCCAAATAAAGTCCGACAAGTATGTGAATGGCCTATCCCTAAAACCGTCCGTGAGGTTAAGTCTTTTTTGGGCTTTACAGGATTTTTTCATAGATTCATCTTGAATTATGCATTAATTGCATTGGCCTTGACGAATGTCCTCAGAGGGGCTAAAAGAGTTAGCCGGCACAGTAAGTTTAGTCCTCCAGTTACTTGGACTGAAGAGTTGAATCAAAGTTTTGAGAACCTCAAATATTGTGTAGCTACAACACCTATTTTAGACATTGGATCCTAACAAGCCGTATGTACTTGAAACGGATGCCAGTGACTATGCTATAGGCATAGTGTTATATCAGGATGGTAGACTGGTAGCTTTTAAAAGCAAGAAGTTAGACCTTGCTCAAAGGAAGTATTCCACCTATGACAAGGAACTTTTTGCTGTTATTCATGCCCTAAAAGTTTGGAGACATTATTTGTATGGCTCCCAGTTTACCATAGTTACTGACCATCAAGCATTAAAGTATATTAACGATGTGGTCGACCTTAGGGGTCATAAGGCCAGATGGTCAGAGATGCTTCAAGAATTTCATTATGACATTGATTACCGGAAAGGTACTTCTAATAGTGTCGCGGATGCCTTAAGCCGGATTGGAGAGGTTAATCAGTTAAGCTTTTCTCAGATCCAATCTGAGTTGAATTTGTCATTAAGAGATTTGTGTAAAACCGATAGGTATTTCAGTCGTATTTGGCTAGATGTCCTGGCAGGTTCTTCTAGATCTAGTGACGAGCTTGGAATGCAAGATTCCAAGATTCTCCTCAGGACAAGATACAAAGAGATTATTCTATTAGGAATGGGTTGCTTTTCTGGAATGAGAAAGTTTGTGTGCCAGAAAATGATAATATAAGGGCCCAAATCCTACATGAATGTCATGACAGCCCGTGTGCAGGGCACTCTAGCTCACAAAGGACGCTTGGTTTAGTAAAAAGGAACTTTTACTGCCCAAACCTAAAAAGTAAAGTGGAGGCATATGTGCACAATGCCAAGTTAATAAAGCTGAAAGACTTAAGGCAGCTGGTTTGTTAATGCCCTTGGAAATTCCTAAAAGAAAGTGGAAAAGCATTTCCATGGACTTTGTGGTTGGGCTACCTCAGACGGGGGAGCAAAATGATGCCATTTGGGTAATAGTTGACAGGTTAACTAAAATGGCACAGTTCATACCAACCAAGCAAAACGTCTGATACTCATAGAAGATGTGATCTGTGGTCGAGGAGCTCTGGTAGCTCTGGAGGCACATGTAGATCTGACAAGAGGTGGTGGCTGGGCACACTGGGCCGTCGCCCTCACCAGTATGACTGTCTCATCATCTGATAGGTCATCGTGCTCCTGCTTTTAAAAGAAGCTAGTAATGAGATGCTGGCCCATATCAATAATACTCTCCGATGGTAGCAAAGAGGCTCTCTGTCAGAAATGGTGAACTCCTGCAACTTTGTCGTAGCACGAAGGTCGAACAAGAACGATTTGCGACAGTCGAATGAGAATGATTTGTGACAGTCAACGTGTCTTTAACTCAAAGCATGAACGATTTGCAAATCAATCGCGAATCGCAAACACAGCTCCAGGATCGCAAACCACAAAAGGGACGCGAAACAAAAACTACGAAAAGAAACGAAAAGAACAAAAGCAAATGGGAGATTACGAATCAGGCGAAGAAAAATCTTTCGCGCTGTCAGCTGGTAGTTCAACAAGCTTCACCAGCTGAAACGAGTAGCAACGACGGAGACTAACTAGCTAGTTGATTAGTGTTAACTAGTCATGTGATTCGACGTTTAGCTATCTTGTAAACTCCACATAGTGGAGGTATAGACGATCCTCTCTGGATCATAACAAAATGATGTGAATATGAGATCTATAAGAGAGAGAGAGAGAGAGAGAGAGAGAGAGAGAGAGAGAGAGAGAGAGAGAGAGAGAGAGAGAGAGAGAGAGAGAGACGTAGCGAATAGAGTAAGAAAGTAAAGATACTATAGCTGTGCATGAAAGTCTGCCAACGAGCAGAACACAACGAAAGAGTAGAATGTCATTTCGCCAACAAGCGAGACACTGACGAATTCACTCTAAATCAAAATTGATAATACAGTCACTCTATGTTCGTACATCTCGTCTTGTGCATTGCTAGAATAAAATATGTTCTGTGATGCGTAGTCGAGTGTCTGGGATCATGTAAGGGCTTCCGCACAAAAGAAAATTAAAAGACAAAAAATTAATCACGATAAAGAAGACGAAGAGGACGAACACGAATCAGTCCCACACTCGCGCTTCCGCGACACTCTCAATATTAGCATCTCTCGTAGTAAAAGGCCGACACATCAAGGATCCTGATACTCCAAAAAGGTACTGAGAGTAATAGGGGTGTCTCGATATAAACAATGATATTGATCTCAGGCCCACTTAAAAGGAGATTAAAAATCTAGGCACCACCAATTGAGTCAAAGCGACAGCTGCAAACAGAGGAATCAATGTACCGTCCACTTCCTGGTGTACAGAAGCCTTAATTGCACTTCCAGATCGGGATGTATTGTCAGGATCCATGTCTATTTCCTACACAATCGCTAACGATTTTGGCTGCCGATCAGTGCTCAAAAATCTTTGTGCAGTTTGCAACTGTGTTGGCTACTGTGGCAAGCAATCTGCATCCTCTTTCGTCCCCTCGTCCACTCTATTCTTCACACTCTGGCCACTGACCGTAGAAGTCAAAGAAGTTGTATACAATTTAAGAAACCTTTGAAATGCCCATTCTGAAGCATTGCGTTTCATTTGCTTCTCCGACGCCTCAGAAACAGCATTGGGTCACCAGCGATGCCCTCCAGCGAGCTCAAATCTCATCAGCGATACCCTCCACACACACACACACACACACACACACACACACACACACAGAGAGAGAGAGAGAGAGAGAGAGAGAGAGAGAGAGAGAGAGAGAGAGAGAGAGAGAGCTTTGTTAATGAATTTTCTATGCCAAAAGGCATATAAGACTAATGAAGTCCATGTCAAGTATGTGATAACAATGGGAGTGCATAAAATGTCTCTGAAGCTGTAATAAAGAAACATCTAGTACAAACTAAGATAAATGCAAAAATGAGAGTGTGTGTGCATAATAAATGTATCCATGTCATGATGTCATGTCTATGCTGATGTTGTAGAAAGATGTCATGTGAGCTGCAACATGGGAAAGTGCTAGAGTCTGCTGATGTTGTCTATGAGTATGTGTCTCTGCATAGGAGGTCTGGTGATCCTGGCAGTATAGTGATGGTGGGCACTGCACTGTCTCTGATCCCTGTGAGTATGTAAGCTGCCATCGTCCTCGTCATCGTCATAATCATCATCATCATCAAGCATTGTGTCTCATGATCTCCGCCTAGTAAAGAAAGAGGTAATCAATGGCTGAGAAGTACAATGTTGAGATGTCCAGCATAGATCCTGCCGCAATGTGAACATCTCTCATACCATAAGAGTGACCCACCAGGGGTCCTTGTAGGCTATGAAAGATCGTAAAGTGGTGGGCATGTCTCGAAACAAACAGTGATATCTCCCTCTATAACTTTGTCGTCTCTTTACAACATGTGCACCTCTTTGATCGTCTTGTAAAAGGTCCTACTATTTCATCAAGCAGTAATATCATCTCTTTGGCAATTGCCCTTTTCTACAACGATTCTTGTTGGGAGGCTCACTTTTCTTATACAATTGTTAAGGGGTCATTTTCTTCTATACTTATTGATCTATTGGCTGATTATCTATCACTAGTTGGTTACAACAATCACACTTCATTTTTTATTGGTTTCCATCCATTATATTCTAATTCACTTTCATCATGAGCAACACAATTGGTAGTGATCATTTTTCAATCTTGTTGGTCCCTATTATCATTAATATTGTCTTTGTGGGACCTATTGCCACCTTGACTATACATATTTTTGTAGTTTGTAGCTTGATGATCTTGTCATTATGGATACTAGCAGGACATTAATAGAAGATCTATGCAAAGAATCTGAAAATGATCAATCTTAAACTATTGTGTGGTCATCAAAGTTTTGAAAGAAGAAGATAAACTACTCATATCTCAAGCCTGCATAATATGCTTAGGTTTCACCTACCTACATGTTAGTCGAGCCTTAGGTGGGTTAGCTACATTCGGTCATAATCTGGATAGCCAAAATTATCGCACAAGTACTTTGAGCTATGCATGAGGCATGATGTGCATGTCTCGTATTGTATGGCACTACGACAATAAATTGCATGGCAAATTACTAAGGACATTATTGGTGGTAAGGAGTTTATTACAATTGCATGGCTTGGGCCCTTGCATAGGCTATAATACCATGCCTTTCATGGGTTGCATGGAAATGCTATTTGATACTCGCTAGTAGTGACAGCTCTTTTTTGCATAGTAGGTCAATGCACTATATAATGTGATAACTGATTTTTTGGCACACCAACTGATACTCTAAACCAAGCTACACTTTTCCATGGGACTCATAAGCTATCTATGTTATTGTAGATGAAATATTAAGTCTACTTTGAGAATTGAGCTAGTACTTTCTAGCACAAATTTTTGTTGATCTCAAAATACTAGCTTAGTTTCCAACATGCCTTATTTATTATCTGGTATTTGGTGCATGTATGTTGGTTCTTATTGTCCACTACAATAGTGTAACGTGTTCATGAATCATAAAATGTAATATGATGAGTGGAAGGTTTCTTTTTCATGAAAGATGATTGCTTTTGGTACTCAAGTCTCACAGTAGATTGATTGATGGTTTTGCTTTGCTTTTGCCTGCTCATTCATCCAATGTTTTGATCTATTTGGCCCCCTACCACTTGAATTAACATGTGCATAGGGTAGAAGATTTTTTTGAAAAACTCAAAAAAGACTTGGGCAACATTTGAAACTGAAACATTTAAAATGGTTGATTGTTCTCTTGGTACAGGACGAAGCTCAAGCACTTGGTAACACCAAATTCATCCCATGCAGATTTTGGCTTTGTGCTCATTCCAACACATACATGTTATGTGAAATCTAACATGTTTACTAGGATTTATAACCCTTTACACATTCTCCCACATTGGGGATAATGTTTATATCAATAGGAGACTCAAAGAGGGTTATGGACATGTGCTTAGGGCCTTATTCTTGGGGTCTTTTTAATTTGGGCCTGTAACGTAGAATTATTTGCTTGACTCACTAAGTTGACTCACTAAGTTGGGTCCATTGGGCCTAGTCTTATGGGTTATTGAATAAGATTAGACATTATGTGCCATATTTCAAAATGGTTGGATGCACGATTCCGTTGGGTGTTGTATGCTTATTTTGATGCTTTTAATATTTTCCTAAAGCCTACAAAACACTATAAGTAGATTAATCCTAGGCATTCTATAGTTGATTGATTGGGTTTCTTTAAGTTCTATGTAGGTATCTACAAGTCTTTTGAGATAAACACTCCCATGCAATCTACTTTATGCTCAATTTATTGTTGAGTGTACAATGATCTTAGTTGGAGATTGTCACATGCTAATCAATTATATGTCCAATATTGCTTATGTGATGCTCTATAGAATTTTTTGTTCATAATCTAAAGAAGCCACCCAACGGGGTTGGCTCAACTGGTTAGCTTGGCATCCAAAGTTTCTTTGGTCCCAGGTTCGAGCCTCCCCTTGGAAACCAAGAAGCATAATCTAGAGAAGCCATAAAAAGACACACCATTGCTTGTTATCTGAATTTATAAAAGCTAATGCATAAGCATTTTTGTGTCATGTACTTGCAATTTTGATATTGGTGGCACTAACCATGGAAGCATTTGATGACGAGTGATAAATTTAATTGCTTAAGTGTGCTCTAAAGGACTTGTTAGCTTTAAGGAATCAATTTGGGTCTCTTTTAAGGTAACTATGTGATTGGTTTGCAGGTTAACTAGATACTAAGATGCTCAATTATTTTTTAATTTTAAAATGTAAGGGCTATAATGAAGGGATTTTGCATCTTTTGCACCATTCTCTTCTGTTGGATTTTATTTGTTTTGAACACAAAATCTTCTTGAGCTATTAGAATTGAGTGTATCATATGCCCAATTTGACACATTTGTATATCTAGAATGGAGGTTTTCTTCCCATATTGACTACTCGATTCCTCTATGGGCATTCATAGCTTGCTAATCATGTACCCACAATACAAATTCATAATGATATTTGCATTGTTGCCATAATTATTATTAGCTCCTTTTACTCAATTCAATAGAGCGTTGACGAGCGCCACCTCCATATGACTTTAGGCATTATGATTATGCCATGATCACACAAACTATCTTGAGTTGCATTTGAGTGTGCTAAGCCCTTTCAAGATTTAGATCTTATTTGATGAACATTGAGAATTGTAAGGTGGAGCCATTTTCTCCACTTTTCTCCCCCACTTAGATCATGAGGTGTAAAGCCTTGTAGAAAAGGCCTTCAAACATCCAAGTTTGCATCCATTCTCTTTTGAATGTTCTTGAACTCCTAGTAGGCAAGGGACAAATCATTGAATTCCTAGTATGCAAGGGACAAATCAAAAGAGGTACAAACATCTAAATAGAACCAATACATACATGATGGGGGCTTTTATTCATTTTAATCTCTTTGAACATTATTATTCACAAGGTCTTTAGTGAGTTAGAGCAATAGTCCCTCTTGACTTTTTTGATGGAGAAGCTTTAGGGTGGTTGGGTCAAGCCTAGGTGATAGGGCACATATGCTCTTGAGACCCAATCGATGTTCGACACGTCCTAGTCCTATTTTTTAGCTTATGATGATTTTCTATTGAGGGATTTTAGGATATTGTCATTAGAGTAACTCCACAATTGATTTTTTTGGTGCTTTGACTTCTTTGTAGGAGAGTCAAATGCAATTCAAGAGAAGCGTTTGTGGTTTCATTTTATGCTTAGCTCATTGATATATATCCAATGATCTTAAATGGAGATTATTATATGATTTTGTACTTAGTTGTTCATGTGGTATATGTGATATTATGCACACATGCACTCACACTTGCAAGCTCGCTAACTCACTTGCATGCACACATATGAGGACAAAATGTGTGTGTGTGTGTGTGTGTGTGTGTTTATATATATATATATATATATATATATATATATATATATATATATATATATATATATATATATATATATATATATATATATATATATATATATATATATATATATATATATATATATATATATATATATATATATATATATATATATATATATATATATATATATATATATATATATATATATATATATATATATATATATATATATAGAGAGAGAGAGAGAGAGAGAGAGAGAGAGAGAGAGAGAGAGAGAGAGAGAGAGAGAGAGAGAGAGAGAGAGAGAGAGAGAGAGAGAGAGAGAGAGAGAGAGAGAGAGAGAGAGAGAGAGAGAGAGAGAGAGAGAGAGAGAGAGAGAGAGATTTCACATAGTCCCCCTTGAACAAGTAAAGACCAAATCCTTTGAATGCTTTCGTCTTATAGCATAACAGGTTTAAATGAAGCTGAAGGGAACTTATAGTACAAAGCACCATAAAGTGAAGCAAGTTTTAGGATACCCAACTGTTACTTGCCACCATCCCACAAAACACAATCGCACGAGTTAGTTCAGTGAGGAAGATAGGTGTGAGCATCAGTTGTCATGCATGTCCGCAACAAGATTCACTTCAACTTAATTAGAAAGTATAATCATTAGTCCAATCTTCTCTACCAAGTTTTTTTCCACATTGTAGGTCTTGCCCTAATATTATCGTATTAGGGCATCTGCCATATTGATCAGTGTAAGGCAAGTAATCTTATTGTTCCACTACAATTACATAGCTTATAATGACAAAGCCATAATCAATCACAACACAGTGGAAATGTGTAGTTTAGCCATAGGAGTCGATAATAGGGCATATCCACGCCATCATGTACCTATCAGTACCAGTGAATCATTTGGTACTCGATGGACCCTAGGTATAGATGCTTGGGCAAATCCATGTCGTTCAAGTTGGCTTGGGCAAATCCATCCCATTCAAGCTAACCAAATTTTGAATCGATTCAACAATATCAGATGCCACAAACTGCAATTTAATAACTTGCTATAGTCCATTATTGTGTTTTAGTGCAACAAGTCCAGTGTATAAAGTCTCGTGGGTATCAGAGTGCTTATGTACCATTCTAACCCCGAATACAAGTGTGTTTAGTCTTCTACGAGTGTGGTAAGTATTGAGCAAATGCATGCTTTCCAGTGCCACAATAAACGCTTAAACTCATAAATAAGTGTGAGCCCTAGCTTACTTTAGTTGATGTGGGTGCGGTAATTCCTTGGTCATATGTATTGATAGTGCCCTTTACACGTACATGTTTTAGTAATGTTTATTAAAATTTAGTTTATTGCATCATGTTTTGAGGATTGTGTTAAAGTACACTCCTTATAATCCAGCGTACTCTTACATTATTATGGAACCCATAACGTCTAACCGTTTCAGTTCATCATTTGTAAACCCATCTAAGTACTTGGAGTTTTAGTGAGAACATACATGAATGCGTGTAGTAGAATCTTCCTGAGAGGTCAACATGATTGTTTTCTTCCACTTGGTTATGGCCTTGGTCCTAGAAGCATAATGATTAACGAGACCATATCCTTAAGTTACTTTCACACATCCTTCTTAGAAGTAGCACCAAGTTACAAGGCCTGCCGATTTTATGGGTGAAGTATCTATTTACCGAAGCTTACTTATTTTAGTACCAGAGTGTGTTGTTATTACAAAGTAATCTTACGATCATATTCATCATACCTGTTTCTTGTCAATGAACCATTTTTTAGTGAATGTTATGATGTCATACCTTTCTAGAGGACGTCATTATCAATCCCTTAGTAGTACAGGGAGAGCTTCAATGCATAAACGTGTCGTAGTATAGTAGAAGGTGGGCGCCCATACACAATAAGCATCGTAAGGAAAAAAAATTATAAGTAATACAAGAAAGCCCATAAGTTTTGCAAGAAAGTGTCTTTCATGGGCAGTGAACTATTGTTGGCCAGTAGTATCCATAATATATGATAGATTCCATTCAAAGACAATGACCAACAGTTGTAAACCAATTGCTAAAAAAGCTTTCCGCTGGTTAGGCAACAATCAATAGTTGTCAATATACTATAAAAAGTAGTGCCATTTTCGCTGGCTAGGCAGCGATCAACAATTGTGAATATACTACAAAAAATAGTGCGCATTTTCGTTGGGCAGGCAACGCTGCTAAGAAGTGAGGAAAACCACAAATGATTGATGGTTATGTCTCTACTCATCAGCGATTAGTCATTGTATCCACCTTGACCAAGTGTGGGCAGCAAATCGCGATTGTTGTCCATAGTTAAGCAAACATGTATACTTAATGCTTATGCATTGCAACAAGGTATGGCATTGACAAGTAGTTCGTTGGCCAGCAGCCATATACACGTCTGGATCAATGCTTCAAATGCGTCAAGCAATCAGAGAGGAGATTTGTTGTCCAGCGCTCCACAGTAGGTGATAGTCCTACTTGCCTTCCACACTGATTGCTTATCAAAAGAGCTCAAATAATGAGCTAGCTAAAGAGAAGAGGAGTGTAGGGAGAAGTAGAGTGAGGTTGAGAAACCCACGTTGGTCCACCCTCCATTATATACTTTATTTTCCTACATTTAGAAGCACAAGCAGGTGTACATGCCCACCATAGGATTGGGTGCCCTAAAATTGAATGCATCCTAGCCATGGAATTTTGGAATCTTGAGGTACAAATTAGTGTCTTTCTCCCAAAAGAAAAAATTGAATTTGGTTCATACCATGTGCATGGGTTCTAGTTATATTTGAAGGTGTATTATTCTGGTGTGCTTGACGGGGCAAAAAAGAGAATACTTAGTAGGGATTAGCGTAGTCAAACGGAGTCAGAGAGAGAGAGAGAGAGAGAGAGAGAGAGAGAGAGAGAGAGAGAGAGAGAGAGAGAGAGAGAGAGAGAGAGAGAGAGAGAGAGAGAGAGAGAGAGAGAGAGAGAGAGAGAGAGAGAGAGAGAGAGAGAGAGAGAGAGAGAGAGAGAGAGAGAACGAGTTTTCACTGTGTGGGAGTGCAATGAGAACAAGATGAGTCTATGATAAGAGCAAGAACTAGATTGTTAACCTTTTCTTGCTAAACAAGTTGAAATGTAGCACTCTGGATTATGGTTGCAAGGCTTGGAGAATTTGAATCAGTGACTAGAACCTATCCCTTATTAGTGATCTAATTTTAGGGCAAGCAAGTTTAGGAGATCAATATCCACCTTAGTCAAGTATGCAACTATCAAGTCCTCTTGGTCAATCTCCTAGACTATGTTTGTCTTCACATCAAGTTGATGTGGGGGAGCTCAAAATTACCCTAATGTGTGTATATATATATATATATATACACACACACACACATTATGCATAGCCACTCATAAAGAAAAGTGGCTCTCATTTCATATCTTTCATGAAGACTCATACAAGACATAAATGTGGATGATGTTTAAGCTTTGAGATGACATTATGTCTAACCAATTATAGATTAGCTCAAAACCAACTTGACTAATTTGAGAATGCAAGATAAGAACAACAATTGTGCTCTTTCATGACTTTTTGAGGAAGTTGGATGTTCTCAAATCCAAGCAAAGTGAGAGAAACATTTCATTTATAGGAGTATGGCACCAGCTAGGAAATTATTATGTCCACTCATATTCATTATTCATGAACACACGTATGTGATTTTATGTCTTTAATATTTAATTTTCAACATTGTTGTAAAGACATCCACCAAATACGTGCAATTCAAGCATATAGACATGGTCATCGTTTTATATGTGTCACATCTATATAGCAATGATTAAACACTAAATTGAAGGTGAATGTGCACAAGTACTGAAAAATTCTTTCACATGGAGGAAATGTTGGAGTATGGACATGGTGTACTTGCTTGGATGCAATAGTAGGTACAAGCATATCCATGAAACTATAAATTGGCAATGCTAGAGCAAGGGTGATAATTGGTTGGAGATCTAGATTAGATAAGTACGATTATTGCAACTTATTTTATTTATGGTCTTTAGCACACCATGTGATATTTCTAATTTTATTGGAGATTGTCTAAAAATGCCATGCCAGTTGCAGGGTTGATCATATTTGTTACAAGCATCGAGGTCAAAGTCACAATGCATATTCAAATTGGCAATTGAGTGCTTTTACAATCACAATGTTGATTGTGATTTGAATGAATTGAAGTAAATATACAATATTGATTTCCATTAATTAAAGTAAATTTTATATTTAATACTTGCACATGTACATTTTTAGGTGCGTTTTCAGAGTTGAAAGATGTGTAAGCGGAGTTTAGTTTCTGTTTTGTAGAATATCGGTAGAAAGCGTACCTTTGCTCTGAATACGATAACGTTTGGTTTGAGTAAGAACTGGAATGTAGTAAAAGAGTTTGTAGTTGTTGGACCACGTCTATATTAGAGCATATTTAATTTGGACGCTATCAATATGATTTCAAAGCTTAGTCATTTTGACACTATTTCGTGGTAGCGTTTGTAAAAATTCCAATTGGACTAGTGACTAGAGTTGATCAAGAATATTCAATACGGTCTAGATAGTAAATTTTAGCACTGGACACAAGCAATTTTGAATCCTCTTATCTATCTATGTACAACATATTGGAATTGTTTTTTTTTATTAAAATATTAATATCGTCTTAAAGTATTTAGAAGAATAGATACAACAAGTATTATTGATAGAATTCCTTTCACATTTGAAGACATCATAGTTTACTAAGTGCATTGCAAATTTGGCATATAATAGTTTATATGTCACTAGCTTTTAATGGATGTCTCTAGTGCTTTCAAAATATAAATGTATGTGCTAACATGCATAAGTGATATTCCTTGACATTGTTGTTGTTATATAAGATATGACTAAAAGAGCCCATCAAAAATCCTCATGCATTCAAGTGGTACGTTTCAATAGTTTGACATAGGAGACTTCAAATGCTTGTTGGTTTCCAAGGGAATTTAAAGAAACTTTGGATGCCAAGCTAACCAATTGAGCCAACCGCTTAGGATAGGAGGAGGAGACTTCAAATGGCATAATGCCCACACAAATGCTTATCAAAAATTTTAATGGACATGTTATGACCGCATATAATCTTATCAATATTGAAAAACCATAAAACACATGATGACACACCCTTGTTTACAATTACCTTGATATTACAGGCTTAAAGTTTGGAAATGATAACAACATGTGCATGGTACTTTTTTGATTCTTCATAATAATATATCGTGGAAAGAGTTGACCAAAGAGCTCCTAGTCGATTTCCAAATAGGCAAGTTCTTATTTATCTACCTAATAATCATTGTATATCCCATCCACATTGTTCAATACCACCACTTGTGAACATGTTATATCTTGTTTATAATTTGATAGGAATGGATGGGTGGCAATTTTTTCTATAGCTATTTGTATGTATGTACTATAAAGAAAATGATTACATTCATGGTAGTTAGAAAATTAGTAATTTTGAAAAGAACTTTTCACACTTTTGCGTGCATTTTTCTATAGTTGCAATGTTTAGGTGGGCATTGTTTTCATATTTCCAATTTTTTCTACAACAATATCCATTACTTTTACTGTCATTCTCTAATTAAACCAAAACAATGTTGAATTTAATAAAATAATATTTTGAGACTTGGACCCAAATTTTAATGTTGGATCTGTACCAATAATGTCAAAAATATTCTCGATTCAATGCTTGATGGTGAATACATTTTGTATCCCATTAGTATGATCTTTCTTCTAGATAGTTTAATACATGTAGTCATCATTTATGTTAGAAAACAATAATTTGGAAAACATTTAGTTTATGATTTATTTATGCATGTCGTAAGAGAAACATCATGGTCATAGGCACCCTTTCTCACTTTAAACTGGGAAAATGTTTGAAGCATGTTCGAAACATTTCGCATTTGAACATTTTAACTGTTGTTGGAACTACGCTTGTATAGAAAGTTGGCTAGACATGCATAGAGCGGTATGCCAATGGAGAAAATACAGTCTAGACTTTAATGTTTTACATGTAGCAGCTGTGAAGAGTTGGCACTTTCACTAAAATTATAGCCTACACACTTGGTGAATTATTGGTCATATAGATGATGCTACAAAGACATTGACAACAAAGTGAGAGTACATGTTGATGTTGACTAGTCCCATATGTCGATCCATATATTAGTCACTGTGAATTCTGATCTTTAAAGCTCAAACCATCTCATTAATTGGTACCACTATGACTTGCATATATGCACTTGTTGGATTACACAACAATATGGAAACAAGGCATCAATAATATTGTCAAAGGGCTTCCTATGATTTGCTTGTTTACAAGAACTTGCTATCAAGATCACTTGAAGTGCTGTATTGCCAAATTAAGGTTGTTCATAAACATTAAATCTCTTAAGTAGAATGAGGTTCAGCTCAAACTTGAATGAACTGTTTGATTTGACATGACATCTTGAAATGAAATTCTTGACTATGAAAGTGTTTAATGAAAAAATACATGGTTAATAAAAGAAAATACCGACACACATACTTGAAAAAGTATGATATTATATGCCATGAGTTGCAGGATCCTATTCGGTCACCGTGGATCAGAGGTGAAGCTGATTGGGGTTTGACTCTTAGTTTCCAGCTGGTTGGGTGGTTTGGCTCCACGGGTGGTGACGTGGCATAAACCTTTCATTGTTCATCAAATCAAGCATCACCGTTAGAAGTTCCCAATGCTTCAAGATTTCCCTTCCATACATCGAGTGTAGTATTTGAGTAAAAATTTAGTTTTACCCATTGCTTACCCACCCCGGTGAAAAGATGGTTGAGATAAGAATAGGCCACAATAAGGACTGTAATATAATTGTTCTGTCTTTGAAATTGTGAGGGATGATTTTTACAGAGTGATGTATCAAAGAAGGTGAAACACAATGATTCTTGAAATCATGCCAAGTTCAGCTTACTCCTAGAATCATGCGCTAATGGACTACCTGAAAGGTGATGGCACCAACTAAACTATGCAATGGAAGCTGGTCAGTTTCAAGTGAAGGCTGTAAGGAGATCCGGGGTGCATCAACAGCCAGAGTCCAGTATCACATAGCATGAATCGGTATTGTTAGCCTACGATAATCAGATTGTAATTTATCATTTTCATCCAGGCCCACCTGGAAGGAAGATTAGTTGCAGATTGTCATTTTGGGCCCCATTGTTAAACATTAAGAAGGGTTGCATGTAAAGCCCCAGGCAACCAAAAATTGGCTGTAATGGATAACAGCATATTGACCATTTGGAGATCTTAACCTAAGCTGTGTAAGTAGCTTAAGAAACGGCGCTCATATCATTATAAATCCATAGTATGCTATACTCTGAGCAAAAATTTAAGAAAATGGAGCTATACCCATTTAAAATAATCTTAGATTGTGCTAGCCTATTTTGACAAGACAGATGTGTATATGTTTACCTTGAGCATAAATTCGGAATCACTTAAACATTGCAGGGAAAATTTTGTATTAACCAGACTATAGTTCAAGTACTTGAGTGAAATGGATATGGATATGGATATGCCCCATCTGAATGTCCACTTAGTATATACCTGTAATTGACTGAAAAATGCCGAAGTGAAGCTAAATACCAGCAGTCCGACAGTCAAAATTGGCTGTTCAAGTACAGGTAAGTGCCAAGGAGGCTCGCGATTCCAAGAATAACTCCTATGGGTAAAGCAGCCCTGCACACATAAGTGGACATAACCCTTTTAACTGTACTGATGCTCATACTAAACGCTAAGAATTATCTGTATTTTCTAATAGTAGTGGCATTTTCTCCAGCATTTAAACTCAATAAAGAACTCCAGTACAGTTTGAAAAGGTGAATGCTCCAAAAGACTCTCACGTGGCAAGCACCTCATGTACTAAGATTGACATTGTATGTTTTGGTCCTCAGCCCCTCATGAAAGTGTAAAGTCTAGATTGTAAAGTTGAAAAAATCACCTTGACTCTCGAGTCCTAATTCCTAGACTCCCAACTACGCTAGCAAGCTCCAACCTCCAAGAATCAGATTTGAACAGTAAAATTGTTTTAGGGCTATTTTTTGGTATTTAATATTGGCCTTTTGTTCAAAACATTACACATTGCACAATTCAAACTCAATAGTCCGATTCGAATCGGTTTGAAGTGGTCGAATCGGCTAGAAATACTAATGGTAATGGCATAGAAAGTGCACTTAGATGGACAAGGAGAGATGGAGATGAGTGTGTCAATGGGTATGGTGTATAGATTAGTAGCATAATCAGTCCAAGTATGTAGGTCATCAAAGAGAGGGGATGGGGCACTATAAATGAACTCATGCTAGAAAGCACCCAAAGAAGAGCTGGAAAGAAGGTCAACGAGTCATTTCCCTTCACGCTCAACATAGGCTCACTTTTGCCAGTGGCGTGTACAACAGTATGATGAGAGAGAGAGAGAGAGAGAGAGAGAGAGAGAGAGAGAGACTTTTCTAGATAGTTTCATGGGTCTTGCATCCCACATCATTATTTCCTATTATTTAACATTAGGCCCATAGACTTTGGCAAGATTCCATCCTTTATTATTTCATATTTACTGTTCTAGTGCCCTACTACTCCTTTCCATCGCTGCCCCCAGGGTCTCTCTCTCTCTCTCTCTCTCTCTCTCTCTCTCTCTCTCTCTCTCATATGTACTTATTCTCCACTTGGCCTGGGTTGTGGGCATTGGTACTTTTTTTTTGTAGTTCTTCTGTTATACCTGGCCCGGGTTGTCGGCTTATTTCACTTCTGCTTTGTTCTACTTTCATTCGTTGCTAATACCTGGCCCGGGTTGTGGGCTTATTTCACTTCTGCTTTGTTCTACTTTCATTCGTTGCTAATTTATTGCATTTTACGTCCATGTCCTCCTATGGATGATGCTCCCCCTGTTGCTTGTACATATTTTCTTTTTCGTCTTATGCACCCATGGGTGCCCAAAAGACGTTAATAAAGCTTTCTCTCTCTCTCTCTCTCTCACTCTCTCTCTCTCTCTCTCTCTCTCTCTCTCTCTCTCTCTCTCTCTCTCCAGCCCTGCTCCCCCCTTTTCCCCCTGTCTGCTCCGCCCTCTGCCCCTGCGCCCTGTCCGCTCTCCCCCTATACCCCTGTCCGCTCTGCCCTCTCCCCGTCGCCCTATCCGCTCCGGCCTCTGCCCCCTGCACCTTGTCCACCCTCTCCCCCCTGTCCCCCTGTCCGCCCCGGCTCCACCCACTTCTGCCACCTGACTGCCTCTGCCCTGGTTCTGCCCTATTTCCATTTTCCATTTTTCGATCGTGTTCTCATTAGCTTTCGTTTACGCTTTTAGGTTCCATTTACCCCCTTGAGACACTATTACACTCTGAGACATGATGTTGAATATTCTTCAACAGGGCAAACTCAATCTATCTTTGACAATGTGTCGGAAAGTGAAGAACAAAGGTCCCCTTCTCACCCCAAGTGTCAGAGCCTAGTCTATTTCTAATGTGACCTTACCATGGCTGGTTACCAAAGAGCCCAAGGCCAATGATTGGCAACAGTTGGCAACCAAAATGGAAATCTTGCCCAGTCTAGGACAGGTAGGTTTATAGTGGGGAATGGGGATGGTATCCTATGAGGCACTCAATATTCATGGATCACAGGGAGATTGCATGCCAAGTGGACAAATGATCACCATTGTTTCTAGAAAGAGAATAGCCCGTTTTAGGGAGAGAAAGTGAGAAAAACACCATTTTGACATGAGGGTATGTCTCATGTCTTGAAGAGAGTGAGACTATCACATAATGACGATAGAAGATATTTTGGTTGATCCAGCCAAGGTGGCTGTAATAAGGAAGTTGCCGAGGGTTGCCGATATAAATCAACTACAGTCATAGCTGGGCTTCTGTAAGTTCTACCAAAGGTTCGTTAAGATCTATTCTTAGATAGCTGCTCCTCTAATGAATCAACAAGATGGTATGATGGGATGCTAAAGTTCCAACACAATTTTGAGGCCTTGAATAAGGTGGTTGCCCCGGATCTAGTCATCAAAATTGTTGATACCCAAAAATTGTGTGACCGAGAGACGGGTGCAAGTGGCATTGTCCTAGGTGCAGTGTTGAGCCAGGATCTTAGACCAACAGCCTTTGAAAGTAAAAAGTTACACCAACTCAATGAAGGTATCCCGCACAAGAGAGTCGAGATACATAAAGGAACGTGAGAAAGCATCTCTATGGATTTCATTGTTCGTCTATGTTAAAATTAAGGAGGCAGACTTGGAGATAGCTCGAGTTATGGATTGGAAACCAAAATAGAAACTCACGAGGTGCTGAAATTGCTTGTTCCAAGTCTGACTGGGCTCATTAAAGACCAAAGCAAGAAGAAAGGCTGTAGCTCAGCTGTCTTTGAAGAAATCAACTCATTGCTAGCAATTTGAATCATTGAACAAGTGGTTGTATCCTTGCAATGATAGCTAGATGATAAGAGATCAAAGAGGGTCCACAAGGATGTATGAAGCTCACTAGAAGTCTACAAGAATTCATGAGTAGAAGGTGGTTGTTTCTCAGTTGATCCTGAAGAGATCTGAGTGTAGAAAGCCATGCTAGGATTGATAGTTGCAATTTTCTGATGGATCAAACGCATGAATCTGCATGAATCTTCATCAGAAAATTTCTAGCAAACTCTGAAGCAGCTGATCCCCATCTAAAATCAAGCTGGGGGCACGATCAAGTCCATGGTTTTGATGAGAAATCTCACCCGACTATTTGCTTATGTAGTTGAGGATTAAGCTCAAGATTTACATAGACAGTGTCTCTAGGAGGCTGCCACAAGTCGTGCTGAAGCCTTAGTACTTGATCTTGCTTGTATGAGGCCCAATATTCTCTTGAAATGCAACTAGGCTGAGGCATAAGTCCTGGATTTGTGTTTATAGTATCCGTAGAAGGCTGGAGGGTCTTTGTATGCTCCAATTTAGGCATGAAATGCCTGAGATATCCTTTGGACGACAAATGATCCAAAAAGAAACCAAATTTTACCAACAAAGGTGGTACAAGAGAACTCCAACTCCAGGAGTGAAGATCCACTTAGGGATCAAGCATTAAAGGCCTGCTCTAATACTATTGATGTGACCCAGCCTATTGAGGACTGTGAAAACACCCCTGAGCACTGGTTACACTCTCAGATGTACTCTTCGACAAGGTAACCTGACCAAACTTCAACAATGTATAGAAAAGTGGAGAAAAACTTCACCTCACAAGCTTCACTATTAGAAGACAGAATGGCTAAAAACTTTTGATTCAAGACAACAAACAACAACTTGAGAATGTAAGATGCTGCCTATTGAGCTCAAATTCCAAGTGTTACATGTATACATAATGTATCTACCTAACTTGCAAACATAAAAGCCAATATCTAAGCTAACATGAAGAATCACTACCAACTGACTACGCTAAACTATCTAAGCCCCAACGAATAGTTGATAGGGCATGGATTGAGAATCATTTCACGTTTGTGAGATACATTGATCAAAGTTAGATATCTAGCTAAGATTTGAGTTGATCTAGGAACTAGTCAAATCCCCCTAATTTGCAATTGTCTCCAATAATCTAAAATACTTGAATTCATGGTCAAACCTTTATGGCTTATAACTTGAATATAGATCGTATACCGTAAGCCTGAGTGTCTAGTGCTTGATTTATACCCTAAATCCAGTGTGCTAGTGAACTAGAATCAAGTCCTAAGCACTTGATTTAACAATTACATTAATACAAATTCCTATTTGCTAACAACTAGCATTATCATGACCAAAACGGGGGATCATGACTTGCTTAATACTAGTGACTTCTTTTCTCTATTATTTTACCTTTTATATGTGCATAACCCAAAAGGGGTGGAAATCATAGAAGAACAAAATTGTAACTCGAGTATGACACGTCACAATCCAAGGACTTATGCTTATTTAGGGTCCCCTTGACTAAATTAGTTGCATGTGGACCTTTGGTCATCCCTCTTCAATATCAGAATCTTTCAACAAGAGCATCATCAAATCCTCACAGACACAATACTTCAAGATTAATCTGTATCACTTCTAAATGTGAGATCTTTGCTCATGCTTGTTTATGAATTGTTAAGAGCACAAAAACCTATCATAACTAAATTGAAAAAAGTAAACCTGAAAATGCTCTCGTCTTTAGTCTATCAACATAACAATATCAGCTATCGAGAGCACACATGTTCATGATTACACTACGAAGCAAACCTTTCTATGATTCTAAATAGCTCTAGTATTACTAGACTTAACTAGCCAATTGGCATGCAAATGTCCTTCAACCTTGCATTTGATATTCAAATACTCAAATCTAATATTCCGACATTAATTTTCATTCAGTTCCTTCTGGCATGAGTCCAAAACAGAACAAAATTACAATACCCGAGAACGGCTTCAGATTTCTTCAGCTCAGCTTTACGAGCTTTTCGAACAGCTGTATCATTTGCATCTCGTGCAACAGGAGTTTCATAAGGCTTGAACCTCCTCTTTGGAGCACCACAAACTGTAGAATATTATCCAATAAAAACATCACAAATATTATCAACGTGCAAGTTTAGTTGTGAATAAGAAATTCATCCAATATATAACTTTAGAATAGCATCAATGTTGAAGTTTTTCCATATATGCTCTCTATCTAGGCTAGTACTAAGCAATTGAACGAATTGAATTGTACCTGGACAGAAGTAATTGTCTGGGAGCTTCTCAAAAGGTTTTCGATCATTATAAATGTATCTGTTAAGACAAGACATAAGTCAGTATGAGCTAATACAATAATGACTGTACAACAAAAAATCTTTCAAAATAAGGCTTGAGAGCTGTACACAGCATTCAAACACCACTCAGTAACACGTGATTTTCATAAATGGTAGAATCACTTAATATTTTCAATACGATCAAACTTTGGAGTCTTGTTTGTAACAGTTTATTAAAATGAAGTACATAGATCTTTTCTCATGCATATATTTTGTAGTTTGACGGTGTAAAGTTGTGCAGTTTTGACTCTTAGTCAAAGTTGGAGCAATTAGAGTGTCATCAGGGCCTCATGCTACTCATGGAAAGATGACATCACAGCCTGTTGATAATGCCAAGTGTTGGTTTTATCTTTCAAATTTGCAGCCACCCAAGTGCTTGCCAAAGACTAAAACCATCTACCAAAACTATCATGTGGACAGCCAATGAGAATTTGACATCTGGCACTAACTTTCCACCAATTCATGTGCACAGGCAATGACTAATGACACCTAGCACTTGCAAGTGCTATGTGTCATTTAGTCATTGGCTGTCCATATGAACACTTATTTCACTTATACTCAGTGCAGATGAGACTGAATGTTGTGCAGGGCAAGGCAAAACTTCTCGTGACATATCCATCACTTTGTGTAAGTGTTGAAAGCTAATAAAACAAAGATTGCATTGTATAAGAGTTAAAATATAGAAGAATCATTCTAATGCTCAAACCCACCTATGAGTGACATCTCAGCTTTTAACAAATCTTCACAATAGATTATCACTATCGTGACAAAGCTACAAACGCAATTGACTGCATAACAAACTAGATTAGCAGAAGGTCGAAAGGCCATGTGTCATTCGGTCATTGGCTATCCACAAGAAAGTTCCGGAAAAAGGTCTGACTTTCTAGAAACTCGTAAGAAAATAATGTAGCATTTAGAAAAAAAACAGCTCACACTTGGGCATTACCCAAGGCCTCAGGTCTTCCCCTGCGACTCAAGCCCGGAAGCCAAACAAAAAAAGAGACAGAATATTACCCGCAGTCTCTGCAGATGTAAGCACCCTTTGAGGCCACGCGCATGGTAATTCTTGGGGGAGCACCTCCATCCGTTGCAGGCAAGGCAAGAGCCCCATCACCACCACTGTAGAAGGAACTCTTGAGAGCCCATCTCTGCATTGGAATTAACAGGCTCTTCTTCAATGTGGATTGCAAGCTGGGTTTGGCATTGTGGAAGCGTCCGGGCCTGCTGTCCGAACGAGAGCTAATGCCGGGAATTGCTACTGCCAGCGCTACCTGGGCAGCCATGTCTCAGATTCTCGCACCACAATTGACAATTCTGATCACAAAATCATCAAAATATAATCTGAGATCCTCCCTTCAAGCTCATCAGATTATCCATCAATCTATGTGCATTGCCACAAATCTAATTGGCATCTCTCTCTCGCGCTCTCTCTCTCTCTCTCTCTCTCGTGGCTAATCTTTCCTCTTCCTCGTCACGCGGAAGGCTGTGAGCCCGTCAATTGCATTCTGCAATAAGCTCGTACCCGTCAGCAGCATTCGTCAAAAATGTAGGATTCTATACAAAGAAAAAATAAAATGTACGAAACTGTGCCCGGCTTTTCATTTTGAAAGATGGTGGTGCCCGTGATGGTGGCTGGTGGAGCCTGGTGATTGATTGTGGGCCTCAAGATGAATGAGCACATGTGGCCTTTTTTCAGATTTTTTAAAAAGCACAATGTGCAAAAACTAATCACTACATGACAGAGGAGAAAAAGTGAGATGATTCCGTCTTTTAGAGACTTATTTTGTTTTTCAGGTGATGACTACGTTTCATTACAATCATCCCCAAAAAACCACAGCTGATATCCTCATTAGGCAATGGAAGACTGAAGTAGCAAAGGAGATGAGATTTTGGTCAATAAGGAGTCATGGGCGAGGTCCAAAGTAAGAATCCTAGGCTTGGCCCACTCTCCTTACTCTAGGCCTCGCCTATGACTCCTTACAAGCAGAATGTCATATCCTCGACTCTTTCCACAATCTTGAAATGCCAAGGGCTCCATGTTTTTTGTCTATTGGAGCCAGATCGTAAACATGATTTACATGTGCTTCTGCTTCCCAATTTCAAACTTGCAACAAGCTCTCACATGAATAAACAATGAGTGAAATAAACAATGAGTGATTGACATTTAAGCATGAAACATTTCATAGATGTGCATGTGTTATGTGACACTGTTTGTTGTCCACACGCTCTTTTTATTGAAATGTTTTTTATCCAGTTGTCAAACTCTCATTGGTTGTCCACATAAGCGTTATGGTGCAATGTTGAAATCCTTAAAAAACACATATAAATTTGTATAGAGGGGTGGACATACAAAACAGATTCAGTTTATTTGTGTGCCTAAACTTCTAGTGTGTGGTAGCTAATCATCGGTTGTCTACAAGCACATTCTGCCATTTCTAAAAAAGACATCAATCATGAGAAGAAGAAAAATCGCATGCATGGCATTGTGTAGAGGCCCATTCCTCAAGCCTTCCACCCCAGTATTGGCAACGCCCTTGAGAAGCCACCCTCCCAAGTCAAGAGACCCTTGGAACATGGCCTTGCCCCCAAAAGATTGGGCCTCTCTAAGGTTTATCACTCCCCTAAAAATTGAAGCAACACACTTCAAGTCATCATCAAGAAATCGTGAGGGATCATGTCATATTCAATAAATTACTGAAGACATTGGAGACCATGTCTAAAGAAGCAATTATATTATTGCTCCTTTCTGTGGAAATTTGGGAGCTCAAATCTCATGTGATGGCCACATGAACATTTGAACTTGTTCTCTCAAGCAAAAATAGGGAGCACTTAGTTGTTTGTACTTGTTGCATGAAGCAAGATGAAGAGGTTAATCTTAATGTGCTTCATCAACACCAAGAGTAAATTGGCAATTTGGAGCTAGTCAAGGCATTGAAATGGAACCCAACGGTCAAGGCACTAAGGATCTGTTTTTGCAAGTTTTTGAAGACTCAAGTAAGCTCAAAGAAATAGCAAGTAAGTGTGGTTCTAACCTACCATACTTATCTTACTTCATGTTTGAGCAATGTCATGTCAAGAGCTGCAGAATCATCTTGATGTCTGGCATTCACACCAGAGGTATTTTTGAGCACATTTGGAGCACTATTGGGGTGAAGTAGGATTGTTTCCTTTCACCTACTCCAACGTTGCGGATCCTTTGTGGCAAGATGGCAATGGAGGCTCATTCGTAGTGTTTTTTGGTGCACACACCTCACATGAGGTGGAATATGGAGTAAGACATGCAAACACTCATTCATAACTTTCATTTATTACATGTGTGCTTCTATTTTACAAGATATCCATTTCAGAGGACAAACTTGTAGAAAAACTTCACATATTTTTTTCACACCTATGAATTCATACTATATGACTATCTTTAGTTGGCTCCAAGTTCATTTGGTCACTTGTACATACAAATAGTCCAGTTTTAGAGTTACTTGATAATTTTGGCCAATATAGCTAATTTAGGCCAAGTGGTGGCTAAGTTAGTGCAATTGACTCTAGAGAGAGGAGAGAGAGTCCTCACTTTCAGCTTTGAATAGTAGGTAGGGCATGGAAATTGCAGAGCCATTCCACTTTTGAAATCTTTGGAAGCAATAATATCATCTCATTTAGTGGTATACTACATATATTCTTAGTAATGTATGGCCTATTTACAAAGTTTAGGATAAAATCTAAGCATGTGCTTATTAGCTTTTCATTCTATTTAATTTTGGTAAAGTGATTTGATCAAACTAGTGAGATTGTGTAGAAAATGCCTAACAATTTGTTAAGTGATTTATTGTGCAGTTAATATTGGCCTAGATCTATATTTAGGATCATCATTAGATCTTAAATGTTTATAGGCAACTTGTTGTATTATTATCCTTATAATTCGATCATTAATCTACATCCATTCATTTATCTAGTTTTTGCATATTTACTTGTGTTATTGCATAGTCTGTAGAACTACACGAGAATCGCCAACAAGTGGGTCGACAATTATCGAGCTACTATCATAGGGTTGACAAATACTTGTAGAAGGTTAATAGATCATGTTACCACTTGTTGAAGCTAACGACGTGCTCTAACCATTGTTAACAAGTAATTACCAACACAATATGGCTAAGTGCCAATTGTGAGCAATGACCAAACAATTGTTTTGAATCGTCATTTGGATAAGCCCATGCCACATTCCTAACTAGTATAAATAGATGATTATTTTCTCAAGTTAAAGCAATCAATTCAATTAGTCAATCGATCATAGAGTATTGTTGAAGCACTGCTAATTAGCAAAATTGTATCAAATGGAAATGGTCTGTGATTCAGAGTTAGTTTCGAGTACACGGTTGCATCCGACATTGTCTTGTGCTCACTTTTCTTCTGATTTGTATATACTACTAATTGAATTCAATCATACAATTTATTGCATTCAGTATTATGTCAGGATGAATGTATGCTTCTCTAATTTACTGTAACCTGATTATGTTCTCTTATAGTTTTGTCTTAGCTATCAAACGCTTTCACATAGCAATATTACATCAATTTATGTTTGTCTACAAAATCAATCTCATAGATTGTAATGATTTCAAAGTTACAATCAAGTAGAATGAAATGTGGTGCTTTTTGCAATAATATGGTTCAAATTTGATATGCGTAATCATGCATTATAGAGAGGATCATTCCGCAGAGCCCAATAGTTGCATCTATCGAATCCTGTTTTTTCTATCTAGCATTTTTTCCTTTCTCCATCATGGTATTAGAGCTTTTCTATATGGATTCCAATTACAGTGCTGGATAGTAATAGTATTCTTATACTATTAGGCAATATCTTTCAATCTTAGGTTGTTGACAGATCAGACTATTAATAGACTAACTTTTATATGGATTCACAAAGCAAAATTGGCTTTACAGTCGACAAGATAGATTGTGTTTTTCCAACTCAAAGGCATACGACAAGTGTCAAAATGGATTCAAGAGATACAAGGGTAATATGGCACTCATGACTAGTTGGGCTCTCAGGCATTCTGGTGACCTTGCGCACAATTGAGGTAAGCATATTACACTTACTACAAGTTATCATAGCTGTTAGTTGCAGGAATGTTGTTATTACAATATTGTATGTTGTGTTTGGTGCATTAGTAGTTCCATTCCGCACTTGGTTCATCATACTAATTTAGAAAGAAAAAAAAAAAGGCCCCTTTTTTATTAATATTTCGGATAGAAAGTCACCTGATAAGGCCACATACCGGTAGTCTTATAAAAAAAATGAATGGATAAAACCTAAGGGTTGTTGGCCTATTGCCGGTACCTTATGGTTTATGGCTTGCATGCCAAAGATCTTCTCACATGTTTGTGAGTACAACTGGATGGCTGTCATATCGAAGTATCTTTTCTAAATCATTACGAATGCAATCATTGAAGTGTCTAGATTGATGTGAAAGCAAGGCCCTTATGCATTCTGAAGAAACTAAGAGTTTCTGTCTTTTCAAAGCCTTAGCATTTTTCCTTAGTTTTTCCTTTGCTGTTTTTAGCGACTGTGCATTTTGAACTATGTTTCGCACAGTCTGCATTTTTGAACTGTTTTGTCGCACAGTTCGCATTTTTGGGTCATGAGAAAATTTTATCCCTAGGTCTAAAACACTTAGAAAATAACTTTGGCAACTTTTCCCGACACTGTCGCATTTTTTGCATTTTTGCGAAAAAGGCGAGACTGTCTCTAAAATCCCTTAGAAAAGTAACACTCACCCTTAGAAAAGCGACACTTGCCTTAGAACTAGCTTTTTGCCCTAAAGTCGGCTTGTTGGCCCTTCGAGAAAAAGCGACACTATCGCATTTTTCGCCTTTAAAAAAAAAGCGACACTGTCTCCAAATGCCTTAGAAAAGTTTTTTAGCCAACTGTCACATTTTTCACCTTTCGGGAAAAAGTGACACTGTCGCCAAATGCCTTTCGGATAAAAGCGAAGGTGCCCTTGAAAAAGCCACACTGCTCTTAAAATTGTGAAAGTGTCTTTTAGCAAAATGTGACTGTCTGCAGCATAAAGGCATTGTGTAATAGGCAGAAGGCGGCTAATCCACGGAGGATAGAGACAAAAAGCTCCAGAGTGAGTTTGTAGCTAGTCATATTATTCGTGAGAGAGAACCTCTCTCGCGCCAATGCGCTGATCTAGAAAACAGACAACGCTCAAGAAAAATATTGTAAATTCAGTTCTGATAATAGAAGCGATTTTCTCAATGCTCTGTTCTGTGATGTGTATGATCTACAATATTGGAATGCATGCTATCAGTAGATAAATTTCCACTGTCGTTTTATTCAACCTTATCTGTTGTTTACAAGTTTAATTTTTACAACAGATCGTTAGAAGCGATCTGGGGCTTGGAAGAGAATTAGACCGCATTCAGTAGCAGTAGCTACTCCTGCCAAGTCGACTCTATTCGGCCTTCATCGTTGGGAACGTCACAAACTCCCATCAACGGAGTTGTTTTTCCCTTCCCATCAGCTGAACCAGAGCGTCTTGACGTTTCTCTGATTTTCATCAGTGGTGTCAGAGCTCTGCATGATTCCTTCAGGCCACGACATCCATTAGCAGCATTCAATCAAAGATCTGCACAATCCTTGACTCCTCAGGATAAACTTCCTGCAACTTGCTCTTCCGTAGGGCAATAGATAAGCTCCACTTCACTACTTTGAAATTTCTCTCTGATGAAGTGTTGTTGTACTTCAATATGCTTTGTCCTGTTGTGAAAAACTGGATTTTTCGCCAATTTAATACATCTCTGATTGTCACATTGAAGTACCGTACATGAATCTTGTACCATATGTAGATCATGTAGAATCCTTCGCAACCATATTGCTTCACATGTTGCACTCGTAGTAGTTCAATATTCTGCCTCTGTAGATGGTAAAGCAATAGTATGTTGCTTCTTTGAACTCCAAGAGATAGCACCAGAACCAAGACTAAAAACATAACCTATAGTACATCTTCGGTCTTCCGCATCTCCAGCCCAATCAGCATCCACATATCCTTGTAACTTCAAATCATCTGGTCTACCATAGAGAATACCAAATCTCAAAGTGCCCTGGATATATCTGAATATTCGCTTAGCAGCTTTCCAATGAATCTGCTTAGGCTTAGCCATAAACTGACTAACCATACTCACAGCCTAAGCAATATCTGGTCTTGCATTAGTTAGATAGATTAAGCTTCCAACAAGCTTTCTATATAACGTCTCATCTACATCCTGATCTTCCTCAACTTTAGAAAGCTTACATCCACTGTCATATGGTGTAGAAATAGGCTTGCACTCTGACATATTGAACTTTTCAAGAATTTCATGAGCATACTTATATTGAGAAATGAATAGTCCTTGTGCTACTCTCCGTACATCAATCCCAAGAAAATATTGTAGTGAACCAAGATCTTTCATATCAAATTCTGATGATAGATCTTTCTTGATTCCCTGAATCATACTATGATCATATCTTGTAATAATAAGATCATCCACATACATCACTACAATAACAATATGATTATTCCTGACCAAAACATAAAGTGTATGCTCCGAACTACTTCTCTGAAAGCCAAGCTCCATGCCATACTAGTCCTATTATTTGATTACATTTTATCTCAAAGCTTGGCATACAATTTTGTTTGTCATGCAAAGAAAAAATAAATTGAGATCTCCCATCACTTAATCATAGAGAAAGTTCTTCCCAAGGAGTTATTTCTTTATTGTGTATATCCATGGGAGTGTGTTGATAATTTTACCAAAATTTTAGGTAGAGAGTTGTTTGAGAAGCATAGATCAGTTTTGTTGGTATCAAAAACAAATCTATCTTCAATTGATGCAAATTTGGATCTAAGCGACATTGTGAAAAATAATGTACATGTCGACTTTAGCATGTTCAAGCTAAATAAGCTACATCCAAAATTTGTCCTCTCTCTCTCTCTCTCTCTCTCTCTCTCTCTCTCTCTCTCTCTCTCTCTCTCTCTCTCTCTCTCTCTCTCTCTCTCTCTCTCTCTCTCTCTCTCTCTCTCTCTCTCTCTCTCTCTCTCTCTCTCTCACATAACGTTTCTACATGAATTGTGTCCAAGCACATGGCTTGATTTCTATTGGTGCACACTTCTAGATTAGATCTACATATTGATTTTGATCAATGGCTAACATTGGTGAAGAAAGATGATGGTTCGAATGTGGTCTACATGCAATGTATCTAGATGACCTGATTTGGAACCGAACCCTTATAAATAAGATTTCATTTCACTAATTAGTATGTTTTGGAGAAGCACTCATTTCTTCATAAAGATCAAAGGTGGTTTGTGTCTCTATCTCTTTTCATATCTTTGAATGAAGTGTCCTATTTAAATGAGTATTGAGGGGTGTAGCCACTTCAACATAATCCTTAATAAAAAAATTTAGGGAAAACAATAAAATTCGAGAAAGATATCAAGTGCCTATTAGTTTAGAAACTAATTATTCAATCACCTATCTTGATCTTGTCATAATTAATCTTCAAATCAAATGTTGGAAACAAATTTCTAAGAACTTTCTAAGTACTCCTAAGTAGATTGCATGATGCATTGGTTAGTTCTGGGAGCATTACATAACCCAAATGGCATCATCTTAGATGCATACGTTCCCCATTTAGTGGCAATCTTGTGTTGATCTTCCGGTGTGTACTCTATGACCAACATACAATAGCCCATGCTGTAATAATCACTTTTGGATCCTATAGCATACACCTCTTCTACAAATAGTCAGTACATTATGGAATCATAACTTTATGTGCTCTTTTAGCCTCTTATTATAGATAGAAATATCATCCAGGAACACTACTAAAGATATTTTATGCTATGGACAAAATAAGTAATTTATCATTTGTTGAAATAGAAAAGGATCATTAGTTAAATCAAATGGTACAACTAAGATCTTATAGTGGAATAATTGGGTTTGAAATCCAATATTGGCAATGATTTGATGACATCTCATTCAAAGATTTGTCTTTAGAACTGAGCTTCACCAAGACAGTCTACAAAATCACCCCTTCTAGGTTACGTAATTATATTTTTTATGGTTATCTTATTCATCCCCTCATAATAAATGCACATACAAATACTCACCATTTTTTGAAAGAAAAGAAGCATCCCATGGTGATTTATTGTGCCAAACATGCTTCAATCTAAAATATTCCTCACCTTTCAAGCTATCTCATATTCCTCTTTCTAGCTAAATATGTATGGTTGGCAAAAAACAGATTGTCTCCATGACAATACCTCTATTCCATTGTCTATCACCCTCACAAGTGGTAACCCATGAGGTAGTTTAGAAGGAAAAACATTTTTAAATTCGCTAGTTAGTGTGAAAGTAGAGGACCTCATCCACCTTTGATTTGTACACATCATGAGCATAATTAGGCCTTGATTATGCATAGTTTTTGTGGGTTCAATCTCGAGCTATTTGAAGATCTATCATGTCCTAATTTATAGGGATGAAAAAAGTACCATTGGTGAATCTCACTCCATCAAGCTCATCTCATTGGATCATGAGGACTAATCACGTTTTGAGGTTCATGATCAACGTCCAATCACAATAGGAGGTTCTCCATGAGCTGGGGTTGAAACTCAAGCTCATACTATACATTTTGTGTGGAGCTCAATGTACATACACTTTTTGAGAGATAGAACCATTTGGGTGTCACGAGGCTTTTGCATCTTCTCTCTCTACCCAAGAGCTCTTACTTTTTCTCTCTCTACTCAAGAGTTGGAATGTTTTCTCTCTCTAGAGGCTTGAGTAACACTTACTTTTTTCATTCACATTTAGAAATTTGGCTTGTCTTTGATATAAGATCACTTTTTGTGTACAAGAGCTCTTGCCAAGATCCAAGTGTTTGATAGCATTCTAAAATCCGAGTTGATCAAGATTGATTTGGTAGTGTGAAATATCTCATGCATGTAGATCATAATAGATCATTTCAAGATCCTTAAATGCTAATTTTTAACATGGTATCAGAGCTAGATCCATGCCAACAAATGCAAAATATGCTTCTTTAATATCAAATACCTTGCCAGGACAATAAGGTCTGAAATTTTTTTTCAGTTAGTGTTATGTTTAAAGAGTGATCCCACCATGCACAAGTCATAACATCTTTGTCAACAAAAGTTATGTGGTCCAGAAAAACTCAGCCCAAACTGATACAGCCTCCACAACCTAATTATATCAGATGACATTGTCATAATTCTGATATTATACATGATTTTGAAATGCAAACTCTAAATCTACCACCAAGCAAGATTGCTTGGCATGCATATCAGTTTGTCTTACTTGGAGACATGAGAGCACATGTCATCCTTCCTTGAGCATCAAAACACTGGATTGCTTTTATAGGGACTCTTTGTTGGGCTTTTGTTTCTCGATACATAATAAGTATTAGCAGGAAGAAGAGATATCACACCATGATAAGTCCAGCAGGATTTGCATTCTGTGTCACGAAAACCTGGCAGGCTTAGCAGTTGAAAGTTGAAGTGTTGACACTTTCAGCAGTAATATTCTATCTGATTTACTAACATCTGAATTGCAGATGTCCGGCGAAAGCATTGCCAAAAATTATGCAGTCAATCGAGCCTGTGTAGAAAGCTGGGCTTGAGTGATTGTAAAAATGTGAAAATATCAGGTTTATCAAAAGCTGTGGAAACTCAGATAAATATGAATGCTGTAAAGTTGGGTCTACACACTGCAGCACTGCAGCTACAAGGGGTTAGAGTCACATAGCCAAGTCACCATCCATTACAATTCTCAATGATTCACACAAGATTCATAAGTGGGCACCATATACTTCATATTTATGAAGGCATCCTCTCCTCCATATGTCTCAAAAAGCTCCAAAGTTTGTTGCACAAGCTCTCCGGTACAAGTTTTCTTTTGTTGTGCATAGTCTATACTATCACCAATATTTGGAATGTCATCCTTGAAAATATTCAACACGGGCAGAAGTTGCCGATAGTAGGGAACCAAAAGCTGGCCCACTTGCTGGTTTGAATGCACAAGCTTACAGAGGAGCTGCAGATTGCAAAATATGGTCACAAGTAGACATCTTGACAATGGCATAGCACATGTATGACGTTTCTATGCCTTTCCTAATCTTTGACTGTGAAAACAATTCACACAGATGCATAGGACAAAAGTGTAATCTACAAGGTACCTTTTGTCAAATTCTACATGCTTTTGCACAAAAAACTAGATGCAAGCTGACTTTGCTAGTAAGCAAAAAATAAGTAAGCAGCTTTTATCCATATCTAACCTCTTTGGAAAGAGTCTTATTCCAAGACTTAAGTTTGCTCGAATACATGGAAAGCAAATAATGGATCATGATTCATCTATGCATGTTCAAAATAAAAAAATTTACCTGCAGTGTGATATTCATCACTGTCGGATCTCTAGTGTTGAGGGCTGTTTTAATAGGTATAATCAATTGTGGGATAACGGGTAATATTTTCTCTTTTCCTGCCTGTCACGAAATCAGTAAGTTTAGAGTGATCTATGCATAGATCTTGCTAGATTCTTGACTAAGATGAGTATCCAAGATAAATTCCTAACATAAGTTCAGTCCTTAACAATCTTCTCATCGAACTAGACAATAAACTGAACAGACTAATAAAATGTTCAAATTCTTTTGCAGAACAATTTGGAAGAGAGAATCTTGATGACTACAAGGATCGTACTCAAAAACCAACTGAACAAATGTTCCTTGTAAAGCTAGCCTTACAAAAGAACTGATTGCTGTATAATACCGAACATGAAGATGTATAACCAAGAATAGACTCTCAAAAAAGTAGTACTCTTAAAGGAAGTACATTTGTCATTGAGAACTGAAAATCATTTGGACCAGCAAACTCCTCTTATCACACTTTACATAATTTGCCTTTTCAAACTTGGAGAACGTAAAAAGAACCAGTTACTGCATAACACTTGACATGAAGATGTATAACCAAGGATAGATCCGAGCAAAACCAGGACCACTGAAGAAGACGACCATAATAGCACTAGGCAATTTCTACATTTTAAAGAAACTTCGACGAGAGAAGGGTTGACCACAAATGTCATTCTTGTGTTCACAGAAATATATTTTGAAAATCCGAATATGCAGACAAGGAATTTATTTCACGCTATGAATGCTCATGTTGAAGTACTGAATACAGAGAAATGTGGCCCCCTGTGGGGGTACATCAGAGACATGACCTAAACAGCACATAATTGCAATAAAACTGCAAGAATTGCAAATGTACTGAAGGAGATTTAAATGGATAGCAAAATGACATGCTGCTATACCAATTGCTAATAAGAAATCTGGAACTCACTAAAAACCTGGACATGGAATGGGATAGCTAGATCTTCTAACCACTAAGTGAAAGACATTGAGGGGGGCGCACGCTGAATATTCTCTCAAATGGTATACTCCTTTATAGAGATAACCCTCATGCAATTGCTCATTCATTTCAGCTCAAAGAATTCCCTCTGAGTCTCATGCACTAGTATTTGTGATTCCACACTTGAAACAACTGATAATTTTGATCTAAAAAATATACTTATGTGCCCTGAACCTTCTGGGTTCCTCAAAGAACACTTTAGAATCTGATTTTGATGGCCTACTTGTTCTGAAGACAGTACCAACAGAAGAATCTTCTACGTTGGGATCGTTGAAAGGGCAAACCTCAAGCAGATTTGATACATAATATTTCAATTTCGAGTAACAAAATAATACGTCTTCTAATCAGTAAAGATATGCATGATACCTCAAATCTTTCAAACATTGATTAACTTCATGAACAATACAAATGGTAGAGCAGCCATATTTACATCACCTTCAAGTTCAACAGCCATTATGTCAGAATGTCAGACTTTTGAGTTACGAAATCTTTTATCAAGGACACATTTTGGAAGAAAACCACTCTTTTCACAAAATTACATCTACCTTGTCAAAATATTATGATGCGCAGAGTTAAAATATCTACAAAACATTGAATCCCCAATGGTAGGCAAAGAACAATGATCCTCGCCCAATGCCATTTTGACCACGCATTTGTGATCACTTAGCATAGTGGCCAAAGCTTTTGCTCCCATCATCGAAAAGGATTTTGGTCCCCAAAAATTCCATTCATATGAATGAGATCGTGAGGCCCAAAAACAACTGTATCAAAGCAGCAACTTTCACGAACCGTATCATCCATGAGGGATACATCAATGAAAGAAATAGCAAGGCAACCTAGGGCCTTGAGAGATTGGGCCTGGCCTCTTGACTTCTTGCGGCTTTTCAGGAAATCCTTGCACATGTGCCCCTTCTCCATGCAAGATAAACAAGACTGTCGCCATAGGCCTTATCAAAATCAACTCTATTCAACTTAGCTTGTTTCTCCTTCCCTAAATAAGAATTGGCATCAAAAAACCTCCTTTAGCTTTCTAGAAGGTGCCTGAAGATTCCTAAGCTTTGAAGTCAAGCTCACTGGCTTGCTTCTCTTTTCGGGCTAAGGCATGGATATCATAAAAAATTTGGCAAATCACACAACATCCTCTAAGGATTGCAGCAAATTTCTGCAGACTTTTGATTGATTTCTATGGGAAATCCAAAAATAAAATGTGAAGAGTTGGGTCCATTTGATAGGCAATGCAAGACACAACTTCCTAAAAGTCCTAAAAAAGATGCCCAAAGGCTTATTCCCCATTTACAAAGTTGCAAATCGATGATAATGTTCAAAATCAGTCCGGGACCCAACAAAAATGCGGTCCTAAACACCTCCTAGAATTCATCCCATGTCATTGGTGCGTTGGGTTTCTCTTTAAGATCCTGCCACCATGTATATGCCTTGTCGCATAAAAACATGATCCCAATAGCGATCTCGGTACTGTCCATCGAACTGGTTGTGCATGGAAAAATGAGAAGTGCAATGATCTATTGACATCAAATGTCAACTTCTTGTCACCCAGGAAAAATTTTGGGGTAAACATTGGGTGTAGGATAGCTTGCACCAATTCACCAGTGTTTAAACCATCGTCATGCTCAAAGAAGCTGGTGATTTAAGTACTCTCTACAACTTGATTCATTGTGGAGAGAGAGAGAGAGAGAGAGAGAGAGAGAGAGAGAGAGAGAGAGAGAGAGAGAGAGAGAGAGAGAGAAACACAAATTTCACTTAGTCCCTCTTGACAAAGCAAGACCAAAACTTTTGAATCCTTTCGTCTTATAGCAAAATAGGTTTAAACAAAGTTGTATCAAAACTTACAGTACAAAGTACCATAAAGCGAAGCAAGTTTTAGGAAACTCAACTGTTACTTGTCACCATCCCACAAAACAAAACCGCACGAGTTAATTTAGTGAGGAAGACAGGTGTCATAGTTGAGCATCAGTTGTTATCCATGTCCGAAAAAAGACTCACTACTAGCTTAACTGAAATGTATCATAATTAGTCCAATCTTCCCTACCATTATCTTACCATGTCGTAGGTCTTGCCCTAATATCACCATATCAGGGCATCTGCCATACTGATCAGTTTTAGGCAAGTAATCCATCATTATAATACAATCGTCTAACAGCATCCTATGAAGCAGCCATAATCATTCACTAAAATGGAAAAGGTCTGGTTTGGTCATAGAAGTCGATATCAGGGGACATACGGACTTGGTAGCCAATGGACTCTATGAAACAATGCTTGGGCAAATCCATGCCATTCAAGCTAACCTGTGCAAATCCATGCCATTCAAGTTTACCAAACCCAAGACCGATTCAAACTAAATAGATGCACAATCCTGCAAACCACTACGCTTTCCATAGTCCAGCAACATGTCTTTTTGTAACAAGTAGGATGTGGTCGTCCTCGTCGATATCAGGGTAAATCCATACCATCCTGACCCATAAGACTGTCAAGTTGTCTTGTGCGAGCGTGGAACAGTCTGAGCATATCCATGCTTTCCAGACCCACCAACACCCCATCTTACTTGTAATCAAGTGTAAAAACAACTTACTTCTATTTTCTACTGGTATATGGTTCTTTCTTAGAGTCCAAACATTGCATATAAGTCGATCACTATTATTTTTTCCAATGTGGAAACCCAATTGTGAACATAGTAGCATATGCGTCAAGGGGTATGTATAGTATAACACCTGAATACCTGCTAAAGATTCTTCTTGAGAGGTAGTCATGATCATTTTTCTAACATGATAAGCCTCAAACCCTTCTAGTATCAGTACCGAAGAGCAATATATCATGTGAGCACCATAATAACCCATACAGTGATGGATTTAAAAGGAAACCTAGCAAACCCTAACACCATAGTCCAAGGTCATAAGTATTTGCCCTAGACCTCGTCTATTGATTGTAAGAATCAAGGATAGCATGGCTCTCTATTTGTTCCTTGGATTGTTGCTCATTGTCAGGCTTGGCATATCCTGATGGCTTGGGTTATTGCCTCCGTTCCAGCTACTGTTTGTCTAGATGATCTTCAGGTTCCCAGTCATTTCGGGTTGCTCCATATCGCTTGGTTTTCGATGCTGAGTTGCCACTTTGTTCTGGTGTTCCGGGACCATCAGAGTACCTTGAGAGAGTTTCTTCTCCTCTCTTGGATAGTTTTTGGAGATGTTGCCGCCATATACTTCAGTGTTGCTCATATGTGCTTTCATACTCATTCCCAGCTACACGTGGATATTGCTCCGATGCTTGCTACTGATGCTGCGGATCATGTTCCTCATTCCAGTGCATTTTTTCTATTTCTCACTTGTGCGCCTCTACTGTGTACTTTGGGATTACACTTGCGGCCAGTTCCGATGGGTCATCCGATTCTCCATCCGTTTTTTGCTGCATCCTATGATGGATTGGTATGTCCATATGAGGTCTTTTTGGATGAGTATTTACAGTTTTTCAGTTGGGGCCTCCACTATTTCTAGATTTGTTGCTACTGTTTTCATGCATCATGTCTTTTTAGATGATGCATTGCTTTCTTGGACCTTCTGGAGCTTTTGGCACGGTGCTCTTCGTGTGCCATTGCTACTTCTCATTCATGGGCCTTATGGATACCTTGGGCTTTTGACCATGCTGGTGCACATTTTTCCATTCTAGCTATCCTTTGTCAGAATGATCTCTTTATGCTCCATGTTTCCTAGCATATCGCTTGGTTTTCCATGCTATTACAGCGTACCTGTCATCCTGCTTATGTTCCAACTCCTTGGTGCTGGTCTTCCGATGCTGCTATCTTTTCTTCCCGTTGCTGATGCACTTCTACCTTCTCGGGCTTTTTGGATACCTTGGTATGATGTCCCTATCTTTTGGGCTGCTCCTCTACTATCTTGGGCATTACGGATACCTTGGCATTCTTGGTTGTTGCTTGATCTTCTTCTGGTTCCTTGGCATTCTTGGTTGTTCCATATTGCTTGGTTTCAAACGACGCGGCCAAGATGTTCCCTTCGTCGCCACGATGTTGATCCTAAGTTGTTCCCTTTCTTACCAGGTTCACCTTCAGCATAGTCGGCGCCGCCGGCAGGTTCAGTTTTTGGTACAGTGGGATGGTCGTCTATTGAGGAGGCCACATGGGAGCCTGCTGATGTTTATTATCATACACCATTATTTGCAGATCAGGCTCCAGCCCTCATGGCCTTGGTTATTTCATCCACCACGAATATCGTTGTAGAGGTTCTCTCTACCTCATGATTCGGATAGCCATGACTATTTCTTTTTTGCATCTACATCACATTACTATAGTAGTTGCTTAGTACTTGCTTTACATTTGTATGTTGCTTGTGGGGTATCTATTGTGATGACTTATGCCCTCTCCATCAATATTTCCATTAGTTCATCCTTTTTCAGAATTTAGCGTACTTACATTGTTGTTTTTGAGATAGTCATTATCCTTGCTAGCCGGTGGAGGGCTTTGTTTTTCTGCCGGGGAGAGGTATGGACTCGGCTCATTACATTTTCCGCTTCCATTCTTTTATTCTTTATTATGCATAAGCAGGCCTACGGGCCCTTTTTATTCATGTACTGGCCTCAGGCCCTATTTGGTCACATTTTTAGGACTTGGTCATATTGATTTGGAGCTGGGGTCCTCCTATTGGGGGGGCACACTATTTTCCCTCCAAATCTTCTGCCTCCCTCTATTTTTGAATTCCTACTTTAGGGTTCATTGGTGGGGTATATATAGGGCAGCATTGTAGTCTTTTATTTAGCTGATGATATTGATCTCTCTCTTTAGTCTCCTTAATCTCTCTCTTTCCTGCTTTCTAGGGTTAAGTCTTGCTTATGTGATGCTTTCATAGCTTAGCTCTAGATCAATTGTGGCTTCATTCGTAACTTTGTGAATCATAGCAAATAGCATTTGGAAGAGAAAGAGGAAGGAAAAGGCATAAGAGAGAGGAGGTGTCCATCGCTGTTCCATCTCATCCTTTATAGTGTCTTCAAGTTCAAACAAGGGACTCTATGGACTATGATGCCCATCGTTGGATTCAAAGCATTGAGGACAAATCCTCACGTTCATCACAAACTTGTAAGGCAAGTCATTGCGTCTCCCAATAACCCCCCTTCACAAGATTATTGTTGATGTGGTTATACATGTTTCAACAATAGGGCTAGCATTCTCTAGGTCTGAGTTTTAAAAAACAACCATAGTAGGGGTCAAAATTTAACCATGTTCGACAGTAGCACAGGGATTATCTTGATAAAATAGCATTCATGAGAGAGAGAGAGAGAGAGAGAGAGAGAGAGAGAGAGAGAGAGAGAGAGAGAGAGACCGAGACCGGGGGGGGCAGACTTGATGAAAAGAAATGGATTTGTTAACTCCAAGTACCTCAAGACCCACTTTGAAAAGAAAACATATGAACTTGGAAAAACATGAAAGGGGGAAGCTAGGGGTGGTCGTCATGGGTAAGTTTCATTGTAGCCCCTACACATGTTCAATCAAAAAAGTTCTCATGCAACAATTCAAGGTGCCACCCATCCAAATCATTTGAGATGGAGGGCAACAACTTGCACCCCTAGGTAGCATCTAGCTCTGCCGCATCCAGGTGGACAAGACCTGGGGAGCGGAGCGGTGACTCCCCTTTCATCGTAGATGGAATAGGCAACGTGGGGATAGGTTATTTCCTCCTCGTATGAGTCAAGGACAAGAGAGGAAGGGGGACCTCAATCCCCTCCCGCAAATGGAAGGGAAAGGCGTTTAACTCTCCCTTACTAGTTCTAAAAAAATTAATTCTTTTGAAGGTAAAACTTAAAAATTGGTACCAAAAGGTCTGTTCAAAAGATACAATTTGGGTTATCTTCTAACAGTCCAAATAAATCTTTAAAATTGGCTCGAATTTGCATTCAAAGGTAAATCAAAAAGGGTCTGCAAAAAATATACAATCTGAGTTATCTTCTAATAGTCCAAATAAATCTTTAAAATTGGCTCCATCACTTTCCTCAAAAGGAACCATAGAATAAGCTGGCCTTGAACTGCCAAATGTGAATTTTTTTAATGCATCTTGTAACAAGACTAATATATTAATTGAACTAAATAAGGTAAGAACGAAAATATTTACAACCAATTTTCCAAGATTTTTTGAAGGCATAAAGCCATGGAATACAAACTTTACTAAACTAAACACCAAAGATCTTTCCAAAAGGAAAAAAAGAAATTGTAACAAAAAAAGGTAGGAACATGTGCACCTTATACACGAAAATTGGTGGCTCTAATATCAACTATCAAGATAACTAATAAGCTGATCCTTTTAAGGTAACTTCCATTTGTCAATTGACAAATTCTTACTTACTACCCATCTGCAGCGTGATTTCTGACTCACTCCCACACATTTGGAGTTGTTGACATCAAACATCATGCTTGATCAAGCCTTCAACAATAACCGATGTCCCATACCAACAGCCATCACTCTTAGCTCTTAATTGTATCATTAAGAGGCTAGAGATACATCTTGGCTATGAACGTGTTCTTAGCATCCACCAACTCCAAGGTAAACTAAATGAATGATAAAGGGGCACTCCTACCTCTATATACATAGTATAGGTAGGTTCCACCAAAAGCACGATCCACACCTAAATTTGCAACACAAGGCAATTGTGCACACTATTATGTGGCACCAAAATGTTGATCAACCCAAACCAGTGTTCCACCTCTTATGGAGGCCATCACCAGTGTTCCGCCTCTTATGGAGGCCATAACATATGTGGCATCACACGTTGGCAGTCTTATTGTTGGTGTTTGAAAAAGTGTTGCTATTGGTAATGTGAGGCTGCACATGCTTATGGCAAACATCGACAAAGCCCTTGCATTGGCATGTGGCAAGCTATTGCATACAAAGAAAACAACGAAATACTAATGAATTGTTTGGGTCAGATTCGAAACGGAATCCTAGAAGAAAAAAGGTTATTTGATTTTGCTTTTTAATGTTCTAATTTGTGTTCAAATGTTTAACCAGTGAACTGTGTGATCTATAGAAACGGTTCCAAGGTTTTGAGGACAGAACATACTGGTGCAGTACGTTTCATTAACTATCTAAAGACTAATACTAATGAAAAACCAAAAACCGTCAAAAAATTAAGTTCTGGCAGTTTGTAGATTGAGGCAGCAAGGTTCATAGATAGAGGCAGTGAGGCAGTTCTGGGAGCATAGATTGATGCAGGTCTGGTCCTTCTGGCAGCATGGATCGATTCAATTCTGGAAGCATAGATCGAGGTTTCTGTACTTCTTGTAGCGAGGCAGTTCGTGTTTCCAACATTTCTGGTGGAAAATCGGAATAAAACAAAGACACTTTCTGATACACGAGTGCCGCTGATGATGAAAGCATGAATAAGCGATTGACAGCACCAAAACACCTTCAGAGGTCAGCTGTTGAGATCAATGAACACTTTTTGCAAAACAGCTTCATAAATAGTCAAAAGAAATAAATAAAAGTTACACAAGTTTTTCAGTACGTACTGAAAGAGAAAAAAAAAAATTGCTTGTTCCGGAACGACTTTCTGGAACATGTTCCATTCCAGAATGGGCAACACAGGTGTGATCAATGTTTGATAATGGATCATGGATAAATCATGAATTACAATGTAAAGTGAAGGTTGGAACATGGAATCAAAGTTATCTTGAAAGTTGAAACTTAAACATCCATTTTTCAAAGTGGTTTTGATTTTGGCCACTTGCCCTAATAAGCTGCCCAAGGGCCCCGAACAGTAATAAGGCCCAAAAGTAAGTCAACTGGGCTCATTCATGAAGTCTTAAAGCCCCTGGTACCTGCCTCCAAAACTAATACGTCTATGGCTCAGAACCAAAAAAACAAAAAATCAAAAAACATTCCAAACATATTTTGAACTAAACGTTTGTTGGTAACATTTCATTGGAGTCTAGATGATGAATAGAACTGATTCTTTTAGTTTGTGAAGTTTGGTGTGTCCATTGTCATGTGCATTTTGATTCTGTGAACACTAATTTGGTTTGAAGTTTTACAACGAACAGTGAACTGTATGCATTCATTAGAAATCTAATATTTTGTAACGCTATATCTTGCAGAAAATTTTCCCACCCAATTCTGAACCGGGGTGGAAACACTAATTCAATGCAAAACAATAACGAAAGGAGAAAAACTCATAAAAACACAGGTGCTTCAGAGTCCTATAGGGGTTTAATAGCTTAAAATTTGGACATCAGACAAAATGTACATGTTGTGAAAGTTGAATACATTCCCCATGATTCATATCGAAAAAGGCTGCCAATTAGAGTAAAAGAGAAGAAATGCCCAGATACTTCAAACTAAATAACAAATATAAGAGAACTGAAGGGTACTGTAGCATATGACAATATATCATCAGGTTGATCATTATGTTACTCTTTATCTTGTTTTATTTTAAGAATGCCACATTTATCGCAACAGAACAAACAAAAAGTATTATACGTTAAAAGGGTAGCTGCAGAGAACAAGCCTTAAGCAAGTCTTCAACTCCTTTGACGGCAAAGAACCGATAAGGATCCTCTTTTTCTCGAATACCATCGAAAAAGATTGGCAAATAGTGATGGTAATCGAGTTTGCTTACATCAATCTTCCATGAAATGGAATTTTTTGCACCATTGTGCTCCATTTGCAGTGGCAAGTCTCCCCTTTCATATAATTTTCTGAACTGGTGAATCATGAACCAAAGGGATCAAGAAAACTTTCCTTAAAAAAGGTCATCGTTATGCTGCAGCATTACATAGTCAGAAATTTTTATGAAAGAGAATCTTTAAGGTTCTCATTTGTGCTGGCAACACAAACCAGAGAGGCCTCACCAGAGTGTTTGGTGGATTATCTCGCATTTTGACAGAGCCAGCCACTGGTGGCTCTGATTTAGGTGCAATTTTTCTTAGCTCTCCTCTCTTTATTTTATCTCCATCACCTTTGCGAGTATAATCTGAGGGGTATTTTCTTGGCATCTTGTGACTGTCATAGAAAGAAAAATTTCCATGTATGCAATGATGTCATCTTTCTGTAATCTAGGCCCTACAAATCTGCTCTTAAGTAAAGGCTAGGTCCGATCTTCATAACAAAAAGAAATGCTGCATGCAGCAAATCTCCACAAGATTCTGAATACGAGCATTATGAGTCACGAATGTAAGAGTTAGCAGAATTGGAACCTTACCAAAAGCATAATGCTGCTGCCAATGTCTTGAAGCTTTTTTCAACATTGACAAGCAAAGAGCAGACATTATCCAATTGAAAAAGACCCAAAAAAAGTAGGAACTGACATGTACTCACTGTTCGCTGACCAATAAGGAAGCTCCTTTTCTGTTAGACAGCATAATTCATGCTGGCCTGCTCTTCTGGATTGCTGCATTTGCCACTTGCCAGTCAGAATGCCTCGTTAATATAGAAGAATGCTACTTAGTGTCTTCAAGTTTTGCAGCCTAAGTCAAAGATGAAAGTGAAACTTAATAAATTACACCTTTGCTGATGAATTTCCTGCAAAAAGTTTCAGGAACTATGAAAAGGCAACTGGAAATGTTCACTTTTTAATAAGAGTGTAGCATGTTCATGTAGTAGATTGGTCTGCTTTCATATTTCTTACATAAGTGGGCAATTTTTGGGTAGCTTTGGCATGCTTTCCGATGAAAAAGCAAACTATAGAACAGACATAGGTCACAAAAAACACTCAATATTCAATCCACAAACTTCATGCACAACTTACTGGGACAGGGAGAGTCTGATCAAAACAAGACAAGGACTGCTTTGTCTTGACAAGAGTTGGTCGCCCTTTGAGCTTGGCATTGCAATATTCAAAAGTAAACAGCTCCCCAGCCACATCCCCTCCAATTGTCTTCTCCAAGCCCCTTCTAGTATCGCATTTCGCCATGGTACAATCAGAAACAAAGACCTGCCATGATGATGAATGAACATGAACCCCATAGGCAATATCTTGCTAACTTACCACAATGACATCTCAAAAATAATATTTCCTCAGATTGGACATGCAGTAGGTTGGTTATCGCCTGATTCCCCTCCAACAAAATCCAGCCTCAGAAGATGAGGGCTTGGGTTAGGGCAGTGCCACTCACAATCACACACAGCTAGTTATGTATCAATCAGCAAACTAATTCAGTTTAGGGTATATTATGGAATGAACCTTTTTCTTAGGGATACTCTTCACTCTATCTTTCTTATATCTCCACTCTTGAAAGACTAGAGTTGTTGCACTTGATCAAAGTCCTGCGCAAAAAGCCAAACACAGCCAAAGAAAATCAAGGCTGAATATATGAACTTTAGACTAGGAAAAAAGTAGAATTAATTTTTATCTTGAATTAAACTCATCTTGAGGGTGGAGAGTGTTTAAAAAACAGATCATAAAGATCCATTTATGCCCTTTGATCTCTGGCTAATATGGAGAGCACATCTAGCATCATTAACAATGTAAAAATATTGCATCTACTACACATAGAAAATGTAAACTCAATAAAACCTGCCAAAAACACTTATGTAAGTTAATTTACTGTTCCAGTCCGTACAACAGCCGTAAAACAACAGTAGTCACACGTGTGGATCTATAAACATAAGAAAAATAGCATTCTACACATAAGATCTCACTATATCACCATCAAGATGCAAAAAATGGATGTAGAAACCCAAAGAGATATCTTCCATAAGAATGAATGAGAGAAGAATGAGAGATGAATTCCTCCCATGATTGTAGCCTATTTATAACACCCTCTTGCCCTATTTGGATGCTCTTACACAAGCTTTTCTAATTATGAAAGTTTCTAGATCTCTTCCAAACCCTAGATCTAACATGACTAGATTCAATGCACATGAATAAGCCAATTACAATAGGTCTATATGCGACCTTATCAACATGCCTAAGTTGCCAAAATAGTAAATCCACTATTCTTAGGCCTTATTAACTTTATGAAGTCTCTCTAAGTTGAAAATGCATATTGGCCTCAAAATTGCCATATAAACTCAACTTGACTAAATTAAACTAGTCGATATTTTTCCTCCCTCTTCAACTAGTTTTACCACACAACTTTGACTTAACTTTAGAATGATCTCCATCCTAAGTATAGACCTTCTTTCTATGGTTTTGTAATAGCTTTCATAATTGATATAGTCACTATTTCTTACATCAATTTTCCATATAAAGATGTAATTAGAACATGAAGAACCAAGTAGAATGTAAATGCAATGATTCTTCCATGCTTCCAACTTTGAACTCTTTGGCAAATAACAACAAACAAACAATAAATGGGAGTAATCAACCAATGCTTGCATGTCTCCTCCATCTTTGTCCTTCCTTGATATGTCTCCACCATGAAAATCCATGAATGAGCATCCATTTCCACCTTGCCACAAGATATCTCCATCACTTGATGACTTGACCATGAATGAGTGACATAATGAGCCTCCCTTAGCTTCATTTCCATCAAGAAAACCAGCCAAGAATGCTAGTAGAACTCCAACATCAAAATGATGCAAAACAACGTAACTAGTTTCACCATACCTTCACAATTTGCACACATTCACATGAAATTGCTCAAACATGAGATAGAACAAGTAAAGTAAACTTGAACAACACTTTCTTGCTGCTCCTTTGACCTTACTTGAGTCTACAAACACCGTATCTTTGCCATTTGACTCCCCTTTGATGCTCTTGACTAGCTCCAAATTGCCACCTTATTTGTTGTATTGTTGAAGCCCTTCAAGATCAACCTCTTGATCTTCCACTTAACCATCAAAGTCATTGAACAAAACTTTTTTTCCAAATCCATTAGTTGCTTCCAATCCTTGAAAACCACCACCCACTTGCATAGCATCATCTACACAAGAAGATGAACCAAAACATGTGAGTAAAGCAAAGTCTGTGCCTTCAACTTGCTTACCCTTCTCACCATGTGTAAGCCTTGATGGCTTTTGTCTTTCCCTTGATGATCTTCTTAGAACTTGACTTGGAGAGGCATCTGGACCATCACCATCCAAAGAACCATCTTCATCACGATCAAAAACGTTAGATTGATTAATATCAACATTGGTTAGCAAACAAGAAGACATCAAAAAAGAATCACTTTAATTTTGCTCATCAACACCATCCTCATCAAAAATGAAATTGCCTTGCTTCTCACCTTGATCTCTTCTTCTTGAAGAAGTCACTAGCAAAATGTCCTTTGATTCCACAATAGAAACATTTTAGCTTAGATCTATCTTTCTTCTTACCAACAAAAGTAGAAGGCTCACCTTGATCTTGCCCTTTAGACCACTTGCCTTTGCTCTTGCCCTCTCCAACTTGAGATATGGAAGTAGATCCTCCTCTTGATAGAAGCCTAAACTCCTCATTCACCAATATATTTTGCAAGTCCTCCATACTTGGAAATGTCTTTTGAATAGCAAAACTTACAACAATTAGCATGATCATCCAACATGTTAGAGCCGAGTTACGGCTCTATCATGATCTCGGCATGGCCGGTCACCAGAGGGCCTGAGGCCTAGTATTGGCAAGGGTTGGTGACTGACGTGGACATTTGTCCCAAGTAGGGACCGGTGCGTCACAAACAGTGATCCGGTGGCCGCTTGACAAGCTGTCAGAGACACGGTGTGTTTTGACCGTCGGGACCCTAGCCGTCAGTGATGAGATGCTAGCCGGCCAGTAGTCGGGGTGACCAAGCGGGTCACAGACCATGTGCCAGTTGATGGGAATAGCAGGTAGAAGGACTCAAAGAGGGGGTGCCTATGGTTGGAAAGTTCATTCTACACATTGGCCTTTGAGGATTCACGAGCTTGGAGAGACTTGCTTGTGACAATTGGTATCAGAGCCTCGTTCTAGAGAGAGAATCGCCCGTTCTAGAGAGAGAAAGTGGAGAAATCTTTGATTTTTGCTTGTTTTTGAAGGATTTTGAGGGGGGAAATCGTGGAGATAGTTGTTATAGCTGTTCTTGGACCTCCATCACTGCTGCTCTAGCCCGAGAGTTCGATTGAGTTGCTGTTTTTCAGATCAGAATTCTTCAGAACGTCCTACAGGTCCATCGCTACCTAGGAAGGGGAAAAATCAGTGCTTCAATTGGATACAACTTCTCCTATAGGTGTCGGATTGCGGTGAGATTTTGGCAGGCTATTGTTGGTGCTGGATCGCTGCTAGGAAGGCTGAAAATCTGAGAAAATTTTCAAAACTGCTGATTTTGCTTAAAAAAATGGGGTTGAAACGTCATAACTTCTTCGCCGTATGTCCATTTGACCTGAGAAAGACTTTGTTTTTTGTGTTTTTTTGGTTCATTATGGAAGACGATCATGTCGCTATACCTCTTAGCCCTCCTATTGCCCTCCAATCCCCACCACCCAGCCCTATGCTTAGCCCTGACCATAACCCGCCTACAATGGTTGCTAGTTCGCCTGCTGGTGTTTCCTCTTCTGTGCAAGCTCGCATGGATAGTATGGAGAAGACCATCGCAGAGATGCGAGTGATGCTCTCCTCTGTAGCTGGTGGTTTAGCATCTTCCTCATAGCATGCTCTGCCTTATCCTTATCTATTTCCGTCTTCTGTTATTCGTCCTGTGCTACCTCCACCCTATCCAGAAATGGCAAAATGATTCTATTTGGATTGTAGTGGACAGGTTAACTAAGTTAGCTACGTTCATACCTGTTAAGCCGACTACTAAGGCTTCTGAATTAGCCCAAATCTTTGTTGAAAGATTATTTTGGTTGTATGGACTATCGAGTGACATTGTTAGTGATAGAGATCCACAAGTCACTTCTGGTCAGTAATATTCCATAAACTGGAAACTTCCCTTAGTTTAGTTCGATTGATCATCTTGAATCAGATGGCCAGAAAGAACTAATCACACTATGGAAGATATGTTGAGGACATATGTTTCTCACAGATAATCTCATTGGGAAGATTGCATTCCTCTGATCGAGTTTGCATACAATAGTAGAAAGCATTTTGCTACCAGTTACAGTCCATTTATGCTGATGTAGAGTTTTTCAACCTAAATATCCAGTAAATGTGGAGGTTAAATCTGTTAAGAATTGTTCTATCTTTGAGTGCTTGATTCAGTGGAAAGGTCGGACTAAGGAATGTTGATTCGTGAGAGAGAGTTGAAAGCATAAAGAAGAATTTTCCTAAGCTTCGCTTATGAGGACATAAGTAGTTAAAGGGGGGAAGAATGTTACGTCCACATCCTAGATATAGGATTCGGCATAATCCTAGACTTGGGAACCCGGTACTCCAGTATATGAGATTATTGGGTATGCCTCTTTATTCCGGACTAGGCCGGATATGTAATTAATAACCTTGTGAGGACCCAGTCACACATGTAATCACCTGTGGAGCCATTGCATGGGATATGATGGCTATTGGCATGGTGTAGAGTATCAATAGTGATGAATTGCATGTATGGGAATACTATAGGCTTGCATGGGGGCATGCACAAAAAAAGCAGGGCCTATATACTCAAGGGGAAACTCACCCTACTCCCATTCTTGTTGTGATTTTTCATTCCCTCTCTCTACACCTACATCCTATCATGTGGCTTGGGGGTGATGCTATTGGAGATTGATCAGTAGCTTCTCATTGGTTGGGTGATTTTGCTCCACTATTATTCCTTTGTGTGTGTCTTGTAAGCAGGATCTTGAGGTGCTTTCCCTTACAATATCCACTCATAATCCACTGTTGGTGACCTGACGGATTTCATTACTGGACAAAATTTGCTGTTTTTTATGGAGACTTATGAGAGTCCGAAGAGAGAATTACCTACTTTCCTAGAATACATATGAGATTTGGCATATCGACTATGACTCAATCAACAAGCGGGCGTGGTCTTGGTGGGGTCGCCTGCTTATACAGAGAGCCTCTCCACTCGATCATCGAGCCATCAGACATGACAAGCACGCATGATATATTTCGATCCTCATTGATGGATAGGGTATTCATATGGACAAAGACCCTCTATTGCTCCATATTGCTTTCCTCCAGAGTCCTCTCAATTTGTTGAGGGCCTTGAATCTCCTAGATATGTCTTTCTTACTAAGGATTTCAATGCCAAGACCGCCTCACGACGGTCAAAGTTTTCTGATGTTACTGACTAGCTACGTGTCCATGCCCTTAACAGTGATGACTTGGAAGTTACCAGGATATCTGAAACCTCATAGTGGAGGTCACAGTGTCATTGACTATCCCATGGGGGCACCATCCTCCATCCTCCATCCCTCTCATCATTGATCTCCGCATTTCTCTTATACCCTTTCTGATCTCCTCTTCTTTGGTCTCAACACTTTTGGTTTGCCACAAACAACTTCCCACCACTCACTTGATCGTGCACCCACATACACGTTTGACCCTTCATACTTGTCGGTCTACCAAGAACATCTTACATCTAAACTCCACCTTTTTCCCCATGACAGCCCTCTAGAATTACAAGACGCCTTCCGTACCATGTCACTCCATACCGCTGCTTCTCTCTCTTTTCCTTCTAAGCCCCACACAGGTAGATCCACTTGCTCCACTCTAGGTCATAGCACGCCCCCCTAGTATGATGACGAATGTCGCTCCCATCACCATCATGTTACTCATACTTTTACTCATGCCCCATATATTCTCCGCTCTACCCGTCGCTCCTACCATTGTTTATTCCCGTAAGAAGCGTGCCTATAAAGTGTCTTAAGGGAGGCATCTCATCGATCTTCTTTATAGCTCTTCTTCCGGTGCCTTCTGGCATGAGTTTATTCCTCGTGCCACACCTCCCCTCTTGGATGACCTCAAGACATGGACTAACTATGCCGCCACACTTTACATCGTACCGAACCACTCACCTATCTCCATCTCTCCTCGTCAATCTAAGTTCACCTTCTTCACATCTAATATGGTCCTTGCGGCCATTAAGGAACTGAAGACCCATAGGGCGAGAGACATAAAGGACCTTGAATCCGAGCTACTGATCCATGTTGATGACTTGCTTTCTCCCCTTTTGGCCACTTTCCTTAATCGTGCTATTGTCCTTGGCTTTCCATTGCTTATCCAGTGACAGCGTGATCTTGGTTTTTCTATCGATATGATGTTGGCAGTGATGGCACTTAATGAGTATATTCAGCAAGTTATGCAGTTCCCAGTCATAGAGTTCAAATACTCTTGGTTAGCATTTATATCTTCATAGCATCTCCACTCTCAGGGGTATCAACTCTCATGGTACTCTCAATGTTCTCGCCCATTTGACACATTTGGCATCTCCATTTCGCATCTCCTCGTTGGTTCTCATTTGTATATCCGTTGCTTTCATTACCAAACTTATATTCAACATACTTGGCATGGTGAGCTAGAAGTCGTCAAACCTGACTTTTATCGAACTCATTTCCTGGAGTTGGATACAAGTGGGTTGCCACTTCTACCTTGTTATCTAGACTCTGGTCTTTCAAATGGTCTTAGATTCCTTTTGGCCCAACGTAGAGTTTCCTCACACTAGCTTGCAGTTGAGACAGCCATTTTCTGGGTATACCTCAGGCGGAGAGGTTTTTCCAATTTTGTGCTCTTAGGGAGGTTGACACCAAGGACCATTCTATTTTCAGATGCAGTATATATTATGAGGCCAGAGGGAGATTATTTGGCCTCTTTAGACCATTCCGAAGTAGTAACATCTCACGCTCTCGTGATTTGTGTTATGTTACTACTTCGGAGTGGTTTATGTCATACACAGCAGAGTCCCACGTCTCAGCTCCAGATCACCTCTTTCTTCTCTAGGAGACCTCATCATGTTTTTGAGTCTAATGATGAGACTGATATTCCTACTCGAGACCAACATAGAGATCAGATACATCAGGTACAACATCATACGACCACTATAGCCCCTCAACACCCTTTGAGATCACATACCCCGCAATCAGTTACTCAACATCCATGCAAACAACAACGATAGTGACAGTGATAGTGACCCACTCTAAACCCTAAGCCCCTCTAAAGTAGCTGAAGTGATCTTAAAATAGTTTTAAGACGTACTATTATTCAAAGTTTTTATTATTTGGTTCCATAGAGCGTATTGGTCTCAGTGGACATTAATAAAGATAATTTAATCTCTCTCTCTCTCTCTCTCTCTCTCTCTCTCTCTCTCTCTCTCTCTCTCTCTCTCTCTCTCTCTCTCTCTCTCTCTCTCTCTCATATGTCCTAACACCACAGTAGGGCAAAAACTAACTGATCCACCCAACCTTGCCTACTCCCTGATATAGAGTAAGCCCCTCCTAGCCCAATGTGAGGACTGGTAGCATGCAACTGCCAAGCGTTGGCCACGTGGCACTGACGTGGCCGACTGCACGTCGGTCCCCAACTGGGGGCCCTGTCCTGCTGACAGGGTCCCTAGACGGTGTTAGGCCCGCCATAGCTATGGACCGTGCTGGGGCACACTACTCACACTGTCTTGCCCTGTTGGTCGTGTACGCTGAACACGACCCTGACTGTGGTATCTGACCTATCTATGTTCTCTAGGGTTCGGCACTGGTTACGAGCTCGTAACACTCCCTCCCCCTTAAGAATCGTCTTGGTCCTCTAAGACAAAGTCTGGAAAAATCTTGCGAAGGACACTGCCTCTTTCCCAAGTGGCATTCTCAACAGGCTGATCATTCCACTTAACCAGATATTCTCTGTATAGAGTATGACAAGTCTGCGTCTCTCTAATATCAAGAATCTCCTCTGGTTCATGTGGAGGTTGTTGAGGATCCAATGGGAGAACTAGAACACTGTCCCCTACCAGATTGTCTGATCTGGTTAAGGCTTTTCGTAACTGACTTACATGAAATATTGGAAAAACCTTACTGCTGTGTGGGAGTTCTAGTTCATAGGTGACCTCGCCTAGTCTCCTACTGATGGTAAAGGGACCACAATACCTTGGAGACAACTTAGCACACACTCCTGATTTGAGGGTTTTAGAGTCAACTGGAACTCTCAAGTAGACTTTCTCACCAGTGGAGAACTGCACATCCCGTCTGTGTGGATCTGCATAATGCCTGGCTCGATCCTGGGACTGTCTAATGCTACGCTTAGCATGTTCTATCATCTGGTTTAGGTCCTCTAAAAAGTTTCTGGCTGCTTCAACTTTTTCTTGTTTAAACCCTACAGCTGTGGGTGAGCGTGGCTGAAAACCGTACATCAACATAAATGGGCTGTATCCCGTAGCTGAATGTTTGGTACTGTTGTAAGCAAACTCTAACATCGAGAGATACTCCTCCCAATTAGTCTGCTTCTTGCTGATGTATGCACGAAGCATATCCTCCAGCACTTGATTTAATCTTTCTGTTTGACCGTCCGTCTGTGGATGGTCGGTGGTACTCATATTAAGTTTAGTATGGAGATGATGGAATACTGCCCTCCAAAAATTTCCAGTAAACTTACTGTCCCGGTCGCTGACTATGCCGGAAGGTAGACCGTACAATTTAAATAGCCCGTCTACAAACAACCTCGCTAACTCTGGAGCTCTAACGGTTGATTTGGTCGGAATGAAATGAGCCATTTTGGTCGGACGGTCAACTGTGACCCATATAGCGTCATTACCCTTTTGGGTTTTAGGCAGGCCTACTATAAAATCCATGGAGATACTCTCCCATTTACCAGCTGGTATTTCTAAGGGATGCAACAACCCTCCTGCCTTTAAACGCTCTGCTTTATTTACTTGACTTGTCTGGCAACTGGTTACATACTGGTGGACGTCCTTTTTCATACTGGGCTAGAAAAATTGCCTACGAAGAAGCTCATAGGTCTTCTGTATGCCCAGGTGTCCCGCGCTAGGATTGTCATGACATTCATATAGGACCTACTGCCTATAATCCTCTAAATTGGGGACACATACTCTATCTCTGTAGAGCAAGTACTCATCCTGAATGGAATACTGTTTCCATTTGAATCCTTGAGTCAACTGACCCTCAACCACTGGGGTTTGCTTGGGTAATATGGGCTCAGAATCCTCAACGTCATCTGACGACGTATACTCGGACTCATCATCATCCTCAACGGAAGCTGCCGTATTCTTGGATGAACTGGCACCAGCCCCGGGAACTGGTTCTAGAGTCTGTAACTGTCTGTTCTGGACTGAGTTCCAGATAATAGAGAAGAATGCATCATGCTGGCATTTCCCTCTCAAGGACTCGAGTAACTCATTACGAATCTGAGTAAAACTCAGCTTGTTTATCATAGGCATTCTGCTAAGGGCATCTGCTACTGTATTGAATTTTCCACGCCTATATCTGATAGACATGTCAAACTCTTGCATCAACTCTGCCCAACGAGCTTTCCGACCTCTAAGCTCAGGTTGATTGCAAAGATATCTGAGACTCTCATGGTCTGTCAGGACCTCAAAGTTGGCACCATACAAATAATGCCTCCAAGTCTTAAGGGCATGGACTTTAGAAAAGAGTTCCTTTTCATAGGCACTGTACCTAGTCTGAGCTGGCTCGAGTTTTTTACCCTCGAACGCAACTGGTCGTCCACCCTGAGTTAGCACAGCACCTACTGCAAAGTCGCTAGCATCTGTTTCGACCACAAATGGCTGATTGGGGTCGACGACTTTTAAAACTGGTGCTGTAGCTAAGGTTGTTTTGAGAGCATCAAAGCTCTCCTGCTGTGCGGACTCCCAAATGAACTCCTTTCCCTTCCCCTTAAGGAGATTTGTCATAGGAACTGCTATCTGAGCATATTCCTTGACAAATCGTCTGTAATATCCCGCCAGACCAAGAAAGATCTGAAGTTCCAAAATATTCTGAGGTCTCAACCAACTGAGTATGGCTTTAACCTTATTTGGGTCCATTTTAATCCCATCTGAAGAGATAATGTGACCCAAATATGCTACTTCTTCAACGAAGAATTCACACTTGGATTGTTTAGCATAGAGCTTATGCTTTCTGAGCAGTCGAAACACCTTTCTGAGGTGTTTTAGATGCTCCTTCCTCGTTTTGCTGTAAACGAGGATGTCATCTAGAAATACGACTACAAACTTACCCAAGTATGGTCTGAGGACACTGTTCATCAAGGTCATAAAGGTAGCTGGAGCATTTGTGAGCCCAAATGGCATCACCTTAAACTCATAATGACCGTGACGAGTCCTAAAAGCTGTTTTCGAGACATCTTCCGATTTTATACGGACTTGATGATATCCCGATCTGAGGTCTATTTTACTGAAAAACTTAGCCCCGTCGAGTTGATCAAACAACTCGTCTGCCCGAGGCATAGGGTATTTATTCTTGATTGTGACTTTATTGAGGGCTCTGTAATCTACGCAAAGACGCATAGACCCCTCTTTCTTTTTCACCAATAGGACTGGTGAGGCCCATGGTGAACTACTGGTCTGAATTTGGCCTTTCCCAAGATAGTCTGTTAACTGCCTAGTTATTTCTTCATCCTCTGTTCGGCTGACCCGATACGGAGGTTTAGAAACAGGTGCTGTACCTGGTACTAGGTTTATTACATGATCTACCTCTCTGCTAGGTGGTAAACCATGTGGTAAATCTTCAGGAAAAACGTCTTTAAATTTAGACAATAAAGTTTCTAATTTACTGATTTTCTGCTGAATAGAACTGGAAATAGAAACTTCAGGAATAAACTGAAAGTCACATAAGAATACCTGATGGTCTTCGTCTCCGATTAGCTGACAGAGCTCTGAACTGCAGACCATAGGGCTGTTGGGAACATCATGCTCCCCATGCAACTGGATCTCTCGTCCTTTATGCTGAAAGCTGAGGGTGTTCTCCTGATAGTTTCTGTGGCTAAACTGTAGAGCCAATCTCTCCCAAGAACAATGTCTGTTCGATCCAGGTGCATTATCTGAAAGTTTATTTCATCTTGGTACCCCTGAATACCAAGATTTAACTTACTTACCATAGTTTCCCATATTTTTTTATCTTCACCCTTAGCTAATGAAACTATGTACCTATGCTGACTAGGTACTTCTGGTAGTTTAAGCTTTTAACCAGGGTGTAGTTGATAAACTTATGGGTTGCCCCATCATCAACCATGACTCTTACTAATTGGTTACCAACTTTCCCATGCATACGTACTAGGTCATGCGGCCCAAAGCTGAAGGGTCTCGCTAGCATTGCAGAGGTCAGCTGGCAACAGTGTTCATGATCTTCATGATACACTTTGATCTCGGAAGCTACCGAGTCACTGGGGAAACATACAGTCTGAACAAGATGAACTTGTTTTTTATCTTTCTTATCTTTTTAGTGAAAGGCCCCTTGGGACACTGTCTGACTTGTGTGTCCCTTGCCCATGACACACAAAGCACAAACGTTCTTGTTTGGCTTTCTCAAAATCATCTGGTTTTTAAAGGGCTGTATGAGTGAAGGGCAAGCTTCACTTTTAGATTTGTCTTCTTTCTTTCTTTTTAAAAATTTCTTTTTAAATTGAAAGTCTTTCTGAGAAGGCTGCTCAGAAAGTGGCTGTTGTCTCGCCTTCTTCCTACCCACTGAATCATCATAGATTTGAGCATATCTGAGAGCTTGCTCAAGGGTAGTAGGCGAGTTTCTCTGGACCTCTACTTTATATTCATCTTGAGGCCACGGACAAATCCCCTGATTTTCTGATAGTCATCCATATTTTTAATCTTTAAAATTGCTTCTCGATACTGCGAGATATATTGGATGAGGGACTTGTCCATTACTGTTCTTTCCCAGGCTTCCCAGGCTCTATCAAGTTCATTCTCTGGTAGAAATTCTCTTAGGAAAGCTTCCTTCAAAAGCTTTCCATGACCGAGGAGTCTGCCCAGTCTCCTGGAGATTTAACCACCACTTATAGGCCATAGGCCCTAAGGAAAGACTGGCTCAATAGCTTGCAAATGGTCAGGGGTCTGTTTAAGAGCATGAATGTTCTTCCATTTGTCTGAGGAAGGTTTGTAGAATATCTGCATTTTCTATCCTTCTCTTTCCCAATAAAAGTAGGAGGTTTTAAGTCTTTAAAAACACTGGGGTGAGACCGTAAAGTCTCACCCAAAACTGATGGAAGTGGAGAAGGGGATAACTAAGAAGTGGAGGGAAGGCTTCCTTTCGCGGAACTCAAAATCAAGTTTTTTGAGTTCAGCGAACGAGTCGTCCACACTGGACTTGAAATTGGCTAAAGCCAACTTCAGTTCATCCACTTCTGTTACCAATTGGAGGACTGCTCCTTGGTAACCAATTCGTCGAGTTCTTCG